>CM070033.1:7208505-7231524 GCA_036250615.1 Ptychadena robeensis | reverse complement strand
CTGGCACCGATTATTCCTATTGGCCAGCAGCAATATTTTGAATCAGAATTGCGTGGATTGTCAATGACTTCATTTGTAGGTCTTATCTTCTAACTATACATAACATAACTATACATACCAGATGCTGCCCCTGGAATATATTTCAAAGAAAGTTTCATCTCGCCTCTGTTCTCCAACCCGATGCCAGAAGCCGGGGTCTAACAAAAAAAAATGGTGGATCAGATTACAAATAATAAAAAAAACTTCCCAAACCAGTTACTGTAGCATGGCTATGTGTTCCCATTGGGGGGGCACGATCTGAAATTATACAATACGTTTCATTCCTTGCATTTAGATGGAGGTCCCCAAAACCACTGAAGGCCAGATCCATCCTCTGGTGCATAGTCTGTACTCTGACTAGCACAGGGATTGTTGCCAACTGCAGTTACATACGTTGGGTCAGGATTACTGTATCTATGCGCTAGTAGAGTATAGATACCGTGTTAGCCATCGATGAATACAGAAAGTTTGGAGTTCAAGTGATACCGTTTATTTGGTAACTGAAGTCATCAGAGAAGCAAGCTTTCGGCATGTCGCAGATCCCTTCTTTAACACTCTACTATTGCTAAGATGGAAGATACCACAATGTACCACATTTTTCTGGACAAAAACCCAGGATTGTATTACCCTGAAGAAGGGATCTGCGATATCCCGAAAGCTTGCTTCTCTAATGACTTCACTTAGCCAATAAACTGTATCACTTCAAACTTGCTGTATTTATCTATGCTCCCAAAACAAAACTCCCGCTATGTTGAATATGCGTGCACATAGGGCCCGGGGACACACATGCACACATACAGTGCCCTCGCTCTCGGTGTTGACCTGAACAGTGGGGTCGGAAGGTGTGCTGGAAAGGGAAGGAGAAGAGGAAGGAGGAGTGGTGTGTACTGCCGTGTACCTTTGTTGCTTTTCTTTGCTAGTATAGCACCCCCCCCCCTTCTAAATCATTCCACCAATAGCCCCCACCCCAAGTCAACAGGGGGCGCTACCTACCAATTACTATCCACTTAATCAAACTTATAATCCAATTATTAAGAGAAGAATCAGTGCTTTAGGTTTTTAAGTCTCGAAGCACAACAGTCCCTGAAAAGAATTGTCTAGTGCCAATTTTACCTTAATCTACAAATACATACAACACTCAATGTATAGTTCAATAAATAAAAATACAACCTTAAACAATATCTAGGAGACTGAACCCAGTTTATATTTAGGTTTTCTGTGTCAAGTGAAAAGGTGGTCAACTGCCCCAACTCTCTGCTGCTGTATGCAGATTTACGGTCATAACATCATCACACAGGAGGAGCCCTCAAAAAATCACCATCATGCACAACTAGCCACTGCATATGTGTATACATAAGCAATACAGATTCTCTGAAAACAATGACCAACTATTGGAGAGACATATTTTACAATCTGGTACTAACAACTTACCCATGAGCAGCTATTTACAAGTATAGTAAGAGATGGGCCAGTGGACATAGGGACACTCTTGAGAAGGAGATTTCTGTATAATATAATCCAAGAAACGAGCCAGCAATCATTGGAAAATTCATCCATTACGGCAGCAGCCAGTAAAGTCACATCTGACCCAATATATTCAGGTGATGACTGTCCAATAGAAAACCTCCAATCTGATGTTAATTGTGTGACCCCCCCCCCCCTCTCCAAGCTCTATACACTGGATAAAGTACCACATAGCATCATATACTCCTCAACTTACACGAGGTTCCAGCTGATACCACGTCCTCTGCGTGTTGCTCCAGTCCCATGATGGTAAATTCAGGTTAACTTCACCCAGGAAACTGTTCCGACCCAGCGCATCATGGTGCCACACCGACAGGTTCAGAGTTTGAACTACAAGGGACTGTTTGGGGATCTTATACTAAAGAGAAAAGAAATACATTTTTTCATAAATTACAATCTCAATTCACTCAAACTTTTAAAGACAGTCCACGACCCCAGAAGTGAATTATCTCTACGAATAAGTCCCAAAATCTTAATAGGATGAAACACGTCAGGGAACGAGACCCCCATGGGAGATTGTGCCTTTCATATGCCTTATGATTTTATAGAGTGAAAAAAGATTTATAAGAGTGAATAAAGATTTTGGAGAAAACTCTTACCACGAGTGTGGGACCTTTGCCTTCTTTTTCGGAGAGTTATGATTGTACTGTGGTGCGCATGCGTAAAAATAAGATTCTAATTCCGATTCTAAATACGACCGTAATCAAATCGATCAGAAAACCTAGAAACCTGGTCAGATATTTGTACGATCTACTTAAATCTACCATCATGTTCGATTGTTTTACGATTACCATAACTTTTAATCAATAGTACCGGGTGGGCAGGAATCAATGTTTGTTCAATTGACTGTTTAAAATCCATCATTGTAAGGCGATCAAATGGAGATATTGAACCATGTATGGCAGCCTTAACCTCACTAGAGGGGTCATTCCAACCACTAACAGAGTGGGGATCGGGAAAACCTGATCTACCACCAAAAAGCTGTGCCAATTCTCTACATCGCCACAGCATTTCTGGGGTTCTGGAACTGCCACTTCAGCATCATTGGCAACGCAAGAGGGGAGGGAAGGCTGCACCATAGACCCCAATGTTAATGGAGGGTGGGTTTTCCAGCTGTTAATGGAGGGCTGGAAATTTGAGCAAAGTACTATGCAAGTTTCTTTTAATGGCGCGGTATGGGCCAAACGCTAAGGAGGGTAAGACCCTTTTTATGGGAGGGTGACAATATTGCCTATCAATAAATACAGACATTGACATCCAAGGACTAGCATGCTGAAATACATTTAAGGGGTACAGACCTTTTACAACTCCTTTCACTTACATTACACTATATGCTGCACAAGTTGACTGGGACGCATGCTACCATCATGCTGCCAAGTGGTACCTAGTTCCAAAATGGTGCAGTCATGACATGTGCCCAGATGTTGTAGGACCAATGGGCACCCTATAATGATGACCGAAGTTGGTCCTAGTCCTTTCGCTAACAGACGCATCGGACATTTAAAGTCCAACGTCCACCTGTTCGAGGGCAGAATTAAATTCCCCGCCCCTCGGCCTTGTGGACAGTTCGGCCATCACTAGCACACTATAGCCGAAAACTCTGGCAGTTTGAAAAGATTTTTTTTTTAAGTATAGCAGCTATAGCTGTCCATCACCCCTGCTCTACTTTCAGCTTTTAGGAACATGGATTGAAATATTAAAGGGGTGGAGGTTGGCTAGGACCGCAGTTCTAGGAAGGCCCATTTCTAAGAGCGTTTCATATATAAAATGATGATCACTTAATGGGGCAAAAAAAAGTGCCCCCCCAACTACAGAAAAAGTTTCCATTGTGTACTTGGCATGGATGAGCTGGAGCCAATGTTTATGCCAATTGGGCAAGCTCCATCCATCTGACCTTGGGTTGGGAGTCTCTTGATTTTTTTTATGTGCCAAAGAATCCTGACTTGGCATTGGTTACAATTTTTGTTACGTAACCAATAACTATACAGCAGAGACTTCATGTTCATGACTTCCACACCCAGGAAATATACAAGCTCCATTCATTCTATGGGTATCACAGTAAGTGAAAGATCCTCCCAGTGTGGTCATGGACAAGAACGGATATGGAGGTATTCCCAACCAAAATATGCCGTTTAGGTTCATCCTCTAAGCCTCCAGTGTTTGGTTACATGTTGATACTTGCCCTCAGTATCTCATTGTAAACGGGGTTCAGTGTCTTTTTCTTCACAGCAGTTTTCCTTTTACCCATCTTCGCCTTTTCAGGGAGCAAATAGGCCTTCACGTATCTAAAGGAAACAAGCTGGAATAAGTAAACTGGAAGGCCACAGGTTAGAAGACCCAACTACTTTACTATATCTAATAAAGTATTATCATTTATTTATATAGCGCCAACATATTACACAGCGCTGTACAATACATTAGAATTCGTAGAGTGGATATACAACACAGGATAGTACACACAGGTACAGGGCTGTCCTGGGTAGTTCTGGCTGGAAGCTTCCATGTATGTCTCTCTGCTGTACTGCGTCTACCAGCAGGGCTCTGGTGGTAGAAACAGTACAGTACAGATGAGGTATCTGGCTGTGGACGAGTCTCTCATCTGACAGCTCCCCCCCCCCCCCCCCCCAATTCTGGGGGTGGAAAAGTGCGTCTTATAGTCCGAAAAATATGGTAAGGCTGCCATACATGGGTCGATGCCCATGAGATGCATCAGCCTTCAAACTCATCGCAATGACGTCATCACCGATGCTTTGCATGGTGGCCCACGACCCCATCCAAAGACATGGGCGTGATTTGCGGTCATGTCAAATAACCCTGTTTTCGAGTGGGATTGATTGATTCCACTGAAAGACAGGTATGGCCCCATTAGATATGCACTAGAGAGGTGGCCGTCGATCTAGCTCATATTTATGCGTGTATGGGCACCTTAACTTTTGCACTGTATGTTTATATGTAACTTTCTCAGTTCTATATACAATTTTACAAATTTCCACCTGAATACAGTATTACTAGTGAGCACTGTAGTGGTAAGGAGAGGTAAAGCCCAGCCAGTTATCATTCTTACGGATCAGAACGTTGCTTCTTGACTTCAGCGACCGCCAGGTCCCGGCACTGGTAAACATAGATCAGGAACTCCTTCAGCTGCTCCACATATTCGATTGAGAACTCAATGCCGCCTTTAATGTCCACGTTGCCAAAGTCACCGCTGTAGATGCTCATGACGCTTCCGCTAACCTGCGAGTATAGAACAATGACTACTTTTGCTTTAGGAATAAAGTCACAGACGATCATAGTGGAGAAAGTGAAAAGTACCAGCAGATACCGGACCCCCTTCTAGTCAAATCACACGAAAAACAGGACAGGTCTGCTTCAATAGAATGGGTTGCATGTGGATCCATAGACAGCAATTATTTTAGAAATCCTAATAAGCTAACCCTACATTTCAAAGCTTTTCTTCAGATAGCCAAATATCCCTTGAATTTCAAACTTTTTGTACTATCTGAAGAAACAAGCTGGTGAGATGTCTCAGATCCCTTCTTCAGGCTTAGGCTTAAAAAAGGGATCAAAGACATCCCAAAAGCTCTTTAATGACTTAAGGTGGCCATACACAGGTCGATTTCCCACACGATTCCTGGCCGATGGAATCACCGGGCACGTGCACGCTGATCGATCGACGAGGAATCGAGTGCAGCCCACCTTGACCGATCGACCCCGCCCGATCGACTTGGCCCCCAAATCGGATCGGCCAGAGAGCCAACCTGTTGGTCTTTTCTGATCGATTGAGCACACATCAAGGGGCGTTGACATTTGTGGAACAGAATCGTCCAGGAATCGGTGGCCTAAGGTGGTAGGCACAGACTTGATTAAGCGATCGATCGACGCCTGTGGCTTCACCGGAATTGATTGGATGGGCGGTCGATCGCTCACGAGTCGACACATGTATGGCTAGCTTTAGTTAGCCAACACTCTATTGCTTCATATCCCTTGTTTCCCTGAAAATAAGCTCCCATAGATGCCCTACGTCTTATTTTCGGGGGAGGTCTAATTTTTCCATGAAGAAGAATACGGCACTGGGGTATCAGCGTGGGGGGGGGGGGATCATTTAAAATGACACAGGGGGGATCAGAGGGGGAATCACAATGGCACAGGAGACTCAGAGGGGTGGATTACCATTTTAGTAACCCCTTCTGATCCTCCGGTGTCATTGTGATTGCCCCCTCTGATCCCCCTGTCCAGAGTTACAGTACCGTATCTTCGGGGGTGCCTTATTTTCAGGGGGATGCCTTATATTTCAGTGTGAGGCAAAAATGTAAGGGTGTCTTATTCTCGGGGAAACAGGGTATTAAAAAAATCTTACAACTCCAACTATTAGAAGTGTTTTTATTATGTTACTTTATCAATCACGCTGTAATAAAAGGGAAAGTTAAACAATAACACAATCAGCACATTGTAATCTAAATATTGTAATCGTTATGTGACCCCGTGATCTCAAAGATTTATTATTATTAGAGAGAGAACATGCAGTTAGTAAATTCTCAGACAAAAACAAGAAGTCGTTAATATTATTAATACCCACTAGTGTCATCTAGAGAATCTGATCAAATCTTATATTAATTAGCAAATTGACCTACGCCCCACTTATGTACTTACTTTCCCTTTACTACTCATCACTGAGTTTGGCTTCCAGGAGATTGCAGATTGATTTGGAGCTTATAATGGGCTGAGGAATGCCCATCTATGTGCCAAATGGCCCATCACCGGCATGGTCACATGGATAGACGGGGACGGATTGTATACCCTACATACATGGAAGTACTTGCCATCCATTGTCACCTCGCTCAGCCAAAGTGGAGGAAGTTTAAGTCAACCTTGCATGAAAATGCCCAATACCGTGTTTCCCCGAAAATAAGACATGGTTATATAAATTTTTGCTCCCAAACATGCCCTACGTCTTATTTTCGGGAATGCCTTATTTCTCCATGAAGAAGAAAACGTCACTGGGGTATCAGGGTGGGGGGATCACTTAAAATGACACAGGGGGATCACAATGTCACAGGAGACTTAGAGGGGGGGGGGGATTACCATTGTAGTAACCCCTTCTGATCCTCCTGTGTCATTGTGATTGCCCCCTCTGATCCCCCCTGTCCAGAGTTACAGTACTGTACCTTCAGGGGGGGGCCTTATTTTTGGCAGGATGCCTCATATTTCAGCGTGAGGCAAAAATTTAAGGATGGCCTTATTTTCGGGGAAATGGTACATATCACAAGCAGTAACAGAAGAAATATAACCTTGTAGAAAGGGCAATTAGACACGTACCCCATCCCCTACCCCAAAATTTCCCCCATGGTGTCTAGGTGGGTAGCATCATGCTTTCAGTCTGATTCAGAAGAGTACCTCATTTCTGTGCTGGAGTGACAGGTTTTGACTATTCTCTGGAATATTGTAGAGAGGCAATGCACCCCCCCCCCCCCATGGGTAAGGCAAGTATAAACTTTCCCCCACAGGTTATTCTTTCTCAACCTTAAATGCAGCAATTTATCATGGAAGCAGCACTATAATATGCATGTCACCACGAACTGCACAATATACAACATGTGGTTCCCATTCCCATGATTGAATGCACACAAATATTATACCATTTACTCATGATATGTAGGGATGCAGACTGTCTGCTAAACTTACCAACACAACTGTATTAAAGTGAATGGTTATCAGACACAACATGGCAGTTATTATTATCAGAAGCAAAAAACAGACAGACATGATTAGTGGAAGCGGAGAATGAAGCTTTACATACAGAAGACATGGACGCCATGCCAGAGGAGCCGCTAAGATTGGTTAGAGAGCTGGGGCTCTTCTTGTGTCTGCCAATCTGAAAACTGCTTTCTGACGCCGAATCTGTATCCCTGAAATCAGTCTAGAAGACATCACACAGTCACATGACATGAACACAACACAAGACAAATGTCAGAGCATTAATACATGCTGGTTACTCATCCAATGTATTAGTCGTACTGTATATACAATGCTGAGAAGGAGGGGAGGGAAAGTAGACAACTGTGCTTAGCTCTTTAAAAAATTATGAAGTTTTGGGGTTTGAAACAAATATATGGATTAGATAGGAACTGGTACAAAGAAGAGTTTTAGGTTGCATGTATATACATGTCACCATTGGCCAGTAGTCAGATGTAGGGTAAGTTCTATGCTGGGAGACCCAGAGGAGAAGTATGAACTACTACAACTACCGCTAGCACTACACCTCCCACCGCTAGCACTACACCTCCCACCGCTAGCACTACACCTCCCACTACTTAATGGTATAATCACTACTTATTGGTATAATCACTAGTGATGGACGAACAACAGCCGTGGCCATTTGAGAGCTTGAGAATTGAACTTGCACAAAATACCAAACTAGATCATTAAATTCTCAAACCTTCATGCCATAATTGTAGCCACAATACTGTTGTCAGTGGTAGGTGCGTACTGTGCTGTGAGCCGCTTCAGAGGTACCTTCCTCATCTGATGGCAAAAATGGTTGCGCATTACATGACTTTTCATTTGAAGGGGCTGTGGTGGTGGTACATGGGGAGGTGATGAGGAGGATGGAGAAATCTGCTCCTTCATTATTTTTGCATGATTTGTATGATGGCTACCACAATACACATTCAGATTGTGGGTTCAGTGGTAAAGGGGAACAGCTCTTTGTCTACAAAATACACAGAGACTTCAATATAAGGGAAAACACAAGTCTAGCATCCCATCCCTCCTTCTTAGCAAAAGATGAATACATAACTAAAAAATAAAAAAAGTGTCGACTATTCCATTTATTCAGCATATATAAGAAAGACAGGCCATAATATTGGGGAGAATCTAGACCAACGGGTTGCCCTTAAGGGGTACCAGATGAGGACAATACCACATTTAATGCCTAAAGTGGTCCTCATTAGAGATGGATGCAAAATGCAAAGGTTGAGTTAACAGCCTCTGAACAGGACATCGCAAAAATTCAGTTAAGTTAAGTAGACAGACTTGACTTTGAACTTATCTATGCAAAAAAGTACATGTGATAAAATAATAATTGGAATGTTGCCACAACCCTTGACAATATGTCAAGTCCTCATGCCCTGGTGGATAGAAGGAAACCTCACAGATCTCCATCAAGGTACTCCACTATTGGCACAGATATTTGTAACTTCATTAGGATTAAATGACTGGCACTGGCGATATGGCTGCGCATAGTTTTATGGGACCATCATTTAAGACCACCAATCATCTGAAAGGAGGGTCTGTTGTCTTAGGGTGTAAGTGAAGAGTTCCATTTATGGCCCCCATACACCTTTCGATTTCTATGTCAGATTTTCTTTAGATCTACTTTTGTTTTAACAAAACCATGTAACATGAGGGACCTTCTAAACCATCAAGTCTACCTGTGTTCAATCGCAGAGGACCCAGCACTACAGTAGTTGTTGGTAGATCTAAAGGATATCTGACAGATCTAAAGGATGTATGGCCAGCTTTAGTGAATTTGTTTTTATATCTACACACAGTGGTCTGTCATTCTTACATAGCTTGAATTATCTAACTAGTTTCTCTATAAGGGTCACTCTACAAACTGAAACATCAGTGTGGGGTTGAAGTGCTGACAATCTGAATCACCAATTGGCTGCCAGTCGCTCTAGTTCCTGTTGTGTTTCAAACACCTTCCAATCCTATTCCTCAGGCTTTGCATCTAAAATCAGACTTGGGAAAACTAAAGCCTGCCATACACACGCCGATGTGTATATGCAGACTAGTCCCGATTTCTTCCGGGATGCTAACGTGATGACGTCCTCACGTTAGCACCCCGTTGCATTATGGGGCCCCTTCAGTCGGCCGGGCACCCTTTGTGTGCCGGCCATAAGCTGCAACGAAGACGCCGTTTTCATTGCAGCTTATGGCATTGGCTAGCCTCGGCTTGCATCGGCCAGAGAAGATCGGACATGTCCGTTCTCTGGCCGGCCGAGCAGTGGGGCGACAGGGATCTGTCACCCCATGTGGGCACATGCCGATTAGCGGCCGTTTTTTAACCTGACCGACGGCGCGAGCGCGCACGCCCGTCGGTCAGATTAAAAATCGGCCGCTTATTGCCATGTGTATGGCTAGCATAAGAAGGCCCAAGGGGCCAAAACCGGCCCTTTTAATTTGGCCCTATGTCACATTTGTGTCAGACGCTATGACTCCCCTCTCATTCCCTGCAATAAGTGAAGATAACACCTAGAGGATGATTGTTTCCTAGACGCCATTGTTTGCTGCAATAAAGAATGTTTAATCTTCTCTATCAGAAGCTTCTATTAATTTGTTTAACATTTTTTCTTTTTTTAAATATCCTGTCCTAGCTATGAGAACTTAGGAACCCTATGCCGGGCAGCCCTTGCAGGCTCTTGGTCCAGCCACTATGTCACATTTATAAACGCATTGTGGCCCTCAAGTCAAAAAAAGTTTGCCCACCCCTGGTCTAAAAACTGCAACTGCAGCTATCATGAAACATGGAAGACCCTCTCTGATGCATACTCACCTCCTTCTTAGAGTGGGAAGAGGAGGAGAGGAGAGTCACTCACTCAGGCTCTGGCTAAGCATGCTCATTAACTTACATGAAAGCCAATCAGCAACCCAGGTGGCACCTAAGAGTCATTCACCTCTCCTCCTCTTCCCGCTCAACAATTTAAAAAAATTATGTCTTATAGCTATTACTGCTGTCATTTATTCATTCAAAATGCCTATACCAGTCAGTGTATATTGAAAATGATATATGTGGCCCTTCAGTGATGCCAAGGGCTACACCCGCAGCCCTCCATACCAACTCCATTGCCCACCACTGGTATAGGCACATTAAATTCCTGAATTATACTCTATAATACTCCACTAGATGAGACATGAAAGGCCAAAAAAACAAGGAGGACAATGGACTAAAGAGGCAGAACTTTACTTCTTAGGATGCCCATTGGCAATGCAGCTTACAGTCCCAAACAGACATGGCAGTTGATTGGAATGACCCTTTCAGTGTCCTATAAGGAGCCATAGAGGCTCAGTCTACGCTATGTTATCTCTTGTAAAGAAGGTGGTTATGGTTTTAGAACATTGTTGGTTTACTCCAAGGCAACATGCAATACATGCAGAAACAATGAAGGTTTTACAAAACAAGTCCTTCATTCTGTTACATCAACATATTTACATACAATTAGAACAGGAGGAGTGCAATGGCAGATCTGGCAGCAGAAATGGACACAGAAACATTGAGAAAACATTTACTTTACTTCCAGGGTTTAAGATTTAAAACATATCAGCGTATAAGTATCAGAATTCAGCAATTACCATAAATAAAACAACTTCGTATTAAATATACAGCAGAGTTTGCTGGTCCTGCATGTGAACAATGTTGGTCAGAGAAAGTATCTACATGTACAGATATACAAAATCTGCTCTGAAAATCTGGTAAAGAATACCAACAATGATCACCGATCACAGATGAGATAGATTAGCGATTGTTGCTAATGGCACAACCCTATCGCCATATGGAGGAGATATACAAATGAACGTGCTGAACTATCTCCTCCATATGGCGATAGCTCAGCACGTTCATTTGTATATCTCCTCCATATGGTGATAGGGTTGTGGATAGAGGACAGGTAGGTTCCCAGGATGGATCAAAAAGACGAGATCAAACCCCTTTGATCTCGTCTTTTTGATCCATCCTGAGAACTGGGGGTACTGTGGACCCTGGACACAGGACTTTATCTTGATCCGGAGACCCACAGACCTTGCACTTGTCTGTCCTTTGAGATTTAATTTTGGGATGTTGGTCAGCAATATATGTCAGGAAGTCATTGATCGCTCTCTTGCTCTTCAACTTACTTTTAAGGATACCTTCTTCCTTAAACTTTATCATACATATTAGGAAGGGGGCTACCATTGCTAATCTCTGGGATGCTAGCTGCCATGCTATAATAAACAGAAGGTAGAAGATGTATACTTGTTCAAAGTCAATAAATCTGTATTGGTCAATGTACAGCTAGGTAATTCTTGACTTGGACAACTAACTGGATCCTTGTTGCTAAGAAATCCTTCACAAAAGGAGTACTCATGAACAGCATCTGTAGATGGAATCGACTGCCATGACAGGCATGGGCACGCCATTTGCCTGCCCCGGCAGCCCATGGGCACACCGCTCACCTGCCCTGGCAACCCATGGGCCTGTTTGCCAATCTATACCTTCTCCCCTACAGGTGGTGTCTGTAAGCGCTAAAACTAGGGGGGATCATTTACACTTTATGCGATTGATTAGCAATCAGCAATATATTGAGCAAAGTCAATAAATCTGTATAAGTCAATGTACAGCTAGGTATTCTTGACTTGGACGACTAACTGGATCTTTGTTGCTGGGAAATTCTTCACAGCAACAGGAGAACCAAAGGAGTGCTCACAAACATCTGTAGACTGAATGTACTGCCAAGACCTGGCAACCCATGGCCACGCCATTTGCCAGTCCATACCTTCTTCTAGAGGTGCTGTCTGTACACGCTAAAACTAGGGGGGTAATGTACACTATATGGAATTGATAAGCAATTGGACTCTTCTCCACGTCAAATAGATCTGGGCATTGATCAAGGTTTGAGAGAAAGATCAAGTTTGTTTCATCTTTCCAGCATCAATCCATCTGAACTACCATGAATCATTGTACTTGGGCAGTAGTTAAGCACCAAACATTGTTCTCCAATTGGACTCACTTGCGGTCGCCATTATACTTGGCCTAACTTTTATTTCTGACCAGAGGCAGCCTTACAAGATTATTCTATCCATGTTAGTGAATCTTTTTTTTATATGAATGAGCTTAAAATGTGCGCTTAACAGATAATGCTCAACACAGCGTGGATCATTAAAGGGTGAGGAGAGAACCCAACGTAGACTTACTTCATCCTGGAGGAAAGTAGGGACGGACTGGCTCATCCGTTTTAGTGTGTCAGCATTCTGAGGAAACGAGTTCCCTGTAGGAGCTAAAAAGAGATTGGATTGAAAGGTTAATTAGAAACAGTCTTGTATGTCATGTTACTTGGTCCAAAAAAACAAGGTTCCAAAATGTAAGATGCAGGTAGATGCATTGCACTCCTCAAATTTGCACTTCGTGACAGAACTGAATACTCTCCCTCCCCTGTGATAAAGATCCATGTGGGAAGAGTTGAGATTAAGGGTGTTGCAGTTACTCAGCCACCACAGAGTGCGTACATAATTTTCTAATAAAAATTCTTGCAATAAGGGTCTTACAGTATTATTAAAGCCCCCCATACACGTTTAGATTGTGACCTGATTTTTCGGCTGATCGACCACGCATGATGGTGTAATCAAGTGCGGTCAATTGGTCGAAAAATCTGGCCAAATCGGCCAGACTCCTTTTGTGTGCCAGCACTTAGGGCTCACAGGGCCTGAGCAGCTAGGGGGACCTGGAGGACAGCATGTAGGGACCCCGGCCAATTGAGCTTGCAGCCTCCGCTCACCGCCACACAAGGAGGGAGAGCCGCTGCTGCAGACAGGTATTGTACATTGGCTCCGTCTGATTCAAAAGGAATGCGCAGGGGCAATGGAGCCGAGAACATAGAGTAGACATGAAAATCTAAGCATGCATGGGGGGCTTTACAAATAGAAAGGGAGTCACAGTAAGCAATAAAATCATAACAAAAAGTATCTAATCTTCTTAAGTCCTTCCCCATTATAGGTCGGGTTCGTCAACTTTTTACTTTGCAAAACAAATATTATAACACTGGTGTCACAGGGCATTATTAAAGCGTCCATTAGCCCTTTGCTTGTAGTCAGTCTGTCTAGAATTGAGTGTGTTGACTCGTCGGGAAATAGAAGGGAAACATGAGCAAATAACACCTGATGGCGGCTTGGCAGGCTTTCCATTTTACATTTACAATTTATTAAATAGGAAAAGTCAGTAGATGGGTACCTGGCATATCTTCTTCTGATTGGTTGCTTGAATTTAATTGATCTGTCCAGAAAAGAGCATAGAAATAAGATATATACAGAACATGGTCATAACAGAACAGCTGTAATACACGCATGTACCATTTTAAATACAAAAGCATTTGTATTCATTCCTGTGATTGTCTTCTTCTAAAGCCCCCCCACACATCTAGATTTTCTGTTTAACTTAAAAAGAAAAAAATGTTGGGGTCAGGGAAATCTGTGATTGTATGTTTGCCAACTGTAGTAACAGACATTTGATCAACTTTCTTGGGATCGATTAAAAGTGTAATCCATTTCAATACAACTAATTAAAATTTACCAGCACGTCCAATCATTTTTAGATCAACTATTTTCCCAATTTTAATTGTTTTAGGTTGATCGAACCATGTGCCATGCCATAGATGCCCAAAAAATTTATTGAATTAAGTTGATTGGATGAAAATTCTAGACGTGTATGGGGGGGCCTTTAGGGAGTCAGCAATTCAGCTCCTCATGTCTCCTACCCACCTCAACCATGATTGAAGGCCCCCCATACATGTCTAGATTTTTAATTCAATCAACTTAATTCAATACATTTGTTGATTGATTGAAGATCCAAAAAAAAATAAAATCAAATATCTGTTACTACAGTTGCCATACATTAAATCAATCCCCAATTTCCCTGACCCCCAAAATTTTTCTTTTTAAGTCATTGAAAGGAAAATCTAGATGTGTATGGGGGGCTTACTTAAGAATTGAAAATTAGAATATGTAATGAGCAGGGAGGTGATCACGCTGGTAGCCATATGATGTTAATGGCCAGACAAATCCCAAAAAGTGTTATAAATCATTTGGCAAGCAAAACAGCAAATTTATAGGGTTCAAAGATTAACTGGAATTCCACCTTAAATGACTGCTGTATAGGATACATGGGTGGGTTAATGTAGAAAGAAAATGGACAAAATGTTAGAATCAAACACAAAAAAAATTCACATTTTACAACAAAGACTGAATACAAAATGGAGTTTTGTTGAGAAACCTTTAAAATGTCACATATATGTATGAAAATATTGTAAAACATAATTAAGTAGAGGGAGATATTCCCATAAAATAAGGATTCCAACAATGCCAATCTGCAGACCTTACGTATGGGAGAAGTACAAGTATGACCTGAAGTAGGGCCAATGAGAGCCAAGATATACACCTTACCACACAGTACAGCCAGGTTGGAAGTCAGCCTCTGCCGGGGGTTCAGCTTCAACAAAACCAGCAGAGCCTTTCGGCTATGTTCCCACTTAGGCGATTAATAGCATGCAAGGGGTATTTTTCAATCGGCTACAGAATCTCCTGCCAATCACCTACACTACTTTGAATGGGCCAGCCAGTGCAGGCACTTAATCGCCTGTGGGAACATAGCCTTAGTATTATCAAACCTTGGCAGAAGTTGGGTCTAACCCAAGGAAGGGCCCAAACTGGCAGTGTTGTGTAGATCACTACATGTAATTGGCCTCTGGAGCGCACTGAAGACCACGTACCTCCATTAGTACATGGATTCATACATATTTGTGATGATTAAAGGCTCTCTGGGAAAAAAAAAAGTTAAAATGGTTTAAAGAGAACACAAGTTTATACTTTTAATGACCAAAAATAAATGTAGGTCTTCATATCAATACTTACTGCAACACTAAATGCAAACTTACCTGGTCACCTGCTAAACTTAAGGTGATAAAGGGTTTAGTTACACAATTTTACACAATTTTGAGCAGCTACAGAACTGCTCAACGCCTCTTGGTTTATAAAGGAAACTTTGAAGTTTAGTCAATACAATATTTGTGTTGCCATGAATGGTACTGTGGCTATGGAGTAGATGAACCTAGAACCAAGGTAGGAAGGTCTGGTTGTCTGGTGAAGTTGCTGATGACTGGAGATCTATTAGGCTATGTTTATGGATGTGGCGATACCACCTGCGTTAATCGCATGCCCACATATGCATGACTCCCTGCCCCACCTGTTTACATGGCTTCAGCAGGTCCACCAGCTGAGCAGACAGTAGAGGTTGACCTACTGCCCTGCTTTAACCTCTTGACCGTCATACCCGCTGAAAGCTGTGTGAACAGATGAGGTGGGAAGTCATGCATATGTATGGAATGCACAGACATCCCCATCAAGGCATGCGATTAATGCAGGAGGTATCGGCACATCCTTTAACACCATATAAACATAGCCTTAGAGCAATTTACAACCGCAACTTTTTACCTAGCTAGAGTTTGACAAACTCTGAGGCTTTAGTAGTCAGATCCACTGACTGATCGACCACCAACTTCCAGGGTTGAATGCTCAAAAAGGCAAAGAAAAAAAAAAGTCAGCTATTTTTATGAAACTAGTTAAAGAATACATCAAATGATTTTTTTGGTGTGCTTCCGCCAATCGCCCCAGCCGAAAATCTGGTGGGCTCACCTGGTGTGATCGACCAGGAATCTCCCGCATGTCGGATCGAATCTCACACATGCCGGTAAGATCCCGGCCGATCCCATTACTTTTAATGTGGGGAAGGAAACGGGTGTTCCCGCCTTAACATGGAGGCCAATGGTTGTTAGACCGCGAACAGGCAATGCAATAATGAAGTAGGAAGGGGAAAGGCTTAGAAGTTTACACTCTTCACTTTAATACCCTAAGAGAACACATCTAAGATCCATTCTATGTAGATTTTTACACACTAAAACAGTTGGCTTATTAAAATATGTACTGTTAAAAATATATATTCTCGAATTTCTGAAAGCCTACCAAGCTCAACAACTTTGTCAAGTCTGTAAAAATCCACAGCGGATCTTAGATGTGTTAGTGCCCCTATTTCTTAAGCTGGCCACACACGGGTAGATTCCCGTGCAATCGACCGGCGATCAATTAGAGCGTGGTGACGTCACCACGCTGTAATTCATCGGGGGTCAATCGTACAGTAATCAATGTGCACCACATGGGCACATCAATTACTGGACGATGGCGACAGACCGGTCCCCCAGCAGTCAGCGTCTTGGGCAGCGCTGGAGACACGCACAGGCACTGACCCAGCCAGCCCCCCTTCCTCTTCTCTCCTCTCGCAGCTAGCTGGCCACGCCCCCTTCACACAGAGCAGCTGAACACAGGCCATCAAATCCTGTGCTGCTGTCTCCGTTGTTCACACCGGCTCCAGCTGTCATCCATTGCATTAGATGGGGATAGCAGGGTCCCTATTCAATGCAATGGATTTCGACCAAGGTTTTCCAACATGTTGGAAACCTGTTGGTCGACGTTTTTCGAGTAGAATCCATTGATTCTCCTCAAAAGGGACAGTGGATGGCTCAGATGAAGTGACAGATGAGAGGAGAATCGGGGGCCGTGAGCGTGCACGCCACCCAATGTTCCTCTAATCTGTTACTTTATCGAGCCGTGTGTGGCTAGCTTTAGAGTATAAAAGTGAAGAACATCTAAACCATCTTCCCATAACTAATTAATTACTACATTGCCTGTTCAAGACAGCATAGAACAGTCAAAGATTTAGACTTAGGGCCCCCATACACCTTTAGATTTCTCTGTCAGATGTCCTTTAGATCTCCTTTTGTTTTACAAAAAACATGTAATATGAGGGACTTTCTAAACCATCAAGTCTACCTGTGTTCAATCACAGAGGACTCGGCACTACATAGTTGTTGGTAGATCTAAAGGATATCTGACAGATCTAAAGGTGTATGGCCAGCTTTAAATCGCAAAGTGCCCAAGTACGATATCACAAAACGTACTGAAAAAGACGAGAGGGGGGTTGGGTATACTACAAAAGAAGTATTGCTGTAACAATTTTTTTTTGCATAAATTAGGTTCAAAAGGTCAACAAAAAAGTATGCAAAAGTTACACGTGCTGGAGCAAAACTGTTTTTTGGGGTCAGGAGAGACTTGAAGTCAAGTTGTTGGCTTGGCCACTCACAATAGCAGCACATAGTTGGCACTACAACCCAAGTTAGTTGAGGTACTTCACATACACATAAAACCACTCAACAGAACAGAAGTTCATTGACCTTCTACTGAAATCTTATGTAATGTGCAGATCAATCACACATGTGGTTCTTTACCAAACCGAGTGTGTAGATCCAGCTAAGGCCCAAGCACAAAAACGTGTGAAGAGAGGAGCTTCTATAGTACAGTAAATACACAATTCATCATATGTTCCACATACCTCCAAAACAAGACACAAGAAAAGGACAAAGTCTTTTAGGACATGCATTTCAAAATGGCAAACCAGACATTTTCTCAGTGACTAGGACTTCTCAGTGAAAGGACTACTGCATATGACATTTTTATCTATAGCGCATTTCTTTCCTGATGGATTTGACGTATGGCACATTTTCCTGCAAAAAGATCCTAAACATTTTCTGAAATTTCTGAAAAATAAATATAAATATAAGGTAACCCATGAGGCAAGCTTCACATTATAGGCCATAGATTTGCTAAGCGAGCCATGACAACTAAACTTCTCCCACTGCTATCAAGAATGGAGCCCATGGGTTTGTCCTTCAGTAGTATCGAGGGACATTGCTGAATTGTAATGGTTTAAGGACTTCAAACAATATTACACCACATCCTCCATAATGTAGAAAGGATTCCCAGTGGTCAAACACCCTAGAATGTAAGTTTTGATCTTCCACAATGCTCCACAAACCTTGATGTAGCATCTTTTCCACTTACTGGTCCTATACCAAGTCAGCGCTGCTATGAGCAGAACCTCAAGGCAATGCCTGTTGCATCATCAATCTTTAAAAAGATAAAGGCTCTTTACTAGGGGTATGGAAAGCAAATGGTAGGGATATGGGAACGGATCTCAGAACGGAGCTGGAAAGTGAACGAGCCCAACGTGTCCGAAAAGGACTGGCGATTACTTTAGCAGTATAGAAATTGGGAACATCCTAGGCAAGTCACAGTAAATCTAAAGCTGGGCAAAGACTGTTAGATTTGCGGCACAAATCTAATGTGGCGACCATACATAAAATTGCTCCAGAAATCGTTCAGCCAAATGTCTGTATTTTTTTGGTCGATCTCATTACCTGGGATGGGAAACAGCCCATCTAAAGCAAATGGTGGCACACAAAAAGGTGTGCACGGTTCTTGGAATGACCAGCCATGCGTGAAGGCATCATCACGTCGGTATGCCAAGAAATCTCCAGAAAAACATCTATGCCCAGCTTTTGAAATGGTTTCAACCATTGATAAAACAAAATGGTGTCAAATTGGGACCAAGGGAATAGAATGACCCCATCTGCCCTTGTCAATGGGATCAAAGTAATTCTTGCAACACACCCCAAACAAAAATAAGGGTCAATAGGTCATTTAACCAATCCATGTTCACCAACAGCTAATCTACTTTGAAAATAATTGAGCCAAGGACAAAACCCAAGAAGCACACACCTATAACAAACCCTCAAAAGAACAAATGGTCTACATTAGTTGCTTGTTGGTACAACTGAGAAAATGTCTGATGCTCATGTATTACATTTAAAACATGCAGAAATGGTTATTCATAAGAGATGAGACCAGAGTCTTTGTCATATTTGGCTTAATAGCTAATAAGGGAGGATTTAGTAGTACTACATGGAACAAACGTCTCTGGTGCCATCAAAATATGTAATGCCAGGGTAGGTACCCATGGCCTTGTACGGAGGGTTAGTGTTACGGAGCAGAGGGTGTTTCAAGCATGTTAGCTAGTTTAGTATGGTCTTAAGAGGCAGCAGACATGCTTCATCCTCACTTGTACGTGTGGGGGACACCTCCTGCACAGCTTTGGAGTTGAGCATTTTAGCTTCGCTCCTTCTCAAAGCACTCAATATGGGGTGCGACTCTTCCATACCTGTCGTAAAAGAAAGCACGTGAGCACCGTACAAAAATAGAAATAACTGCAGATACTATGAGCATCCTGAGGACCAGCTATGGGCATCACCACATTTTTTTTTTTTTTTTTTTTTTTTTTTTTTTAGGTCCACCATGGTTCGAAATAGAACCAAGGCCTTTAAAGCGGTTTCCACCTTCAGACAACATCACTTTGCGCTTCGGTCTATTTGCCTAAATCCTCGTCGCAATATTTTTGGGTAAAATTTATAATTTTTGGTAGGTTGGTCTACTGTAAAGAATATCATGTATTCTATTAAACATTTGTGCAAAAAGTAATAGAATTTAAATAGCAAAAAGGGGGGAAACCCCAACAGTTTCGCCTAAAGGTGGAAACCTTCTTCAAATAATAAAATTACATTTACAATTTCCTGCAATAAAATAAAACATTGTATACATTAAATACTGCAGCTTATTGCGGCTATAAGACTTGAAACCTACAATTATCTTTGTCGGCATCCGAAGAAGAAGAGGCATATCCATCGAGCTCAAAATCCATACTTTTGGAGATTTCCCTTCGATATGGAGCTTCAAGAAAAAGCTCCAGCGTGCTGCTCCTCAACGCGCTGTTCTTATCCTTCACGGGCGTGCTCTGTTTCAGCTTTGTAAAAGGTGAATTCGTATTGGAAGGGTATCCTTGGCTTTCTTCATAATGGGGAGCGTCCAGTTTAATTTCCACAGAAGCGTCCTTTCCTTTAGGAGACATTTCAGAAACTGCTCCTTCTTCCAGAACGTGTCGGTTATATCCGGGCCGGGATTCCTCTGAAGTCACATGATTAGAAGGTACATTTTCTTCCTCGTCATTCATGGCCTCTTTTTGAAGTTGCTCTGAACCATTAGCTTGGTATATTTTTGGCGGCTCCAAGGGCTTTGCAATTGTTTCTCCAATTTCCTGTTTTAGAATATCTGGAGCCTGAGAAACCGAGGCTGCCCTTACATTAACCACTAAATCCGTTTTAGCCGGCAAGGGCTGAAGAGAGTCTGAAACTGTTTCGTACGTACTCAAATCCCTCGATTCCTCGTACAACTTTTTAAGTCCTTCGTCAAAGCTATTAAACAAAGCTCTGGGAACAATCGTTGGCATTTCAATTCGCTCTACAATCTCTTTTTTACTCTGTAGGTCGGGAATGCTGTTACTTTCACTAGAAATGGAAGCCCTGGCTTGGTTTGGTTCACCTGCAGGAACATCACCAACCTCTACAAAAGAGCTAGGCAATGCTTCATCAAAATGCTCTGCTTCTTGGCAAGACTGACTGGGTGGACTACAGGCATCATTAACATTTGTCTTTTTTGAAGTGACCTCTATTACAACATGCGCCTGGAACGGCGAATTATCCTTACTCGAATAGCTTTGTTCATTGGGTTTAATCTTACTTGAAGAAATTGTTAAGACTTTGCTAAAGTTGTCTTCTGGATTTGGTAGGTCCATAAACGGCTTCTGGCCAAGTTTACCATCTGACGCAGGTGACTCTAAAGATTCATTGTACAGTTTTTGTACTCCATTATAGAAGTCGTCAGAATGCTTTGGCGGAAGAGCTACAGTTCTTTCAACCACTTCATGAACTTGTACGCCACGATCAACTTTTGTGGTGCGCCTGGCGTCTTCTGGTGCATTAGCAGGATTTTGCTTGTTCTCTTTAATTCCCCTTTTTTCATTTCCCAAATCCTCCTGTGGACTATATTGAGAATTTACAGAGGCTATGCCCTCCAAATCAAATGTTTCCCCTAATTTCTGTAACCTTGGACGAAACTCTCTGACCTTTTCTTGTTTATAGGAACTAAGTACAACTTCAGGAACTTCAACTGATTTTGACTTGTCCCGAGTCTCATCAGATACGGATGTAAATTTTGACGGGTTGTAATCTTGTAAGGCAGAGACCTTCTCCACATCTGCAGAGCTACCAGAACTGTCACTGCTCTTTTGTTTAGAAATGGTCCTCAAAAGAGTCTTGGTTTGAGGGACATCTTTAACCAACTTCAACTGATAAGTGGTTGGATCATCTTCTCCAATGTTCTCTAAACTTTGGGAATCTAACTTGGATTTAATTTTGGCTACAAAAGATACCTTACTCAAGTCAGGGTTAGATCTAAACTGCCTTGTTTTACTGTCTGAGAAAGCCCGATCATTTGGGTTAAGAGTGTTACTCTTTGCCCTATGGTCTACATTCCAGAAGCTCCTTAAGTTCTGAAATGAGGTGGATTTTTGACGGTTTTTTAGGCTATCATGAGTATTTTCACTTAGTGAAACACTTCTGCTGGGAGGTTTTTTAACTACACTCTCAAAAAAAGAATTTAATGTATGTCTCTTTTTGAACTTGGATCTAGAGTCTGCTGAAGGGGACTCTTTGTCTACATCTACACTACCATTAGTGACTGGAGAATCACCAGACTGTTTAGCGTTTGCCACATCTTTATTTTTTTCATTCTCCCAAAATGACTTGAGCTGATCAATAGGTACCAATGAATTATCTTCCTCCTCTTCCACAATTACCTTTTTAAAGGTCACAAGTGTGCTCTGATCATCACCATCAACGGAAATGGTCTGTGGAGCAACAGATATTTCACTTGGATTAATGTTCTCTTGGCTACTGTCCTGAACTGTCTTGGCCATGAGTGGTGCTGAACGGTCACCTTCCCACAGCGGTTTCAAGTCACTAACGTCACTTTGCTGAATATTTGCTTCTACAGCATCTTGATTTGCAGGGGCTTCCATTAAGTCTTTAGGTTGTAGTATCTGAGGCCCTTCACCATCTACCTCTCCTTTCTCATCTGTATTATTCAAAGTCCCCTCCTCGACCTCTATTGGAATAAGAGATTCCACCTTTTCATCATTTAAGGCTTCATGTTTATCAAAAGCCTCGTTGCTTACTTCCTGAAGCTGTGATTCATTCTCCATATTGTTCCCTGCTTGGTTAGACAATTTGCCAGAGCCACCTCCACTTTTTTCAGATTCTAAAGGATTTTCAGCTTCTAGAATTATTTTTGGAGGAGGAACAGATTTTTCTTCCATTACATGAACTGGTGCCAGCACATCAACATTTTCTGTATCTGACGGATCATCTGTGCTTTCTGTGCTACTTAATGATGGCCTTGGCTGACGCTTCCCATCTTCAGGAGATTCCCGTTTAGGGGAATAAGATTTGCCAGATTCATATGCAGGTGTTTCCAATTCTAAGAGATTTTCAGCTTCTGGATACATTTTTGGCGGAGGAACAGATTTTTCTTCCATTGCATTAGCTGGTGGCAGCACATCAACATTTTCTATATCTGACTGATCATCTGCGCTTTCTGTACTGCTTAATGATGGCCTTGGCGGCTTCTTCTCAACTTCAGGAATTTCCCGATTTGGGGACTCACTCACCATAACATACTCTGCTTGGTTAGACAATGTGCCAGTACCACCTCCACTTTTTCCAAATTCTAAAGGATTTGCATCTTCTAGAATATTTTTTTCAGGAGGAACACATTTTTCTGGTGCCAGTAAATCAACATTTTCTATATCTGACTGATCATCAGTGCTGCTTAATGATGGCCTTGGCTGACATGTCCCAACTTCAGGAATTT
>CM070033.1:7173178-7208405 GCA_036250615.1 Ptychadena robeensis | reverse complement strand
TATCTGACTGATCATCGGTGCTGCTTATTAATGGTCTTGGCTGAAGCGTCCCAACTTCAGAAATTTCCAGATTGGGGGAATCCTTCACCATATCGTTCCCTTGGTAAGACAATGTGCCAGTGCCACCTCCACTCTTTCCAAATTCTAAGGGACTTTCAGCCGGAGGAACAGATTTTTCTTCCATTACATCAACTGGTGGCAGTACATCAACATTTACCATATCAGAATGATCATCTGTGCTGCTTAATGATGGCCTTGGTGGATTCTTCTCAACTTCAGGAATTTCCCGTTCAGGGGAATAGGATTTGCCAGATCCACCTCCACTTTTCCCAAATTCTAAGAGATTTTCAGCTTCTGGGTACATTTTGACCGGAGGAATAGATTTTTCTTCCATCACATGAACTGGTGCCAGTACATCAACATTTTCTATATCCGACTGGTCATCTGTGCTGCTTAATGATGGCCTTGGCTGACGCTTCCCAACTTCAGGAATTTCCCGTTTGGGAGAATAAGATTTGCATGATTCATCTTCAGGTGTTCCCAATTCTAAGAGATTTTCCGCTTCTGGATACATTTTTGGCGGAATAACAGATTTGTCTTCCATTGTATTTTCTACATCTGACTGATCGGTGCTGCTTAATGATGGCCTTGGCTGACGCCTCCCAACTTCAGAAATTTCCAGATTGGGGGAATCATTTAACATATCGTTCCCTTGGTAAGACAATGTGCCAGAGCCACCACTTTTTCCAAATTCTAAGGGATTTTCAGCTTCAAGAATTGTTTTTGACGATTTCTCTTCCAAATGAACTGGTGGCAGCACATCAGCATTTACTATATCTGACGGATCCGTACTGCTTAATGATGGCTTTGGCGGATTCTTCTCAACTTCAGGAATTTCCCGTTCAGGGGAATAGGATTTGCCAGATCCACCTCCACTTTTTCCAAATTCTAAGAGATTTTCACCTTTTTCAGGAGGAACAGGTTTTTCTTCCATTACATGAACTGGTGCCAGCACATCAACATTTTCTGTATCTGACTGATCATCGGTGCTACTTAACGATGGCCTTGGCCGACGCTTCCCAGCTTCAGGAATTACCTGTTTGGGGGAATAAGATTTGCCTGGTTCATTTCCAGGTGTTCCCAAGTCTAAGAGATTTTCAGCTTCTGGATACATTTTTGGCGGAGGAACAGATTTTTCTTCCATTGCATGAACTGGTGGCAGCACATCAACATTTTCTATATCTGACTGATCGTCTGTGCTGCTTAATGATAGCCTTGATGGATTTTGCTCAAATTCAGAAATTTCCCGATTAGGGGAATATGATTTTCCAGATCCTCCTCCACTCTTGCCAAATTCCAGATAATTTCCAGGCTCTACATTTGCATTGGTCAGTCTTGATGGGGAAGCATTATCTTCTACGCGAGTCAACAATTCATCTTTTATGACTGATTGGCCATTATCTGCACTTCCAAAAGAGGACCTTGAATTGGGCTTTTCATCTATTTCAGGGATCTTTTGATTATCTGAGGGCACCTCAGCGATTAGGTTTTGTTTACTTGCGTCTTCGGGTTCTTCTGGATGACCCTCTTTGCCCGGATATTTTCCATTTTTCATAGTATTGACTCCTTCATTAGATATTGGTTTGCCAGGCCCACCTCCACTCTTGCCATATTGAAAGGGACTTTCATCTTCAGAATTACCCTGTCCAGGTTTATTGACACCATCTTCAAAAGGAATGACTGGACCAGAAGCTTCATAAATTGGTAAATCAAAATCCTCACCACTTTGGGAACCGATAACCAATGACCTTGGCTTAGGTGTTGCAGTAATATTGTTACTTTCCAAATAGGGCTTAGGTCCAGTTGTCAGAGCATTTTCATTGGGTTCATTGTCCTTTTCATTTGCTACTGTCTGAAGTATTTGTATAGATGTGCCTCTTGGCTGCGCCATACCTACAGGTGATTTGTCCTCCGTCTCAGAACTTCTACTAAACCAATCTAGGACTTTAATTATGGATTCATCTTGTGCCTTCATGACCTCATATTCATATTTATCGTTTGATGATGCAATATCACTGGGGGTTTCTGCTAGAGCTGGCTTACCTTGCTTTGCATTGGAAACCTCAGGAGATCCAACCTCTGGCTTCTTATCTGAAACAAGAAATTAACTCCTTTCTATAACTGTGCATGGAGGAAAATACTCTATTAAAAGGATTGACCTAAAATATAACAAGGTGATCAAAGCATATACAAAGCAAGAATAGGGGATGGTTACAATCGCCCTCCTAGACGCTAGAGAGGGAACAGGTGGCACCATAGAACATTTCCCCATTTAGGTGGCAACTTAGCTTCCTTTCCACAATTGGTTCCAGCAGGCCAAATAGACTCTCCCCAGTGGGTAAACATTAATTAAAACATGATAGGGGGTCTAGATACACTTTTCAAGAAGGTACAAATCTTAGACCTTCTATGCGCCTTCTCATTGGCATAAGTTTAGGGCATGGAAAACAAATAGGAAGGGAAACCAAGGTCACCTTCCTAAAACAAAAATGTGCTGTAAAACTTGACAACTTTGGGGCAAGGCAGGGTTTGAACCATGGTAAAGAACTGCTCTCCCTGATCAAGCGGAGAGATCTTTCCAGGAGCCAGGATGCTGCTAGAACCATGATACTCCTTTAAATGGATTCTCCATAGAAACAAAAAGATAATTGGACTTGGAAAATAATTATGTAGAATATGACTTTACATTGTGCAACTGCATAGCACGCAAAGACAGTGACTATCTGTGCAGGTTAACAAAATACATTGGTGCTCTGATAAAAAAAATGGTTAGGAAGGGTAACAGGGTACTTACAGTTATTTCAGACAGGAGATCAGCTTTTCATAAACGATTAACCCAGAATGGGTATTACGGGACAACGCCAACCAAATAGCCAAAACACATAATTAAAACCCATTCATAGAATTTAGACCTACCTAAAATCCTTACCACACACACCTGATAGTCTATTCCAAGTCCTCCTAGTCCTACGTAGAGCAATTCCACTCTTATTGACTAAAGTTTTTTTTTAGAAGACAAAGCCTATAAATTATGCAGACCATGTGCTCTATCCCCACTTAATTCTGCCTGAACTACACACAGATATTTAACCCCACAGATATTAAAATTGGTTCATATATATTACCCTGGATTTTCTCTTTAATCACTGTAATATGGTATGGCAACAACAATCAGAAATTGAACGTATTCACCATGTAAACCCATTTAATTAAGAATGCAACAACCCGAAGAGCTTTACAACCCCCCTCCCCCTTCCCCCCATATTCTGCAATTCTTGAAGAGTTCTTTAGAGTTTGCGATGAGTTCAGGACCTAAACAAAGTTTAAATACCTTTTGTCCGTAGCAATATATTCCTCATGACTGTTCACCAAGTTTGGCATACGAAAAACATTGCTACCAGAATGACTTATTTTAATTGTAGAGGACAACTTAATATGTTCCCACTTAGGCAATTAATCGCCTGAGTTGGCGATTAATCACCTACACTGCTTTCAACGGGCTTGTCCCCTGGTGTTGTCTGGGGGAGACTACACCTCAATACAATAATGTCACAACCCAACAATTATTCTCCTACATTGGTGCAAAAGAGGTGACCAAAAACATTGGAGCAGAAGAGAGTTCCAACTCCGCAAGGGTTCAAATTCTCAAGAACACCAAAAAATATCAAATATGGGCTGCCCAATTTACACTTCATACACCAGTGTACACAGTTTTTTTTCTAAACCAGCAGATGGATTCCCATTAGTTTGTTCTTCATCTGTGTCCCATTCTATCTTTACTGTTGACCATGGTCAACAAAAAGGGGGGATTCAAAATTTTAGCATGAAAAAGTGAAGAAATCCTTCAATAGGGACACTTGTCCAAATCTGACCTCACTCTACCTGGATGGGGGTCACCAAAAAAAATAATTTAATGGAAGGACATTTTGTCTTTCAATACAGAATATTCTGGGGATGCACGTGTCCAACCTATAGTCCCTGAATAAATATCAAGAAAGGGGAAAACACTTAATTTTGATTAGATTTTTGCATGAAGGTCAAGTGGGAATGTTGAGCCAAGTACATGCAGTATTTTTCAGTTGCTCGGTCCTATGTTGCATAGCAGACTAATGGTCTGGTACTTCCAACAGACACAGATGCCAGTAAAGAATGTAAAACTGGATGAAACAGCGAACCAATAAACACATTTCTCAATTAAGTCTGATAAGAACAGATTAGCTGGAGAGCAAGCGCTACCCATGAACAATCAATGTTCTAGTTCACAGTAAAGCTAGCCATACACAGTTCAATTGACTGTTCAATCGATGTAATTCGATCAATTATTTTGGTAGATTGAATTGAAACGATCGTTCAATGTGGACATGATTAAATTTTCAATTTAAATTGCCAATTTGCTTGATCGAAATTTGATCGGACCAGTTGGAAAATTTTAATTGATTGCTGCCACATTGAGTGTAAATTAAATACTATTCCTTGTCCCAACCAATTGTAATCAGATCCAATCAATGAGCATACTGTTCTCTCTACTGGTCGGCAGAATAGGAGGTTTGTATGTATGCTTTTTTGACTGTAGTCAGACCACTATGATTACTATGTGTAGGTCAGGTTATCCTGAGGAGGCTGTTGCAGTAATGGAAATGTTTTCCCATGAAAAAAACGTTGTCATAATAGGTCATGTGCTGGAATGTGATCGTAGTGTAGGTATGACGCAGCGGAGACTGTATAGAGAGACTGCACACTCCCGCCCAAGTAATAAACCCCGATCCGTTCAGTCACTATGATTGTAGTCAGACCACTATGATTACTATGCATAGGTCAGGTTATCTTGAGGCTGTTGCAGTAATGGAAATGTTTAAGATCGAACACTCAATGTGGTGTGTCATTCAATTCAATTTCAATCGATATACGATTCAATGGTTGAATACTTTGATCGAATTGATGATCGATTTTTTGCAAATTGAACCATGTATGGCTACCTTAATGCCTGCCATACACATGCAGATAAGCGGCCGATTTTTCACCTGACCGACGGGCGTGCGCACTCGCGCCTTCAGGTCAGCGGAAAAATTGGCCACTTATCGGCATGTGTCCACATGGGGCGACAGGCCGGCCAGAGAACGGACATGTCCGATAATCTCTGGCCGATGGAAGACGATGGCATTACCGGCGTCTTCATTGAAGCGAATGGCCGGCACACAAAGGGTGGGCCCCATAATGCATCAGGGTGCAAACGTGATGACGTCCTCACGTTTGCATTCCGGTGCATATCGGAGTATGTCTGTCTGCACCCGTCGGGGTGTGTATGGCAGCCTTAACTCTCCAACAACCGTTAACTTAAAAAGCAGCAGATGGGTCTTGTCTAATCTCCCCAAACCCTCCTGTCCGCATGTCCCTCATTGCATACCACAGGCACACACCTAGCGCGAGTCCAACTTCTGTTGTAGAATGGATTCTAAGAATCCAACACAATGTCCAATTCCAGTTCCTCTGGAAATGTTGTGCTAATCAATACAGAGATGCATTGATTTGGGTCTTCTATATCTAAGGAATTTACCAAAATTTGCACCCAGTCAGTACCAGTCTTTCAACCAAACTGTGCTGACGTACAGGGACATTGTGCTGACGTACAGGGACACAGTCCCTGTATGTCAGCACAGTTTGTTTGAAAGACTGGTGCTGACTGGGTGCAAATTTGGTTAATTCCTTTTATTTTTATACATTTATAGGATGATGGCATATGTATTATGACATAGCTATCAAGGCAACAACCTTTCTGGTTTCCTCTTTATATCTAACTGGAGTTTAGCTTTAACCTCTGCAACCCAACATAAATCTCTAATGTACAGCAAAACTAAACCATAAAACAAGTCTAGAAGATTCTCCTAATCATTTGCAACCTTTCTTGCTACTTATATGGACAGTTGTAAATCCTATACTGACTAATGTAACCAACAAGTCTGGTCAACAGCCAACAAAAAATTTCTAGAAGCCCACAGCAACCCAAAGCCATCTTTAAAACATGGAACCAATCTATAGAACAATGGAAAATAAAAATAGAAGAATATAAAATTCTCACATAGGATATTTCGGTTTTCCGTGTATGAGCCAGAGGGTTCAGGAGAGAGGGGGTAGTTAGCCAGCTCTTTATAGCGAGAGTCCCCATGTGGTTTTTGCTCATTAAGGTCTTCTGGTTTAAACCTTGAAGAACTACTGTCTTCAGCATTGATGGAGTTTTCCGTTGATGTAGGCATGGACTCAATGCTGGAGTAGACCTTTTTGGAGATTAATACTCCTTGGTTTGGAAGCTGGGAAACATTAACTGTATCATCCACATCTTCAGGCATCCTGGCTTGTTCTTCTAACCGCATTAAACGGTTGTGAAAATCAACACTGTTTTCTTGAGCATCCATTCTGGTACTTTCTATGGGTGGTTCTTCCACCAAAGCAAGCTTTGCCTGTCCTTCAAATAGGCCTGGCTGACCTGTTTGAGATTCTCGGTTTAATCCGTAAGAAGACACTATTGGTGGTTGCTCCAAGTCATCCACACTTTCTCCAGCATTTCTTGAAGGTACATATTTAGAATGTTCTTCTGGCAGGTTTGTTTGCAAAGTAAATTGATTTTCTGGCTTGTTAAACTTAACCTCTTGATTGACACCAACCACATATTCTTCATCAGCTGGGTGTTCTATGGCTTCAAGCTCCAGCTTTCTCAATGCAGTATGGAAATCCTCATTCTCTTTTCTGCTTGGCACTGTGGTCTTCTCTATTGATTCTACAAAGTCACTGATATCAGAAGTACTGGGTTCTTCATTAGGTGTATAGCTATGGGGAGTTTGAAATACTACAGAGTTAGCTGTAGGCGTCTCAAACTCATTAACATCCTCATCAGAGTCTATATGTTCATAGCTAATGTTGCCCGCCTTCACAGAACTAACTGTATTTTGTTTAATTTCTTCTTCAGGTTGCTCATCTAGATCTTCAGCATCAACATCCGGAAGAGGAGATGGTTTAGAGGCTTCAAGTTCTAATTTTTGCAGAGCCAAGACAAAATCTTCTTTTTCCTGACTTTTGGGTACTGCCGACTTCTGTATTGTTTCCACTATCTCATTTTCTTCATTGGGCAGGTTTGATTCTTCTGTTGGCACTTCACCTGAAATTCCATTATTGATTATCATAGAATCTCCAACCTTCCTGGCTGACTTTTCAGGTGCCGCAGTTTTAACTAGAGTCTCTTCAAATGGTTCCTTCTTTGGTTCCATACTGAGCATTTCCTTTGCAGATGGAGACTGCTTATTAGTTCTCTGTAGGATGCGTTCATAAAATCCACGGTCTGTCTTATTAGGATCCGTAGCAGCAGTTTTGGTTTCTATTACATTTTTGGAAGGAGAAATGCTTATAGTGGTTTGATTGCGGTATACCTGGTCAGGTTTTTCCTGTGGCACAACTTTCAATTCTTCCTTCCTGGATCTTTCAGTTATCTCAGGGACTTCCAAAGCCTCTTCTCTGAGCTTTTGAAGAGCATTTGCAAATTCTTCATCAGATTTTTTTGGTATCGTTGACTTTTGAACATGCTCTACAATCTCCTCCCCAGAGTTTAACGGATCTTCGTTCTGATCCATCTGTCCGACCTCATAACCAGCTGGCGTTTGAGCCAACCATGAAGCAACTTTCTGAGAAGTCTGCTCCTCTTCTGAAAGGCTGTCCAGTGTGTCTGGGAGCATGACCTCATCTGGTAACTGCTCAGAGTGTCTTTGTTGAAGATCGGTTCTAGTGGGCTTATTTCTGTTTGAGACATGTGTGAGGGTTTTATCTGATGATGTAACTGCTGTTCCGCTGTTCGGATTTTTCTCCTCTACATTCCAGAAATGCTTTAAGCTCTGAAACTGGGAAGGGTTGGACATCTGTTCCTTTGGCGTTTCATTTATTCTATCTTTTAAGGACATCACATTAAAATGCCCAGATTTAGGCATGTCCCTCCTTACTTTATTTTCACGAAGCAATGGCTTCTCTAGATGATCACCGGTTTTAGAACGTTCCAACACATCTTGAGCCACCAGCATATTAGTGGTCACGCCAACTGGTTTAGGTTCAGAATCCTGCTTACTTTGTAGAAATATAGATTTATATTTTATTGCCTGGTTGCTTTCTTCAGGGGCAGATTTAGCAAGTGGCTTATTTCCAGGGTGGGTTTTGCCAAATGTTTCTTCAACTTTTACATCTGCTCTTGGAGGTATAAGCTTAGATGTTTTCTGCTCTTTGGTCAAGTCAGAAGAAGCTTGTTTGGGCCCCTGGTCTTCCAACACAAAAGATCTTCTCCAAAGTGGTACAGACACAACAGGATCATCTTCATATTGGACAACTGCCCCTGGCTTATCTCCCTTGACACGGTATGAGGTTTCCATATTTTTGGACTTTTCCAAAGGAAGTTCATCACTGGAAAAGCTTTCATTCTGCTTCCTGCTAGAATCGTAGGTCATTTTTCCACCTCCACCAAAGCTTCTTCCAAACTCCAGAGGCTTTTCATTTAAGTAAATATTTTGAGTCTTCCCTTTTTGGCCATGAAACCTTGGCTCCATGAGGGCATCGTCCATATCAAAGTCTGTGGGAAAACCAAGAGTAACCATATTTCCAGATGCTATAGTTGCAAAACAGGTAAAATAGGCATGCTCAGTATGCCAATACAGAGGTGTAACTAGAGATTTCTTGGGCAGAGAAATTACCATAATCCCTTATCCCCTCCCAGCAGGTAAATATATTATAATCCATTTTCAAGATCTCATTCACATGAATACTATTATACTATATGATACCATACTATGAATACAGACTATTTACCAGAAGGGCAATTCCGGTAAAAATGCAGTCATCAAAAATCTCATGTACAATGTCCTAAAGACATTTTAAATTTGGATCCCTCCAGTGAAACGGTGTTACTCTAGTTACACCCCTGGATGGCTAAACAGAATAAAAAGCATGGAGAATCACAAAGACACTGATGTTCCACCTTCGCATAGAAGAGAAATCCAGCCCATGACCTCATTTAGATTGTAGGGATGCTAAGTAAATAGTTCTCACCAACTTTAATTTTTTTGGAAAATCTCTCAAAAGTTTTAGAAAGAAAGAATTATTTAATTGCTGCTTTTACATATTTTTTAAAGTTAATAAATTAGACTTTTTTTTGAAAGGCAAACAATTAAAAATAGCAAGCTCATTAGTGTGAGTAAGGTAGCAAATTGTTAATTTGGGTTAAATCATGGATTTCCAAGTAGAGGTGGAGTTCTTGACAAAGGACCCAGAATTCTATAGATCTCTTTGCTTGACATTTGCTTTCTACGATTGCTCTACATCTACATAAGGGCAATGCACATGGCTGTATAGATCCAATTTGACAGTTGGTATGTAGTTCCATCTAACCAGTGGTTCCCAAACTGGGGGACTGGCCCCCGTAGGGGGTGGCACAAAGGTATTCCAGGGGCCCTAATTCTTAACCTGTGTTTGAATGGGAGGGAGGGTGGGGGGGGGGGGGCTCGATAATGTTCCTTTATAGAAAAGGGAAGCCCTGCAAGGAAAGTTTGAGAACCACTGCACTAAACACCAGGCGTTACGAGTTGAGTAAAGGGCCCATAGATCTGCCCTCTTATTCCTAAATACTCTGAACTAAGTTGTTTACAGAAACCAGCTTTGAGGATATTGGACATACATTTCATGAGAGAGTAGATGGTTGGTAGCACCAACTTCTTGGACTGAAGAAAATAATGGACGGTCAAGAGCAGACATGTGCAAATTAAGGACAGGGGGGCAGATCTGGCCTGTTCAGCTTTCTTCTCGGGTCCAATGTTTTAAATAAATGTACAAATAAACCTTCCAGCCATATTTAAATTTTAAATCTGGAGACCTTGTTAAAACTCTGGATCCTCTCTGCAATGAATATTCATAATGCCTAGGTGGCCAAAGGTTACCATTGGGACAATGCAGTGGCGTGATCATGTGATGATGCTGTGGGTGCATCCTCATGGCAAAAGTGGGTGGCCTCTGGGTTCTATATCAATGAATGAGCAGAGGTGAGCCAGAGTGCCTGGTCAACAAGGTCTCTGGATTTTAAATTAATTACAACTGGCACTTTTTTTTTTTTTTTTTTTAAGTGTGATTGAGCACATTTTGTTAATTTATAGATTTAAAACATTGTGTGGAAATGGCAGACCTATGTTGGGAGGCCATTACAGGCTCTCAGTCCAGCCCCTGAAGCAACCACTGTGGACCAGTAGTCAAAATGTTTGTCCACCTTTGGTCAAGAGGAACATATTTTGTAACCCAGTCAATGGGTATTATAAGGATACCCAAAATTTGGAAAACACATGCGGGTATTTTATCATTTCAGATGCTTGCATATTAACCGCCCTAGCGTTATGGACGGCAGCACCTCGTCCAGCGCTCCAACTGCTACTATCGCACTGGACTAGGTGCTGCCGTCCAGTACAATGCGGGGCTCTGGGAGAGCGCATACTTACGCTGTCCCCGTGTCCCTGATGCGACATGCCTCCTCGGCTGCTTGGGTCCTTCTCCCCCCCCCCCCCCCCCGAGTGACGTGATGACGTCAACCGGGGAGGCGGTGGGAGATTTGTACAGTAAATAGAATGAAAGCAGTTTTCTATGTAGAAAACTGCTTTCAAACTCCCCCTATGTACTAAATATCGCCAGAATAAAGTCCCTGATGCCCCAGATGTGCCCATTTTCAGTAACCCTTTCTTCCCTGGTGTGATTTTATCACACCAGGTTAGAGAGGGTTAAGTGCAAATGGGAACATCTGGGGCACCAGAGACTTTTTATTTTGGCGATATTTAGTACATAGCAGCATAGTTTTGTGTCCTAATTTTTGTGGTTTTTTCATTATTTTTATTTAAAAAAAATTATTTTTATTTTACATAATTGTTTGTTTAAAACATTATTATCGTCAGGATGTCTATTAGACCCTTGTACGGACAGATTTTGGGAAGTTACAGGCCTACAACATTAAGAATAATTTACCATTGAAGTCCATGGTGCACTTTTGGTACCGAAATCTGGACCTCAGCAGTGTGCTAGGGAGGTTAAAACACTTCTAATGATGTCATCCCTTGTTTAGAAGTGTCGCCTCAACATTCTGCTTTTGTAGATGAAACCATCTACTCCATAATGAGAGAAATGCCTTAAGGTAAAAATCCTAATTAACCTGAAAACAGTACGAGAAGTCAAATATTTTGGCCGGAGTTCTCTTTAATGCAACGAAGAACATGCATTTGTCAACATCTTACAACAGGTCCCAAGAAATCCTAGCAGCCGATTGTCACCGTGCAAAGAAGTGAAAGACAAGCTGGGTTATGACATACAGGTGAAGATTTCGATAGATGCCTGAAATTTGTAGTCTACAGTTTAAAAGTGTTTTGTGGACTAAATGAAGACTTGCCTATTCCACCCCTTAAGGTCATCATATTTAAAGCAGTACATGCTCATATGTCAAAGTCAGAAGCCAGGACCCTCCACCCATTGAACGGACAGATCCAGAAACACGGTCTACTTGGTATTGTTCCCCATTATGACCAATGTCCCAATTTTCCTGCTCAACCCCCAGATGAAGTTTATTCGTAGAGTTACAAGCAGATCATTTAAGTGCAAAGTAGCCACCGATTCTCAAATAGATTTCTGTTGGATAATAAAAATAGCTAAGTGGTATAAAGCAACTTTTACACCACTCGTAATAAACCCCAACTAATTTAAATCTATATAGAGCATGTTGGAAATGCAAGGGATGTCAGGATTAGTCCCTTTTAGTCTTTTAACCCCCAAGGGAATAATACCCACCAAAAAAATGGACACCAGAACTGGATGTGAGGTACAGAACGAGCAATAAAAAGTTCAAACCGCTTACCATTATCAAAAGATAAAAAAAGAAGAAGAAGAAGAAGAAGAAGAAGGATAGCGGAGATTGGTTTATCATTGGTTTATAGATTACAGGCTGGGAGAATAGGCAGTGATCCAGGTATACTATACTAGAGATGATCAACATTTTTTGTTGTTATTTTAATTAGCTGAATATATATAAATATATATGTCTGTTCATTCTAAAGCTGCTTGACATGTAACTAAATCACCAAAACTGCCGGAGATTTAGAGAAGGGGACATCACAAAAAATTATTGCTCTAGCACATGTCATTTTTTTTAATTTAATTTTATTTTTTATTTTTAATTAAAAGTTCTTTCCATTTTCAGCAATTTTGTAGATTATACCATTGCCAGGAATTTTGCAAGTAACTAAAAAAACTACTGTATATTTTGGACCATTGGCTGAAAAATATTTTGGCTTTTTCCCCACTCTGCTGGCTGGAGCTCCATGCTCCAACCAGTAGAGCGGGAGTTAAGGAGGTGGGTAGCAACCATAGGCCTCCAGCCACGACAGGAGAGCTTCTGCGGCTCTCCCATCTGCCACTGTATGCGAATTGTGCTTATGCTCCCCTAGTTTACAGACTAAGCACAGAGCCACAGGAAAAAAACACTCACGGGTGGATGTTTCCTATTCACTGTGTATTCAGCCAGACTGGTTCATTACATAATGCTCGGCTATGTCTGTGCGTGCTTGCAGTGTGAGGCAGCTCTCACATTCATAGGCAGAGCTAGATGAGAGCCACCCATGGGCAGCACATTCAACTGGATCGGTTACTTCATTGCTTAGGTTAGAAGGGCTCCGCTGACAAACAAAGCAGTACAGCTGGAAGATCCAGCCATGGTCTCCGCTGTCTCCCTGGCTAAGCTTACTGCCATTGGAGAGCACAGCCGTTCTGATCGCGCCTTTGCACCCCGTCCCCAATTTCCAAGTAAAGAAAATTGGAGTAAAGTAAAACTAAAACTAAAAAAAAACATTGTGCAAGTCCATAACCTGATGAAATAGGAACCCACTAAGGTTTGGACTTAAGAGAGGAATTGAGGGGGTATGGCTATGTTTATTATGGTAATATGACTGTATTTGATTATGATAATATGATTATATTTAGAGATTTGCATTTAAATATTGTATACATTATAAAAGGAACATGGTCCTCTGTCTGGCAGGACATATACTAATTGGAATGATACAGAGAAGATTAGCATTGCCCCTGCACAACATGACTTGGCAGTACCAATAAAGACATATTGCTGATCATTAGCCATGTATTTACTTCAAATACAATTTAGAAAACCCTGAATATACTATACGAAAAAAAAACCCTTCTAGGATTAAATCATATTAATCCTATAAAGTCAAAAACATTCCATAACGAGGTAGAATTTAAAAAAGGAAAAAAAATAAGTAATCCGATTGCCTTCATTATCCCTCTCCATAATACCTACTAAGCAGAAGGTACAAAGAGCTGGCACGCTTTAAACAAGGTATTCTTCATGGTAAAACCGATGTAAATGACCCCACCTTCCCATTCTTATTTTTTTTTTTTCAGTCCCCAAAAAAGTAACCAAAAACTTTAAACAAATAAAAAAAAAATCTATGTAAAAGCAAATGTATTTGAAATGTTTGCTTGCAACATTTTTGTTTTATATGGTTTTTTTAATGTTTCAATTTCGTTTTTACTTCCTATGCACCTAGCTAAAAACATGTACTAGTCCATGTCCAAAGCAAAAGCCACCCCTTCCTCACTTGTAGCACCTCATAGTCACTAGTTCTTTCCAAAAATTGAGGAAGCCGTCAGTGCTTTGAACCCCTGTCCTTCAACTAACTACAACCTTTTATGTAGCTAGAGAGACCACCATGGACCTGCCAAGTGACATCCAGGGTGGAAGTACCCAGCAAAAAGGCGATTTTGTAAGGGCTTGAATCCACTTTGTCTTTTTGGGCGTTCAATGTGCGCCAACAAGACATGTTCTATTCATTTAAACGGATGGGACCTACATTGCCCATCGCCCAATGACAAGCGATGCACTCATTGAACATCAATGGATACATCTTTGGGACATGGAAAAAAAACTGCATGAAAAGCATGGGGAGCAATTTTTCCAAGCTTTACCCCCCCCCCCATTTCAAATCAATAATAAGCAGAGAATCTGTCTGTAAGGGCTTGTTCCCAAAATCACAATCACGTCCGTGCCATGGCTGATCACTTCCATTTAGTTGAATGCGCTTGTCCCCAATTTCCCGGGCAAGCACCTGCCGCATGTGAGAAGCAAGGACATGGGACTATGATGCCAGGTTGACACCCGCATGTCCCCAACATCATCAGTGCTGCAGGGGATATGTGGACAGGGACACAGAAGACGGATGGCTATCGCCAGCTCAGGAAGATCAGGTAAGCAATCCTTCTCAGGGTTAAAGCTTTTGTTAATGAAAATCTTCCACAAGCCATACTTGGGATTACCGCAAGAGAGTAAACGGCTACTCAAGATTATTGGGTATGTGGGGGATTAACAAGCAGCGTAAGAGTGAGTAGACAACCACATGCACTGTGAGGCAACTCATTCTCAAATTCTTAAGCTGGGCATAGACGTTTTGTTCTGTGCCATGACGTCATCACGCCTGGCCAGTCCTGCAGAGAATCGGCTGGGCACCCTTTGTGCGCCGGCCATTACTTTGGATGGGGACCACCGTGATTCTACTGGCATGTCGGATCACCATTTGATCCAACATGCGGCAGATTCCTGGTCGATCTTGACCGGTGGGCGCACCCGATTTTCGACCGGTGGGAATGCACATGGCGGTCAATCAGCCAAATAATTGGGCAGGAATCTATGCTCAGCTTTACCTCACCACTCTTCTACAGGTATTTGGTGAGATTTCAATGTAAACCAGCAGGTCATTGTTTTTATGTCGAACAAAAAATTGGAAAAATATGGCTTAAGCTGGGAGGGTCACGGCGGTCGATCGGCAGCAGAATCGCCCGCAAATCTAATGCCTAAAAGCTAAATTCAGCCATAAATCGTCCGGCAAAAAGGATCTATGAGTTATTCCATACATTTTAGACCGATCTTATTACTTTGGATGAGGAGCAAGGTATGTGCTGGCACACAAAGGGTGCCCGGTCGATTTTCTGCACGCGTGTGATGATGTCATCACGCACCATCGATCTGCAGGAGAATCGGGCACAGAACGAAACATCTATGCTTTACAGATAGTCAGATGAATCGGTTAAAAAGCCAAATACTGACCAAAAGGTCTGTTCATTAACAGATCCACAGTGCCTGCAGCTAGGGAGGTCAGGGAGGGTCCAGTTTGATATGCAACTACTGTACTGGAATGACTAGCTCTACTTTAACCAAGTGAAACCTGGAACCCTGTCACTCTTCCTCCCAAGAAGAAGAATTTGAGCATTTTGGATAATCTCCCCTCAATTACATATGTCTGTTCAATTTATGAAGAACAACTTTAGGCTTTTCCAACTTTATCCTAAATTGCAGTTTTTACTTTCTCCCGTTGTATGAAGGCACCAACATCATTTTGGATTGTTCAAAAATTTGCATGCAGAATTTAAGTAAATGCCGATTTGTTTAACCAGTTAGTACCATGTATACATCAAACGCACCAAATTAGTGTTTCCCGCATTCCCACAGATAGACAGAACAGATCTGATTACCTTGCTCTTGACTTGGAGAGGTAGCGGCTGGAGTCTTCTTCACCACAGCATAGAGAGGCTCCTCACCTATGAAACAAAAGACATTTATTATCCAGGAGAAGTAGACTGAACAAAATGTAGCTATAGGGCAGTGGTTCCCAAACTGGAGAGCAGGCCCACCTGGGGGGGGGGGGAAGTGCGAAGGTATTCCAGGGGGGCACAGGCCCTCATTCTGAACCTGTGCTTCAATGGGGAGGGGGGCTTGAAAATGTTCCTATATCAAAAAGAGGGGCCCTGCAAGGAAAAAGTTTAGGAAACACTGCTCTAGGGTGTCATAGCAGGTGCCATAAAAAAAGTTATTGAACAGGACGGGTATTTGACACATTTATGGGCCCCTGATGGTGAAAATTTTAATTCTAGTACATGGTAGGTACTCTCTTGCTTGGCATTAATGAACCAACATGAGCCTACCAAGGTCCACTCATCTTTGGCCACTTCTGGGGAGGGCACATCAAACAAACTGGACAGTTTTCTTGAAGCTCTTTTGCTACTCGCCCACCTGCCTTTCTCAATGCAGAATAAGAAATTCATTCTAAATAAACCCAGTCATAGGACTAGTGAAATGTCAGCAAGTTGGCTTGCTTACTACTATTTAAACCCTCAGACAATATTAAACACCATAAAACTGCAGCACATAGAATGCCCTTGCCTGCACGGTTTCTTCTGTTTGAGACGTGATCCTACTTCCTGTTCTTCCTATCCTGGCTTCTAAAAACGGTTTCCTGGTCATTATGGCAATTCTGGGCGACACCAGAATGTGGTCGCTCTCTCTCCAGCATTAGGTGGCAGTGTCTACCCATCCTATGTGCATCGTTCTGAATAGAGGAAAGCAATACAGTAGCATGGGCTTTCTAATGTGCGGGCAGCATAAATGCATACTAAGCAACAATTTGGAAAGCTGCCCATGTCTATGCACAAAGAACGCTGCCTCCTAATGCTTGAAAGGGAGCGAGTTTATGAGGCAACCTGGGGAGGCCCATATTGTACAGGAAACACTCCGCAGAAGCTTGAAAGGGAAGAACAGGAAGTATGATCCTTGAACATTTTCATCACCCCCAAAAAAATAATTGAATAACTGCAGAAAATGTAACTTCAACTGAGAACCCCTCTCTTCAGTCAGGCCTACCCATCTTCTCATTCTTAACATCACTATCTACCCCCTCTCCTATTGTATACTCTGATCCCCAACCTCTTGTTTGTAAGCCTGGTTGGTTCAGGCCTTCTCCTCCCATGTCATAGTCTGTACATGTAGGTTTGCTTGTGTTGCCCTTCAACTCTTATTTAACCTCCTTGGCTTTATGGCCGAACCCAGTACATGCACAGTTTGTTCTTACCAGATCCCAGCGATGTGTAGAGAGGAGAGCGGGGTATCACTGCAGAGTACAATATACTCTGCCGCGAGCGCCCATAAGGTGCCATTTCGCACCAGAAAAAACCCCCATAAAGCCAGGAAGGTTAATGTACAGTACTGTGTAATATGTTATTAATAGACATTGAAAAACACACAAACATATTTGATTAAAAAACACAAATCAGCACAAACATAATTCAAAATTATGGATATTAAATAAAACACCAAAAAAGTTATGCAACATTACATTCTGCTTGATTCTATAACAGAATTATACCCAACGTTAATTCACATTAACCACAGCAGGGATTTGAACAAATAAAAATTGTAGAGCTATGTCACATGGAAGCTTAAAACCAATATATATATATATATATATATGTATATATATATATATATAAAAACCGAATGAGAATCAATTATAACTTTTTTTTTTTTTTTTGATGGTGGTTTATTATTAAAAATAAATAAATACAGGGAAAAGCCTATGTATCATAGCTTTCTACAATTTAAAGAATTATCTGTCATAGGCAAGAAATTACTTCACAAATTAGACTTGGAAATGCAACCAATGAGGATTAGCCCACAGCTGTTTACATTAGTGCCTGCCTCACCGAGATATGCTCTACCATTGATCTACAAGGATGATATAGAATGTATGCATGCGATATAGAAAGTATGCCTGCCTCACCCAGATTGGCTCTACCATCGATCTACGAGGACCAAATAAAATGTATGCATGCACAAAAGGTCTAACGGTCTGTGATGCAGAACATTCTGGACCCCTTACCAGAAGAACTATAAGATGGGGGCTCTATGCTTGGGTCAGTACTGGCTTCCAGCCTCAACGCAACGTTCTTCTCATTCGCATCATCTTTTGGCATCACTTGTCTCCTCTCGTTCTCCAAAGAAAGCGGTTCCTTGGTCATGGATTCTCCTTGGTTTTCTACCACCATAGCGTTTTGTTCTAGAATCTTCATTAGCTGATCAGCAGCAGAAGGCTCTCTCTCTAAGATGGAGGCTTCTGAACCATGATGGTCCTCGTATCCATTATCAAAATCATTGGGCAACAGACCTGGATCCAAAATTGCAAATTCACCAACTTCTCTACCAGTGAAGGGATCCAAGCTAGGAGTAGGTGGCCTCTGGTGAACCTTTTCAGAAAACCTCACATGTTTAAGTCTGTCGGGAGAGTTATCGGTGACCTCTTGTCCATCGAGGAAGGAGTTCTGCCCAGCTTCAGGAATAGGAGAGACCGGCACCACAAGTTTGTTTGGCTCGACGCTCTGAGACATCCTTATACTTTCAGAGTCTGTAGAGCTCGAGCTTGACCTGCGTTTTAAAATCCCTCGAGGTTTGCCCATACCATTGAAAGAGTCATCTCTCCTAAGAGGGGAGTTCGAGGTGTCCTGCGGCTGGCCGTTCATTCGCGGCGCTCTTGGCTTTGGCACCGGAGGCTGCACGTCTGTTTTTTGTGATTCGCCAGGATTGTAGGCCTTTGGCGTGTCTTTGGATAGCTCCGGATAAGGTAATTTCACGCCGTATTTACTTAACGACGACATGAGGTCTGAAAAAACACGCAAATAAGGGCAAGAATGAAAAAAGGGGCAGCATGCATAACTCAACAGCAATGCATTCATATAAAAGAAAAGGGAGGTCGAGGGACAGGAAAGCGTAATCACAAATAAATTTAGGTCAGGGTGAGATTTTCAAACCGATTTTATTTCATTAAATGATTGTACACATCACATTAGGAAAAGAAAGAACAAAAAGCAGCATATAATACAAACAGAACAAGGCGTTACAGCGTACAGCACAGCTGTCAGTGCCAGCCGATGGTTACATTATAGAGATTCCATACATTGTCTATGTGAACAGCGCCCAACACTTGGAATGGAAACAGCAGGCGATACAGTAATGTACGGAGTATGTTCCCCCACAGTTGTTCAGAAAACAAAACTAAAACTCAAATCGCTATGAAAAGACAGTAGTCCCTTTACAGCAGAGCTCAGACAGAAAAGAAGAAGCAACACAAGGAGCCAAGTAAGGGTCCCCATACACCTTTAGATCTCCTTTTGTTTTACCAAAACCACGTAATATATGAACCATCAAGTCTAGGGTACAGACAAAGATATGGGCCAGATCGATCCTGCTCAAAAACAGCCATATCGGAGATGACCGTAAATACGGCCAATGTCTATTGCTTTACATGGAAACCGCAGGTCTCCAGGCAAAGCATAGGCTGAGCTGGGGAGAGCAGAGCTGTGTCCCCAGCTCCGCCGATATCTGACAGCAGCGTGATGACATCACGCTGCTGCAGGGAACATCGGACAGCTCAAATGTCAAGCCATCTGTACCCTGCTTTACTGTGCTCAATCGCAGAGGACCGGGCACTACATAGTTGTTGGCAGATCTAAAAGATACCTGACAGAGATCTAAAAGGTATATGGCCAGCCTCACACATTGAAGAAAGGCTCATCATTTTGCTGCCACTTCTTTCACTCTGTAGTGAATGTTCACAAATACACAGCCAGTTCAAAAAAAAAATATATATATATATATATATCTGACAGCAGTGCGAGATTATATATATATATATATATATATATATATATATATATATATATATATATATATATATATATATATATATATATATATATATATATATATATATATAAATAATCACACTGCTGTCAGATATCGGAGAGCCGGGAAGAGCAGAACTGCGTCTCTCTGGCTGCTCCTCCTCCTCAGCCGAGCTTTGCCTGGAGACCCAGACAAAGCATCGGACATCGCCGTATTAGCGGTCATGTCCGATAAGGCTGTTTTCGAGTGGTATTCATTTGTCCCACTCGAAAACAGCGCAAGGGGCAGATTATATGGGTCAGATAGATGGCCGTGAGCACGCGCGGCGCTCGAAACGGCCATCGATTTGACCCATATCTCCACATCAGTACCCTGCTGTAGACTTGATGGTTTAGAAAGTCCCTCATATTACATGGTTTTGGTAAACCAAATAAGATCTAAAAGAAATCTGACAGAGAAATCTAAAGGTGTATGGGGTCCCTTACATATACTAGAATACACAATAAACACAGAACAAAAAGTATCACTTTTTAGTATAAGAACTATTTAAACCAACTGGTAGGTCACCTCAAAGGCTACAGCGCGTCGACAGACTGGACAGTCCAGTGACCTATACTGTACAGTAGGCAAGTATTTAGTCCCCCACAAATTATGCAAGTTCTCTCACTTCTACAGATAAGAGAGGCGTGTAATTTCCATCATAGGTCACCTCAATTATGAGAGACCGAATATGGGAAGAATCCAGGAAATCACATTGTGGATTTATAAAGAAATAATTTGCAAATGATGGTGGAAATAAGTATTTGGTCACTATGAAAAGTTCATGTCAATACTTTGTTATACCGTAATCTCACAATACATGGCCCCATTCATTCTTTCCTTTACATGGATTAGTCGTCCTGGTCCCATTGCAGAAAAACAGCCCCAAAGCATGGCGTTTCCACCCCCATACTTCACAGTAGGTATGGTGTTCTGTTGGATGCAACTCAGCATTCTTTTTACTCCAAACACGACAAGTTGAATTTTCTACTGGATCATCTCAATGCGCTCTAGCAAACTTCAGACAGGCCTGGACATGTACTGGCTTAAGCAGAGGGACACAAATTTGAATCCCTGGCGGCGTAGTGTATTACTGATGGCGGACTTTGTTACTTTGGTCCCAGCTCTCTGCAGGTCAGTCACTAGGTCCCCCGTGTGGTTCTGGGATTTTTGCTAACCATTGTTGTGATCATTTTGACCCCACGTGGTGAGCTCTTGCGTGGAGCCCCAGATGGAGGGAGATCAGTGGTCTTGTATGTCTTCCATTTTCTACTTATTGCTCCCACAGGTGATTTCTCCACACCAAGCTGCTTGCCTATTGCAGCTTCAGTCTTCCCAGCCTGGTGCAGGTCTACAGCTTTGTTTCTGGTGTCCTTCCACAGCTCTTTGGTCCTGACCATAGTGCAAATTGGAGTGTGAGTGTTTGAGGTTGTGGACAGGTGTCTTATATTGATAAGTTCATACAGGCGCCATTACTACAGGTGACGAGTGGAGGACAGAGGAGCCTCTTACAGAAGAAGTTACAGGTCTGTGAGAAAATCTTGCTTGTTTGTAGGGGACCAAATACTTATTTTACCAAGGAATTTACCAATGAATTCATTAGAAATCCTACAATTAATTTCCTGGATTCTTTCCCCCATTCTGTCTCTCATAGTTGAGGTGACTTAGGGTGAAAATTACATGCCTCTCTCATATGTATAAGTGGGAGAACTTGCACAATAGGGAGACTGTCAGGGATTGACAACTACCTCCCAACTGCTCGCCAATCTCTGCATGCAGCAGCCCAGTTTTAGTTTTACCGAGCGCCAGCTACCCTGAAACCTGAATAGACACCATCGCCCATCCCTTCCATTAATTGGATTTCATTCACTGTCACTACACTCCAGTACACAGTTCACTTCCCCTGCAACACATTGTCAAGAGGTTCTTCAGAAGAAGTTCAGCTTTCCTCAGCCACAAAAAAAATGTCTTTCCACCCCAGACCATTACTTCCTCCACGATCAGGCCAGGACCTTTTTATTCACCAGCTGTATAGCAGACAAACCCACCCCCAAAGGTGCTGGGTGGATGGAATAGGAGGTCCTCCCATCCTTCCTACCTATTCCACAGTCCAGGCCCTTCATCAGCCTAATGATGTGCAGTCCCAGAATGCCTCTTAAATCCTGGGTTTAGAACGGGTGTATCTATTATCCAGGACACATCCCTGGCATCCTGTACAACAGTGTTTTTCAACCTTTTTTGTGCAAAGGCACACTTGTTTCATGAAAAAAAAAAATCGGAGGGCATCGACGATAAGCATAATCGTGGCGCACTTCCGGTTCCCGCCGGAACTACGTCATCAGCAGGTGCCCCGCTGGAACGCAGATGCGTACCAGCAGAGCAAAAACACCGCCCCTGGTCTGTGGGGATGCGTGTTGCTAAGCAACCGCATCCTCACAGAGCAGGTCCGTGTATAACAAGGATCGGCTGTATAAGTCTTAGGCACACCTATAGCATTGCAATATTTGCTCTATAGACTAGTTAGCCCAGTGTTATCTGTCTGTTCAGAACTTATAACTTGGTCAAGACTGCAGAAATAGTGGACCTGCGAATTAAGCCCAAAATGTGAGGGGATAAAAAAAAAATAAGAAATAAACAGAAAACAGTCAGCGAAACAAAGTTTAAGCTTGAAAGATTTTTCCTACCAGCTTTAGGTTTCCCAGTCCCGTTGATCTCCACATTTTCAGGCTTCGAGGTTGGTGCTTCATTATTATACTCCTTCTCATCTTGTAAGGCATTGGAATTGAAAGGATTTTGTCTTCCCTAAAAACACAAAAAAACAAATTGCCAATTCAAGAAAATCGTATAAAACTGGGTGTATAGCTAAATAACCACCAAATTTCAAACTTCATAAAGAGATCTTTCCTCGTGAATTTCTAAATTTTGGGGATGTTGGCATTTACTTGCGACAACACGGATATGTCCTTATATATCTCCATAAAGAGAGGAACTCCCCTCCAGAAAAAATAAGAAATAGAAGCAGTTGAGGCTTAATCTTCCAATGGAAATCCAACTTAAGAGAACAAATATTTATGGCCGAGAGCTGAAACGTGGCCAACAAAACCTGAATGATTATTCAAGATCAGGTAACTTACTACTTGTCCCAACCAGGTTCAAGATGGAGTACGCACGCTTAAAAATAAAAATCAAGCTCTTGGCAAATAAAATAAAAATGGACTCGTAAGTTATCTCTCAAGTTATCAATCTAGCCTTCAGACGAACAATTAAGCTAGCCACACATGGTTCAATTGACTGTACAATCAATGTAATTCAATCAATTTTTTAGTCGATTGATTGAAAATTGAAGCATGTCCACATGGTACGATCGTTGAAATTCAATTTTAATTGTCATTTTTCTCGATCGAAATTTGATCGGACCAGTTGGAAAATTTTGATTGATTGTCCCCACATTGTGTCTCATTTTTTGTACTGTTGCTTGACCTGCCCAATTGAGATTCAATTCAATCAATTAGCATACTGTAACTTCTGGAAGGAGGGAAATGCAATACAGTCATTTAAACCATGCAACCATGCATTGTAATGGCGATGTAATAGAGATGCAAATGGCGATCTCTGTGAATACATCTCCTGATGTAATGTGTGTCCCCCAGTGTCCTTTTGCCACGATTATTATAATGTACTGGATTAAATCGCAAAGATATGACCTATGGGTTTTTGATCACTCTGTGACCATCATTGGTCCCTTTTTGATCACTCTGTGACAATCGCTTTTTGATTACTCTACGTTTAAAAACGATTAAATTCAATCGAAGTCGTGCTTTGATTGCATACTCAATGTGGTGTGTACTTCGATTCAATTACAATCGACATACAATTAAATAATGGGAAACTTTGATCGAATTGATGATCGATTTGATGTCAATTGAACCATGTATGGCTAGCTTAACACAGAGCATGTTTCTATGTCTGTGTACTGCCGCACTGCGGGAGATCGCTAGCATCCAGCTGTCTCCCGCGATTCAAACCGCAGCACGGACCTGCAGGCAGGAAGTGGCCTGCCTAATCGCGCCCATAGAGAGTCAATAGGATTGGTTCATCACTATGGCGGTAAGCCACGTTTCAGATCAAGGCCGACTTGGAGGTTTGGAGGCAGATTTGGAGGTGACCCCATTCAAATGTATGGGCACGAGTTTAAACCGCGGCCGATGGCTTAAGTGGAAACAAGCCCTTAAAAGAGGACCTTTATTTACCTTTTGCACCATCTGAGCCTAACCGATCTTTGGGTCTGAAATGACCGATTGTTCCTTCGTCGCTTCTCTGATGATGTAGCCAATAAAAACCCAATTCAGCAAAACTACAGAGATACGTCTTTATCATTGAAAAAAACTCTTTTCAGGTGCCATCTAGTGTCCAATCACTATACTGCAGTTAATTTAATCCCCTGAAGACTGCCCTCGAAATATGGAATCTATCACATTGGTCCAGGTTAACATCAGGCAAGTATCTTTTCTTTAGGATTGTGGCGCACTTCACGATTGCGCTGTCTAAGAATCAAGATGGTTAACTTATACCCTTTAAAAAAGGGAAAACCTAAAACCCTATGCTAGCCTTAATCTTTACCCTAAACTAGTGGTATCCAAACTTTCCATGCAGGGCCTCCATTTGAGCCCCCCCTTTCCCATTAAAAAACACAGGTTCAAAATGAGAGCCCTCCCCCCTGAATACCTTTGGGCTCCACCCCCCAGTTTGTGAACCACTGCCTTAAACCCATACCCTTTGAAAGGTTTGGACTTGGAAGGAGCGAGAACCATAGATCCAAGTTTAAAAACAAATTTGTAAGTTTGAAACACCTGTGACACGAGAAGCACGTTTGATGTGCCTCATCGGTCTTTCTTTCTTTCATCATATATGCTGCCTACACCTGTAACATTAAAAGGCTCTCACCTTGGGTGGAGATAAAGTTCCATTCCTTAACTTGTCCTGTTCTTTTTCTGGGGATGTGGAGATCACTTTTTTAGAACTGAAAAAAACAAAAACAAATTATTATTCCTTGTTTCCTCTCGCATGTACGCACAAGGATTCAGAATGACCAAATGGCCACCATATGTTGGAATGGGGAATGGAATGTGGAAGACCAACTCGAATCATCAGTTTAAATTCATGAATACATCCAAAGTGCATCACATTAGTACACATAGTAACCAGCTCCAACCGAAGAAGAAAAGCTTTGCTGGACTTTTGCACTAATGCAGCAGACCACCCCCTGCCCAGCCACAACTAAACCTCTCCACTTAACAAGAGATCTGTTCTTCTACGTGCAGATCTCCTGTTCTGGTTAATCAAGGGACAACCCCTGCAGAACCAAAGCGTGGGTTGCATCCGCATGGCTCAACGAGACTTCAGGTGAAGAAGCCTTTCTACAAGGTGAAACGTGTCAACACACGGCTCTCAGTGATAGGCAGGAGACCATGACAACATTTATGGGAGGTTTTGAAGTCGCGCATGGTGATCTGCGGCAAAATCGGCCACAAATCTAAATGTGTATGGTCACCTTAAGATATATAGTTCTGATTCTGTGTTGATTACATACCATTGTACAATGTTATAAAATGATTGATTTTAGAATTTTGGTTTATGAATGGTGCTTACTAAAGTGTCACTGGAGGCGTGCCACCTCCATATGGCGTGCAGCCCAGCTTGCTAACCAACTCAGTGATGGCCGAACGTCCACCTGGTCGTGGGGAAATTCTAATTCCCTGCTTGTTCGTGGGGAATTTGGATTGAATAAAACAGGAAGTGATGTCACGTCCGGAACATGGAGCGCATAGTGCCGTGTTCCATGTACCTATACCTATACCTAAGTGATGTCTCTAAACAGTCTCCATTTAAAAAAATTCTTCCTCCGGCCAGATCTTTCTGCACTTGATCCGGACAGCAGAAAAACAAACTTCTTCTTGCTGGTGAAGGGGGTGGGTCGAACACCCGTGCTGAACATGAAGAAGAAGAAAAGCGAACATGTGATGTTCCCTACGAACTGCCTTGCAGGCAGTTGGTCCATCTCTACTCATAGTATACGTGTGTATTTAGATATTTGGGATACTGGCACCTGTACAATTAAAGCTCAGTGTATGTAAAGTAAGTATTACTATTCTCAGGATACAATCTTAATTATTATCCACTAAAAGTCATGTTCTAAAGCTGGCATGACCAGTGTTCGGGCCGGGGGCCAAATGCAGCACATGTTAAAGTTTCCAAAGCACAATAGCTTCAGTCATCATATCAATGAGACAGAGGTGATCCCCATATTGGAAATTGGATTTGTGCCCCCTCGCATAATTTCACCTTTGCCAAACCTGGCACTTGCAAAAAAGTTTGGACACCCTCCTCCTCCTACTGGATAGTAACTCAACATTTCCCACTTGGGCAAAACAATATCTCACCTCTGATTTCCCTCTTGTTTTTTTAGCTGTACATCTTCCTCGGCTTCATCAGGTACTTCCATGACCCCATACAGTTCTGGAGGAATAAAAATGTCGTTGTTGAGACTGCTGACCCAGCGTCTCTTTGAACTGTCCTTATTGAGCTCACTTAACTCGGCTAAAACACAAAAAGGAACTGTTAACATAATCTTCCTGCAGACAAACAATGATGGGAGAAAGAATGGGACAGAAGGAACTACTTTCCACTACCAGGGTCATGCCATGCATAGGGTTCAGGTTGACGATGATGGGGACACCTTGGGTTTAAAAATTTACAGATCAAGATTTCGTCTAGGGGCTTAATTTTATTATACGTTGGGACCCTCTCCGCTAGGCCTATTGCCTGGTGGGGATCCCGATGTAGTACATAGACACTGCCTTGCCGAGCAGGTAAGTCTGTGGGCTACGTAGGGATCCCCGCCAAGCAATACGCTTAGCGGAGGGGGTCCCAACGTATAATGGAAACATAGCCTTAGGGTTATCTCGCGGCTTAGGCTAGGGCTTCACTATCCGTTATACCCCTGCGTTGAATACAGGCATTTTAACAGAGTGCATGAGTCGCCCATTGACAGCGATGGCTTTGACAGGGTTATCTGCACAGCCTGCCAGAGCTCCCGATCCATTGGTCCCAGCCTCCGCCATCTGCGAACCTCAGCCTATCTGCGTCCACAGTAATGTGATGGAAGCCAGCACATTGTGGAGCCCTAGACTTATACTGATGGGCTGCAAGGCCCAAGCTCTGCATTAGGAGGTTGTTAGACCTGTATCCAAAATTAAATCCATATGTAAAAAGGAGGAGGAAGTGATCGGCAATAGGGATTCCCAATTGATGGGACCTCCCGAGACCATAGACGTCAGATCTCTTGGTTAATGATGCCATGAAGTTTTATTTTGCGCAAAAGGTTTGCCCCATCATGTCTAAAGATGACAAAGCGCGAAAGGGCATAAGCAATTGAAAAATAAATATGGTTACCACACAACTAAAAATCTATTCTACGCACCTAACGTGGTTGGCTTTTTCCTTTTCCTAATTGATGCCCTGACCAGATCAGCTCCATTAATTTTTTCTCTGTGGCGTTTTGATTTTGCGTCATAAAACCACTGTCCGCTTTTGTATTTAAATTCATTTTCATTGTCGACTACATCCTGCAGGTGCCTGCAAACAAAACAAATATATTAATGAACACGAAAATATTCAACAAAAAAGAAAGATGTAGATAAGCACAAGGTTTCGTGCATGTGTCGGTCTGTCTGCACTACATGGACTGGGTTGTCTCATTGGACCTCAAACATGTCCTCAAGGTAGGACCTCCCAAAGGGTTCTGGGTCTCACCAATGTATAGATTAATTAATAAGTGCGATTTGGCCACCTTGTACACCTGTATGGAGCGATACCCTGTTTCCCTGAAAATAAGGCACCCTTACATTTTTGCCTCACACTGAAATATTAGGCATCCCCCCAAAAATAAAGACACCCCTGAAGATACGGTACTGTAACTCTGGACAGGGGGGATCAGAGGTGGCAATCACAATGACACAGGAGGATCAGAAGAGGTTACTAAAATGGTAATCCCCCCTCTGAGTCTCCTGTGCCATTGTGATTCCCCCCTCTAGTCACCATGTGTCATTTTAAGTGATCCCCCCCACCCTGATACCACAGTGCCGTATTCTTCTTCATGGAAAATAAGACATCCTCTGAAAATAAGGCATAGGGCATCTTTGGGAGCAAAAATTAATATAAGGACAGGAGAGGCAGTATAAAACAGTGTAAGCAAAGAAGAACCCAGTGACCGCCCTGCCCTGCATTTCATTCTAAAACCAAAGTAACGACCAACAACTAACAGCCTCTACCAAATACCAGCCTCTATTTTATGGAATTCAAGATTTTGGTGTAGTGGGATTGAGTACCCACTCAAAAAAGCTGGAGTAGAGGCCCATGTTTAGGGTTAAAAAGTTTCTTTATTGGTAATCAAAGTGTAGAACAGGAATTGGCAAAAACCATCATCCCCTTTCTTCAGGAGCTCCACTGTTTTTCCCTTTGTAAATTATTTTGGATATTAACTTCTCATTTGTGGCACATTAGTATATGTGAGGAGGGAAGCTTTTCAAGATGGGTGGTGACCATGGCGGCCATTTTGAAGTCAGCCATTTTGTATCCAACTTTTGTTTTTTCAATGGAAAGAGGGTGACTTGCATCTTGGGGTCTTCTGAAGGCGATTGTCTATGCTGTGAAGATACGAGATGTGCAGCACCTGAAACTACAGATACTGAAAGCCTGTGCTAGCATTTCTCCATCAGTGTGTGAAGAGCGGGAGAAGAGGGTTGCATTGACAATCCAACACAATGGGCCGCACATTGAACACATTTTATAAGTGGACAGAAACTTGTTGATAACTCATGAAAGAATAAAGTTATGTTAAAACCAAGCACACCATTGTTTTTGTTGTGACATTCCCAATAAGTTTCATGTGTCACATGACTCTTCCTCTTGGAAAAAAAATTGGGATTCAAAATGGCCGCCATGGTCACCACCCATCAAGAAAAGTCCCCCTCACATATACTAATGTGCCACAAACAGGAAGTTATCATCACCAACCATTCCCATTTTATTAAGGTGTATTCATATAAATGGCCCACCCTGTATACTGACTTGTAATTGCATTTTTTCACAAAACAAGGACAGCAGGAAGAGCTAGAAGACATTATTTTCATTTTAACAACAATACTGTTTTAAACGATACTTCAGGCATCAGGGAACACTGTAGTATGGTAATGCACATTTTGTGTCATATATATTGTCATAGGTCGTGTGCCTCATAGATATCATCCAAGCCTTTGATTATATCTATAGGGAAAATAACCTTTGATACAAAAAGGTTATGTGCCCCTATTCTGAGGTTATGTGCCACGATATATATTATAAATCACCCCCCGCCCCCCTCATTCGTTTGTTGTTAGTGGGAGGATAGGCACTCGCTTGTCTCACGACTGCTCCAACTGAGCAATCGGTATAGGTGAAAGCCAATCGGTGACCCAGATGGCACCTGAGCAAGTCCCTCTCCTCTCCCCCTCTAAAGTTAGCCATACACAGTCGGATTCCATGGCCGATCGATCACCTATCCGATCGATTCCGGCGATCTCAGCGGGAATCGGAGGTCCGATCGATCGGCCAATTAAGTGTGTCCGATCGCTACATACCACCTTGTCCCACGGATTCCTGGACGATTCCGTGTCCGATCGCTTACTCCACAAATGGCAACTCCCCCTGATCTGTGCAGAATCGGATCAGAAAGACCAACATGTTGGTTCTCTGTCCGATCCGATTCTGGGCCCCCGAACGATCGGACGTGATCGGACGGACAAGGTGGGCTTCACACGATTCCGGGACGATCGTTTCGCGTGCACGCGCCCGGAATCAAACGTCCCGGAATCCGATGGGAAACTGACCCGTGTATGGGGGCCTTAAGAAAATTCTGAGCGGACAGGCGAGTTCCTATGCATTAACAGATAGGTTTCAGGGGCCTGCAGTGGAGAACCAATGGGGGCTAAAGAACACCCAAAGGACCGCAGGTTGGGCACCTGGATTTTAGAGGGTATTCCACATACGAAGCAATCACACATATTCCTGATATGATGTTGCTGAATTCAAATGCATATTGTAAAAGTATTGGGTAAAGCACCCTAGGCCAGGGGTTCCCAAACTTCTTTCCTTAAGGCCCCCTTGCCGGTGTCCAAGACTAGCCAGGCCCCTACCTCCGCCCCCTGCATGCAAATCAACCCTTCTATATACCTCCAGGGATATGTTCAGGAGCTTTGTAATGGAATTGAAAAGTTATATTTGAAATCTTCACAATTAAATGCCACCAACTCTAGAAAGAAAATTAGCAGAATTTCCACAAGATGGCGCTGTCACTGATTTAAATTTCACCAGCCAAGTGGGATTAGCACTTTCACTTTCTGTGTAAAGAGAGAGAGAGAGGGGAGCATAGAGCGGAGCTTGCAGCCTCTGTCACCCCCCCCCCCATCCCAATTTCAAAGCCACTGATGGTGCGCCCCTCTACAATCGCTAGCGCCCACTGTCCTAGGCAATGGTGGAGTTTTGGCCCAAAAGGGACCCTTTCTAAGACACATTAATGAGCATGCAATAACACTACATACATAACCACTGCTTCAATTTTCTTTTTCTAAGGAAAAAAATAAATAAAAATAAAAGCAAAATGTACACAGTAGGCAAAAAAATATGTTTACACACGATTTATTTTATGATGCAGAACTTCAACCCTAGCATGCCCGAACAAGTTCACTTGAAATGACAGACAAGTTCTGCTATATTATTTCCCAAAACACCGAGCATTGTGTCTACAGAGGGCTGCCCAGTGTAAGATAGATTAAATACCTCTGAGTGAAGACCATCCTTCAGGAAAGATATTTCTGTAGGCATTACTAATAATGGTGGCCCCAGGCAATAGAGGAACTATCCAACTACAAGAGCGAGCAATTCTACTGCAGATAACTGAAATCCCCAACACTGTCTAAAGGTACCCATACACGTTGCGATTTTCGGTTGGTTGGGACCGATGCGATATTCGATTTCGATGCCCGATTTTTGCTTTAGTGCTATTTTTAAAAGTCGTCGGATGCCCGATTATTCAACCGATTGGCTGGTTGGATTGGGAATCTTTTAAGAGTGGCCCACCGTCCAAAAATTACAGGCATCCTCATTCGGGACCCGACCGACTTTTCGGCCGATTTTTCTAAAAACAGCATCGGTCGGACTACATTTGCATGTTAGGAATGCCGAACGATCGGCCTACCCGACCGACCGGATCGGTCGGAAGGGCTAAAATCGCACGAAAAATCGCAACGTGTATGGGTACCTTAAGGTTTTAACTTGACGGAGCAGAGGAATAACAGACTTGTTGATTGAAGGCTATTTTGCTCCCTAAAGCCCACCATACACCTCAAGATCACTCCATACAATTACCTTCTACCAACAACTATGTAGTGCTGGGTCCTCCCAACATAGTGATTGGAAGGTATATATCACTGCTATGTAGTGCCGGGTCCTCCCTGATAAAATACATAGTGATTGGAAGGTATATATCACTGCTATGTAGTGCCGGGTCCTCCCTGATAGAATACATAGTGATTGGAAGGTATATATCACTGCTATGTACTGCCGGGTCCTCCCTGATAGAATACATAGTGATTGGAAAGTATATATCACTGCTATGTAGTTCCGGGTCCTCCCTGATAGAATACATAGTGATTGGAACGTATACATCACTGCTATGTTGTGCCAGGTCCTCCCTGATAAAATACATAGTGATTGGAAGGTTTATATCAATGCTATGTAGTGCTGGGTCCTCCCCGATAGTCTTAACCTTCCAATCACTGTGTATTCTATGGTAACATATGCACTAGGCAGCGCACTAAGCACATGGTCTAAAAATTCCAGCTGAAGCTTGAAGCCCATGTCCTTAGCCAATAGACGCCAAAACATCTATCCACAGAACCTAAATTGTAAGGTACTGTATATAAAATGCTTGCTAATTTCTAATATGAACAATTGCGCACCAGAAGCGTCATGGAATGGGTTTCCACAGCCGAGCATTCGCATGCAAGCCTTAAAGTGGGCGATACCCGTGCAAATGATGATCGCAACATGGTGATGCAACTAATCAATGAATGATCCTTCTGTCAATAGACACATACAACCTTTGGCAATCAACCCCTGGCCGACACTTTGGGATGGGGACCCTCAGTTTACCAACATGTTTAATCCCTGTTCGACGGACATTGGAGCGGAAATCGACGATCAAATTGTAAGACGTTCACCGAATGATTGCCGCGAATGTGAATGCCAATTGATCATTTGGGAATCTAAAGAAAATTTACCCGTGTATGGCTTTACATTACCAAGAGCAATATCAAGAATGGGCTGTGCAAGAAATCACACCTCTGTCTAGTAGTCCAACGGACTACTATGGCATTGCCAGATACCAACAGACGTTCCGATCTATGGCCGATTTCTAGCAGACTCATCACAGCGTGGTGATATCACCACGCTGTGAGCAGTCGGCTACAGTGAGGACATGACCTCTCAGACTGTAGCCAATTAACTCGGAGGGGGAGGAGACTTGCGGGGGAGGAGACTCCCCCTCCAAGTTAACAGCCTGCAGCAGGATCGGGCAGAAAAAGAACCAGCAGGACGGATCCATGTGCGATCCGACCTGCCGGCTTTTTTTCTACGAAACTCAAGGTGGGCTCCCCTATAGTTGATCTAAACTGAGCAAGACTACTATAAATGCAACAATTTTGCTCCCATTTTCTACATACAGGAAAGACCCATTACACTCAAATATTTTTCACAAATCTGTGTTATCTGTTTTGTATCGATCGTAATTATTATCGGTACGTGTATGGCAGGCTTTAGTGAGTACTTCTCTTTGCCGAGATAATCCATCCCACCTCACAGGTGTGGCATATTAAGGTAATGATTAGACAACATGAATATTGCACAGGTGTGCCTTAGACTGCCCACAATAAAAGGCCACTCTGAAATGTGAAGTTTAATCACACAGCACAAAGCCAGGGAGGTCACAACATTTGAGGGAGGGTGCAATAGGAATGCTGACTGCAGGAATGTCTACCAGAGCTGTTGTCTGAAACAAATCTGTGCGAAGTTGCTTAACCTCCTGAATGTTGCGCATGTGGCGCTTTATTTTTTTAAACCACATGCTTCGCTGTGATTTCCTGCCCACGTGGCGGTCCCGTGCATGACTCCAGCTTCACTGGAAACACAGGAAAAAGGCGACACCCCTCCATTTACATGGAGGTCTATGGCGCCACCTACCCCTGCCCCATTCGCGTCACCAGTGACATGATCAGGGGCAGACCCCAGGGGGAATCTGGCAGACAGGTGAGGTTCTCACTAGTTAACTCGGGCCAAACACCCAGGAGGTTAATATTGGCAGGAACAGGAAAAAGGTTGTCGTATATGCTGATGCAGAGCATCCAAACATGGTAATTGGGTGACATGTATGGTGGAGTATGCTGGCCATGCAAGAACTGGTATGTTTTCAGCTTCCAGGAATGATGTACACAGCCTTGCAATATGGGGCCATGAAGTCCCACCATACTGGCCATAGCAGGTGTACAAACTTAGATAATCAAAGTTCAGATATCCAACCAATAAAGCCCCCAAGAGCCATTAGAACCTATTTAAAGCTACAGTACCATCAAATATGAAATCACCTCTTCTTGTAGGGCCGGCCCTTTAAACTCATGCAGCTACTCCACAACCCGGAGGACTCTACATAAAATTTATACTTGCCAATCAACAGAAGCAGTTTTTCGGCTCCAGCGAGGAGCACGGGTCAGTGAGCTTTCCCAACGAGTTTAAAAAAAGTTGGATCATTGTGGATGACAAAGACGGAGCTGTGCATGGAGCACACTGAAGTGCATAAGCACAAGGCAAATACAGGATCTAAAGAGATTGTAGCGGATCAGCCGAGGCAATCTGCAAGTCAAGTGACTTCTTAGCTCACATGATGCATTAAACACACAGGAATGTGCTGGCAGGTCTAAGCCACGGTGGGAATTAGGCATTTATCGTGTAACCATCATAGTGCAGAGAGGCCTGCTGAGCTCGCACTCTACCTGGAGGATACCGGTGGTGGGATTAGCCCAAGGACGCACGCTATATGCCAAATACTTGGTGATTTTATGTAGGTTTGCGTGAGGTGAAGTCCATCTAGAAGCATTTTTTTTTTTAAGCTTTTCCTACTTTAAGATAAAAACTTTTAGATAACCCCAAGCGTCGTTATTATGACTTCCTTCTAGGCCTGGCTGGGCATACACTGGGCAGATATTGACTTTCCTTTATGGTAATGCATCATCTACAGCAGTGGTGGGCAACTGAGTTGATATGTAGGGCCACAAGTGCGGCCCTTTGCATCACTAAAGGGCCGCACATAACATCGATCTAGACCCTCCCCCCCATCAACATATTTTAGCAGGCAGTGGACCAGATAGCGACAGGCAGTCAAAACCCAACAGCAACCACCCCCCTCCTGCCCCTGGGTGCAGAGCTCATATGTAGACCTGGTTTCCCTGATCAACGTTGCCAATTTTACAAAGGTGATTAAGAAAGCTGGGTCAACATGTGACCACTTCACAGATGAGATGCTATGCCCTATGCATTAACAGTTCAGTTTTGGGGGCCGCATGTAGAGGACCAAGGGGGGGCCGCTGAATGCCCAAAAGGGCTGCAGGTTGGGCACCTAGAATCTACAGAATACTGGGCCATGTCTAGCATTTAGGGGGCCCTATGCAAAATTGTTGTCTGGGTCCCCCTGTGGAAAGTTGTTGAGCTGGGGCCCCGGGCCGTATGTGCCCACATACTTCGCATAGCAGGAGAAACAGCCCTGTCACAAACTGGTTCACCTAGCAATTTATTTTTTTAACAACCCAATCCTCAGATTCTTCTCTATATTAGATCTCCATTATGGTAGCCTAAGGGGTAGAAGGCAGACAGATGTTTACTGTACACCAGGCATTCCTCCAGAGATCAATAGCGAATGACAGTAATCACAGCTGAGAGACAACATTCCAGGATCCAGTCTGTTCACATGTATGTAGTAAAAGCAGAGAGGAAGGACACATGTGTGCATGAAACACTGCTGGATAACCAAGCAACTTTTGGCAAATAAAAAGTCACATATGATGATACATATCTGTGATTAAACCAGTGGTTTTGAAACTGAGGGGCGGGGGTGAAAGTATTCCAGGAGGGGGCAAACCATTGAGTAACTAGTTTCAGACATTATAGTGCATGTAATGTGTGCGTTTGTGCAGATTGGGTTGAGATTACAGTTCCATTGTTAAACTTATAAATTTATGTCACTTGGATAACCACAAGAAACTTTAATAACTATGAAAGTTAGGGGTGTGAAATTGGAAATGTAAATAACCAATTAAAGTTCGAAGGGTGTAGGAGATCTGGGGGATGAAAGTCAGAGTAAAGCAGCCCATACACAGGTCAGATTTTCAATCAATCGACTTAAAACGATAAATT
>CM070033.1:7105140-7125377 GCA_036250615.1 Ptychadena robeensis | reverse complement strand
GTGGGGGTGAGGTCAGGGTTCTGTGGGGGTGTGATCAGTAATCTGTTCAGCCAGTCATGTTCCTCCTCACCAAACTCCCTCATCCAAGACTTTATGGACCTTTCTTTGTACAGTCATGTTGAAAGACGCTGTCCCCCAAACTGATAATAATGTGGACCATTAAATTGTCCAAAATCTTAGGATCCTGAAGTATTCAGTTCCTTTCATTGGAACCAAATGGCCAAGCCCCGACCCTGAGGAACAATTCAACACCATTATCCCCTCTACATCAAACTTTACACTTAGACAAGTACCACTCTCCTGACATCCTCAAACCCAGATTCATCCATCAGATTACCAGGTAAAGAAGTGTGATTGGTCACTCCAGAGAATACATCTCTGCTGTAGAGTCTAGTGATGGTGGCTTTACACCCCAGCACCTGAGGCTTTGCATTGTACTTGGTGATGTAAGACTTGCAACTCCTAGGCCATGGTGCAGGACACCCATTGAAGACCTCTGCACCCTGTTCTTGATCTAATCTGAAGGTTTAGAGTTTAGAGGTCTGTGGTTCTGGTCTCAGCAAAATGTTAGTGACCCTCTCTGTCTCTGTGATGTTACATGGCCACCACTTCATGGCTGAGCTGCTGTTGTCACCAATTGCTTCCACTCTGTCTTAATCCCAGTATGTACATGTGACGGCCTATCACGGCACCACACTGGGGGTCACTGAGCTTCTGAGAGCACCCCATCACCAATGTCTGTAGGAGCCAATACTTTTGGCAATTAAAAAAAAAAATATTGTGAATATACATTTATAAAATAATTGACGCCAAACGATTCCCCTTTAGGCGTACATGATCCGTGTTATGTGTTCCGAGGTGTTCAGGGAATATCACATGCTGGATTCATGCTTCACTTTCCCATACCGGGGTCTCATACAACAAAGCCCCCCATTGTGATCGCTCCTCCGTATTACGCTGAAAGGAAAGACATGAGAACCACCACACAATGGGGACTTTTGTGTCTGAAGTCTCTGACCTGCTCAAAACGTACAAACTGCCCCGTTTCATCGTCTTTTCCTGGGCATATGACTTTGTTATGAAGACCGTCCAGGCTCAGCCAGGTATCTGTCCATGTGATTGGAGCAGATATTACCTAATACATTCATAAAACATATGACAACCCCAAAACGTTAATCAGAAAGTTTAATCTGCTTATTTTCTCTGATCTGATATTACATGAAATCAAGAATTGATTTGCATTTGGATTTTTGGGATATTTAATGTCTCTCTTTTCATGTAATGGGCGATCCTGCCAGTGCCCCTGACTTCTTAAGTCTTTCAGATCTTGTCAGGCCCAGGAGAAGGTCCATGCGGTCAGGTGTGCTGGTATCCCTTAGCTCTTGCCTCTTTCGAGGTCCTTCCTTGCTTTGTGATTGGCAGCACATCCTCTCCTCTAGATGGACCTAAGGAAGTTTGCTGCACAATGTTATGATTAATAGGCCACAGAAGACCATGCTCATATCCATTGTCTACCATTCCTAACATAAGACCATAGAACATCTAAAGCCATGGTCTACTATCACTAGAACATCTTTAGCCATGGTCTACTATCCCTAGAACATCTTTAGCCATGGTCTACCATCCCTAGCATTAGCTTGTGGAACATCCATAGCCATGGTCTAACATCAGCTTGTAGGACAACCATAGCAATGGTCTACCATCCCTATCATCAAATTGTAGAACATCAGTAGCCATGGTTTACTTTCCATAACGTCAGCTTGTCTGAAATCTATAGTGATGGTGTACCATCCCCAACATCAACTTCTAGGATATCCAAAACCATGGCCTACCATCCCTAACATTAGCTAGTTGCAAAGGTTTACTACCCCTAATATCAGCTTTTAGAACATCAATAGCCATGGACTACCATCCCTAACATCAGCTTGTAGGACATCCATAGCCATGGTCTACCATCTCTTATATTAGCTTGTAGGACAACCATAACCATGGTCTAACATTCATAGCCATGGTCTACCATCCCTAACATCAGCTAGTAGGACATCCATAGCCATGGCCTACCATCACTAACATCAGTTTGTCGGACATCCCTAGCCATGGTCTAACATTCCTTATATCAGCTTGTAGGACATCCATAACCATGGTCTACCATCCCTTACATAAGCTTGTAGGACATCCATTACCATGGTCTACCATCCCTAACATCAGCTTGTCGAACATCCATAGCCATGGTTTAAAGCCCCCCATACACCACATACAATTACCATGCAACTTCTGTACAACCAACTTTTCTTCTACCAAAACCATGTAATAGGAGGACCTACACCTTTCAATCACTATGTATTCTATCAGGGAGGTCACTATACTACATAGTTGTTGGTAGGTCTCATGAAAGTTGTATGGAGGAATCTGAAGGTGTATGGGGGGCTTTACATTCCTTACATCAGCTTCAGGCTGCTGCATAGAGCTATGGGTCCATCAATGTACTCTGATAGCAAAATGATCAACCAAAAAAAAAACAACATGTTGGTTCAATGTCCGATCCGATTTTTAGTTCATTCCAATTTTGTTTGGTCGATCGTTCATTGTGGGCAGAACGCGATTGATTGGCGATCGATCGCCGATCGATCTCGTGAACGTGCACAGTGATCAAACGTTCTAAAATCGAGTGGAAAATCGACCTGTGTATGGCTACCTTTACACCAGCTTCTAGAACATCAAAAGCCATGGTCTACCTTCCATAGCATCAGCTTGTCTGTGATGGTGTACTATCCCCAACATCAACTTCTAGGATATCCAAAGCAATGGTCTGCCATCCCTAACATCAGCTATTAGGACATCGATAGCAACAGTCTACCATGAGCTTGGACATCCATAGCCATGGTCTACCATCCCTAATACCAGCTTATAGAACATCATTAGCCATGTTCTACCATACCTACCATTAGCTTTTAGGACATCCATAGCCATGATCTACCATCCATAGAGTAATGGATTGGAGTGCCAGTTGGTCTCAAAGATCTTTAGTAGTTGTGTTGAGAAGATAAGATATTAGAGTATATAACAAAGAATTAATCTTCTCGAAGGAGACCCAGGGTGCTCATTTGAAGACTTGGGACATGTGTAAAGACCCCCATAGATGGGCCCCCGTCCAAGTTAATTGGCTACAATCTGACAGGAATCGTGTGTGTTGGTGGAGCACACAGGATTCCTGTCAGTTCTCTAGCCGACTCCTCACAGCGTGGGGATGTCACCCCGCTGTGAGGAGTCTGCTACAAGCCGGTCATAGATTGAGATGTCTATGGCCGGCTCAAGTATGTGAATTTGTATAGTAGGGCTGTATTGTTGGAGGTAGAAGCAGTGGAGCAAGCCAGTCAGTTCACTAGACAGAGAGATAAATGCATTCCTATGCTGCTTCTTTTTTCACTTTCCAGTCATAGGTTAAGGCAAACTCTGGACAACCTAGGCTCCAATGCTGAATCCAATGATGCTTGCAACAAGACTGAGAGCATCTAGTGGCTAGAGATGGTCAAATGTTTTTTTCACAAATTCGACGATTTGCGAGTTAATTGCAAAGCCCCTGAACATGTTATCATCACCAACCTGGCTGAAGATGCAGAGAAGGGTTGGGGGTATACTACAGAAAAAAGTATGACTCTAACACAAATAGTTTTTGCATAAATTAAGTTCAAAGTCAAGTAAAAATGTCTAAAATCTGAATTTCGACTTTGACTTTGAATTTAATTTATGCAAAAACTCCATGTGCTAGAGCAAAACTTTCTTTTCCAAATGTTCCCACAACTCTTCTCTACATCTCCAGCAATTTAAGTGATGATACCATGCTCAGGGGCTTTGCAATCAGCTTACAAAATCAGCTAGTCGAAAAATGCGACCATCTCTCCTAGTGGCAGATCAAGGTATTGCATTGAAAATATCTAAACTGGAGTGTAGACGTAGGAGTTCTCCTCGCTGGAAAGTCATGACTTTTCTTCCATTTGTGGTGGTGTTCACATACTTCTATCCATATAGCCTATTCATGAATCATTTTGCCATTTGAATTACCTTATCCCATGTGAATACGTCTGCAGCCCTTTAATCAGAAAGCATCCACCTTCTAGGCCTGTGTGCATTAGGTGTACTCAATTAGAGAGCATTATCTAGTGTACATATTTGAGTAATGGATTGCCAGATTACAAGGTATTAATACTCAGAAGTGACTCAGAGATTATACAGGGAGGATTATGATTCAACAGTTATAACAAATGACTTCTTTAGTGGCTCAGTCTTGTATGCTCACTCAACTCTCATTTATGTCTATTAAATATATTACGTCCCCTTCTCTGTATCCCTTAAATCATAGGTGTCAAACTCTGGTATGGGGACCAAATGTGATCTGCCATGCAAATATTTTTGAGCCATGGAAATCTGCCTTCCCTCCAGCCCCCCTACCAACTGCACTCACCACCCCTCCATCCTCCCACTCTGCTAGTAGAGAACTATAAATCTTGGCTGCTCAGGTGTGCTTTCCAGAGTCATCACAGTGAGCACCCGCTGCCTGGAGTATGCTGGGATCTGTAGTTCTCTAGATCCAGAGTCGGAGGTTAGTGCAGCTGGTAGGGGGGGCTGCAGAGCTGGGAAGAGGTGTACCAGAATTGGTTTGGGATGACGTACACAAACTGTACACACAGGAATGGACTACATACACTGTGCAGTTTTTTGTAGTCCTTGTGTGTCCCCATCCCTGTGTGAGTGTATGTGTAGTTAAGAGGTGTCAAACTCTGACCATGGGCCAAAAATTGCCTGCATTGGAATAACATTTTGAAATAAGTGTCATGATTGGCCTGTGACTTTGTCTGGGTTCTTACATTTGGACTGCTGTGTGTTTGAGTTTGACACCCCAAACTTAAATGATCCTGACCAGCGAATCAGGATAATCAGGGTCTGTCACATGACAGGGTCCTCTTCTCCTTTGGGACTTCTTCAATGGTGCGGGATCTTCATTAAGACAGCTCTCTACATCATTGTATGAAAGAGCAAGGCAATAAGGTCTTGTCTTTGCTCCTCATTTCCTCACCTGGTTCCTCCTGTGTTCCTCTATCCTGTAGCGATGTAGAGGATCTTGGAAACAACCTCAGACTTATGCTGGCCATACACATGCCGATAAACGGCCGGATTTTAATCTGACCGACTGGCGTGCGCACTCTCGCCGTCGGTCAGGTTAAAATCCGGCCGTTTATCGGCATGTGCCCACATGGGGCGACAGATCCCTGTCGCCCCACTTCTCGGCCGGCCAGAGATCCGACATGTCGGAAAATCTCTGGCCGATGGGAGCCGATGCCATAAGCAGCAATGAAGATGGCGTCTCCATCGCTGCTTATGGCCGGCACACAAAGGGTGCCTGGCCGATTGTGGGGCCCCAGAATGCAATGGGAGGCTAACGGGATGACGTCATCACGTTAGCCTCCCGGAGCGATATCGGAGGGCGATATCGCTCCAGCTCGGCATGTGTATTGCCGGCATTACAGAAGAAGCAGGTATGGACAAAATAATAAGCTACCTGAAGTTGACAGAAGACAACAAAGCTGTGGAGGCTCTGGTTGCCAGAAGAAATGTTCTTCATTTACAGCCTAGGTGCCCAACCAGCAGCCTGGAGGCCATTGTTGGGCGGCCCCACTTGGTTCTCCACATGCAGCCCCCAAAACCTAACTGTTAATGCATAGGGCATAGCGACTCACCTGTGAAGTGGTCACACGCCGACCCAGCTTTCCTAATCAACTTTGGCGCTCCTACATCAGTAAAATTGTCAATGTTGATCGGAGAAACCAGGTCTGTATATGAGCGCTGCACCCAGGGGCAGGAGAGGAGAGGGGGGGGGGGGTGCTGTCTGGTTTTGACTGCCTGTCGGGATCTGGTCCACCATCTGCTGAGATATATCAACTAGAGGATGGGTCACTTGTGGCACTCCATATCAACTCAGTTGTCCTCCACTGATTTACAGCATAAGCTTTGTTTATAAGTGACCCTTTATTAATGGGGCAAATGTGTTAACATTTTCTTGAAAAGAAGAAATATCCCAACCAAAGATAATAACAAGATGGAGACAGAAAATGGATTTGGTGGCCAATGGACAACAATTGGAGAAGTTCTACATAGGCACCACTTTAGTTATATAACTTTCCTGGAATGTTACATCACTTTTCTAGACAAGGACCTGACCTGACCCAAACACCTGATACTGTCTAATCCTCATTGTGGAATATAAGATGTTCTGCTACAACTGTGGAGTTTTGTACAGTTATATCCGTGTAGGATATATCAATAGGAATGTATATTTACTATGAGGAAGCGCCAAGCCTCGCAGATTAGTCACATCACGTATACATCAGTCATTTGCTTTACTTTTCCCGAGATATCTGCAAAAAATGTTTCTTCACACCCCACGCTCCCTATATCCTACATTGTCCTCATCTTTGCCTGTCCTCCATTATACAAACCCCCAAGGTTCCCCCAGAGGGTTGTAGAGGTTCCTAGAGAAGAATATATATGGGCACTTCAACACTGACCACCAATGTAATGGGACACTTCTACACTAAACCCCAATATATATGGGGCACGTACACTGACCACCAATGTAATGGGACACTTCTACACTTACCCCAATAATAGACTGTGGCACGTCTACAACTGAACCACCACTGTAATGGGACACTCTACACTAACCCCATATATATGGGGCACGTCTACACTGACCACCATGTCATGGGACCACTTCCTACACTAACCCCAAATCTATGGGGCAAACGTCCACACTGGCACCACCATGTAATGGTACACTTCTACAATGAAACCCCATGTACCTCCAATGTATATGGGCAATTCACACTGACCACCAATTAATGGGACACTTCGACAACTCGAACCCCAATATATATGGGCACTATCAAGCACTGACCACCATGTAAATGGGGACACTTCTAAACAATGAACCCCCAATATATATGGGACATACCACACTTACCACCAATTTAATTGGCACTTCTAAATGAACCCCAATATATATGGGCACTACAGACACTGAACCACCAATGTAATGGGACACTTCTACACTGAACCCCATTATATGGTGGCACTACAACACTGACCACCAATGTAATGGGACACTTCTAAAGAACCCCATTATATGGGGGCACTACAACACACCACTATGACACCGCACCCAACCCACAACACACCACCCCCACAAATGTAATGGACACTTCTACAACTGAACCCCCCATTATATGGGGGCACTAACAACACTGAACACCATGTAATGCGACACTTCAGCACTAATCCCAAACATATGGGGTCTTCTACACAATTCCCAATGTTATATGGATGCACTTCTACACAGACCACCCAGTAATGGGGCACTTCTACAATCGATTCTCAAATATATAGGCCATTTCCTACCTGACTGCCAAAGAAGGGGCACTTCTGCAACCAATACCCATACATGGGGGCACTTCTACACAGACCAACACATGTGATGGGCACTTCTGTACCCTATTAACCAATAAAATGGTGGCACTCTTCTATTACCCAACCCCCATTATGGAGGCCACTCCTACCTGACCACCACACAGTGGGGCACTTACATCAAATCCCAAGATATGGAGGAAGCTACAACATTGACCCACTAATTTATAAATTTTAATGGGGTACTTCTACAACACACGTCACCCATTATATGGGGCTACACTAGACTGACTGACAAAGTATAAGGGGCACTTTCTTGCAATTATCCCCAATACATGGGCACTTTCTACACACCCCAATATAGGTGGCCATGCCTACAATGACCACCAATGTAATGGGGGCACTTCTAATTTATTTCCCAATACAATTGGGGAACTTACACCAATGTACTGGGACAGACCTTTACAAAACCAATTCCCAATATTCTGGGTCATTTTAGTGGCCATAAACGGGGTCCCCCTACACTGATCCCATTTATGAGCAATTCAAACCTGACCACCATGTAATTGTGTAACTGCTTCACCACTACCCAATATATAGGATAGCTTCTTAACACTGACCACCAATGTAATGGGTCACTTAGACTTGACTGACAAAGTAAAGGGCAACTTCTTGCAATGATCACCCTATACTGGTGCTCACTTCTACACCAACCTCTCCAATATTGGGGCCATTCCTCATGACCCACTAGCGATGGGCCGAACTGTCGCCGGAGAACATTTTCGGCCGCGAACACGGCATGTTCTCACTTTCGCCTCGCCGGCGACAGTAAAACGGGTGTTCGACACCGTACTGTTCCCGTCTGCCAGAATAAGGTCTAAATTCTTCCCCTCCGGCAGATCACCACCTGTGTAAAATCCTGCCGGAGGAGAATCTTTTCACTACAGATCGCGTCTTGTAGTGAGAAGACCGGCGGAAAAACAGGATGTTGACGTCATGCCGTCCACATCCTCGTCCGTAACCGGGAACTTGCGTTCCAGTTTGCTGTCCCGGACGTAGATGTGACATCACTGACGCCACATCCGGTTTCTCCGTTTCAAATTCCCTCCTAGAGGCCGGGGAATTTGAAATGTCCGCAGAACAGAGGCGGACGGCGAACATCTTGTGACTTTCGACCCGCCCGTTCGCTGGACAACCGAAACCCCAGGGAGGGTTCGCGGCCCTCACTAATGATCCACCAATGTAATGGGGCACTCTTCACCATACCCAATATATAGTATACTTTCTACACTGACCAGTATGTAATGGGCACTTCTTCACCAATACCCAATATATAGGATACTTCTACACTGACCAGTAATGTAATGGGAACTTCTGCACCAATCCCCAATATATGGGGCAATTCACACACTGATATAATCAATGTGGCACTTCCTTGTTGACAATTTTAATGGAGCACTCTACCCTGACCACCATTTTGGGGTCCTTGTACACCTTCCCCAATATATGGTACTATACTAGACTGACTGACCAAGTTTAAAGCCCCCCATACACTGCACACTCCTCCATACAACTTTTATGAGACCTACAACAACTAGAGTATAGTGACGCGCCCCTGATAGAATACATATGATTGTTAAGGTGACAGAAAGGGTCCTCCTATTACATGGTTTTGGTAGAAGAAAATGTTTGTTTTTACATAAGTTGGCATGGATATTGTATGTGGTGTTGGGGGGGCGTTAAAGCCCCCCCATAGACAGGCAGACTCCTCCATACAACTTTCATGAGACCTACCCAACAACCTATGGTAGTATATGTGACCTCCCTGATAAATACATCGTGATTGGAAGTGTAGAAGGTCCCCTATTAATGGTTTGGGTAGAAGAAAAGTTGGTTGTACAGAAGTTGCATGGAGGAGTTGCCTGTCCTCTGGGGGGCTTAGGGGCACTTCTTCAACGATCCCCATACATGGGGTACCACTTTCTACACACTGACCACCAATGTAATGGGACACTATTAGATTATTTCCAAATACACAGGGAGACTTCTACACTGACCACCAACGTATGGACACTTTTTAACCCAACTGCCAATGTTCTCTGGGTCCACTTCTATCTGCCAATATAATAAGGAACTCCGAACTGGTCCCCATATATTGGGTATTTTCAACACTCGGACCACCAATGTAATGGGACACTTCTACACTGATACCCAATATTAGGATACTTCTACACTGGATATCTAATGTAATGGGGCACTTCGCACCAATCCCATATATATGGGGCATTCATACACGATCACTAATGTATGGGGTACTAAAACGCTCACACTGATCCATAATCTAAGGGGGCCCTCTTCTTTGACCTTCAATGTATTGAGCACTTCTAGACTGATCCATACATCTATAGGGGCCCCTTCTCCCTTGACCACCAAGTTACTGGGCATCTGCTAACACTGAATACTATATAATGGGGCAATTCTAACACCAATACAACAAAATATGGGGGACCTTCTACACCAATACCAATATGTGGTCACTTCTACTCTTACACCCAATGTAATTAGGCCCATGTAATGTTTACACAGAACTACAATAACAATGGGAGTGACTCTACAACACAAAAACCACCACAGATAATAAGAATTACGTTTTATCACTAATCCACAATGTAAAGTCCGGCCAAGACGTCCCGATCTATGGCCGAATTTTTAGTCAGACTCCTCACAGCGTGGTGATGTCAGGTGATGGAGTGGGCTCCCTTTAGTTTTCGGGCCTGACCAACCTTTATGTGCTCGTGCGGGAGAGAGCACGCCAGTTGGTCGTCTGCATCTCTGGCCGAGATCGCCTGTCTACTGGGGCTTAAAGCTGGCCATAACACCTTCAGATTCTTCTGTCAGTTTCCTTCAGATCAGATTTTGGGGGGGGGGGGGGGGTTTACCAAAACCATGTAAATGAACCTTTCTCCACCTTCCAATCACTATGTATTCTATCAGGGAGGACACTATACTAAATTGGTTGTTGGTAGATCTGATCTTATTCTGAATGAAATCTGACAGAGAAATCGAGTGTATGGCCAGCTTTAATAAAGTAGTACACCATCATATGCATATAAGATTCATAACCAAGTTGTTCATCTGAGTAAATTTCTGATGTTTTTTCTGAATGATGCGCATGTCAGTAACCAACAAAAATGGCAGACTTCCAGTCTAAAGCCCCCATACACCACCAATACAATTACCATGCAACTTCTGTCCAACCAACCTTTTCTGTCTATCTACAAAACAGTGTAATAGGAGGACCTTTCTAACGTCCAATCACTATGTATTCTATCAGGAGGTCACTAGTACTACATAGTTGTTGGTAGGCTCTCATGAAGTTCTATGGAGAATCTGAAGGTGTATGGGGGGCTTAAGAGGTCCCTTCGATACTGATCCCCGCAACTAACAGTGTCTTATACAATGAGAACCAATAAAAGGATACCCACACCACCTTAGTCCCCTCAGAGACAGCCGCTTCCTGGCCAATAGTATTGCAGCCGTTCCAAACCGGCGTGCTCGCGCCCCGCCGAGCACATAAATGTTTGTCGTCCCGCAACTATAGGAGCCCACACCGCTTGAAGTTTCTGAGAAAAAAAGCCGGCAGATCGGATCGCACACGGATCTGTCCGTGCTGTTCTTTTTGCTGCTACCATCCGGCTGCAGCTGTTTACTACTGTGGATGGGGAGTCTCCTCCCCTCCAAGTTATTTGGCTACAATCTGACGCTTGTGTTATTGGGAACACACAGGATCATGTCCTCTCCTGTAGCCGCCTTCTCACAGCGTGGTGACGTCACCACCGAGGATCTGACTTAAAGTCGCATAGATTTGGGACTCTATGGCCGGCTTTAGGTTGTATGTCTTTGTCTTGGGTATTATTTTTTTTTTGGTTGTATTCATATTTTTTAATAGTTTTGGCAACCTGTTTTAATCATGGCAATGTACCATGCACTGTAGATCAAAATGGTATTGGAGTTACCTGTTTTTATCTGAATGTCAAAGGTTCCCCCCTAGTACAGTCAAAGTCTTATGTCATATAGCCAGGGTGTGCACAGGTTTTTTAGTGAGCTCTCTCAGATGATTACCAGGAATTGTGTTGATACTCACCCCATATGTAGTGTGGTCTTCCTCACTGTCCCCCTCACTGGTTCCCTCTGCGTCAGCCTCCCTCATTGTAGATTCTGCTGGCGATGGCTCTCCCTGTTCCTGATTTCTCCTCCTATGGCTATATCCTATAGCTCTCTCCGTCCCGCCACGGGTCCACAAGTGGCTTTGGGTCCCTCATGTAACTCTCACATTATATAACACGTTTGAACCCCAGATCTCATACCTCAGTAGTACAGCCACCCTGAGATTTTTGCTGGCTTAGTAACTACCCCTGAAACTACACCAGCATTCCAAATGTCACCTTCATAGTCATCATTCCGGGGAGAGGGGCAAGCTGTCACAGTGCTTTTCTTTCTCTTGTCAGATTTTTTAACCCTACATTTCCTACTTTGACTTTCATCCCCCAGATCTCCAACACCCTTATAAGTCCAATCTTTTGTTTTTGGTTATTAATTTACATTCCCAATGTCACCGACCCCCCCTAACTGCAAAAAAAACCTTTCATGTGATCATGTTCCCTGTCAGTTAATCCAAGTGACATAAATTGGTATACATGTAACTTTTAGCTGCGGCCGCCCCAGGACACGGAGCGCCTCATTTGTTAGTACGCATATGACTGTGTAACAATAATGCCGGTACGCCGAGCTAGGTTCGCCCCCTTGTGACTACCAGAGTACCACTTTATGTGCACACCGCCGAATTATATCTGCACGACACATACACTTGAATTTCTTATTTCAATTCTGTAACTAAAATATTTTTAAGTAAAGTTAAAAAGAAGAGATATATATATATATATAGAAAGGAAACCTGACCACCTACCCATGAGTTGGGCTGAGCAACTTGGCTCTCCCTTGCAAGGTAGGGGCTTCGGAAGGAATTTCAACCTCTGCCACAGGCTTTGCTTTGGTGGTTTTTCAAATGTCATTAAAAAAAAATAAAATGGTTTTTATTCTAAAGACATTGCTGGTGTTACTGCTTACAAATGAAAGAATCACCGTTCTAGAACCCATGAAGACCACTGTAAATGTCAAGAGAGCAACGCATGTTTTACATTACAATAACAAGAATGATCTATACTCCAGGTTTTATTAACAGGTAAAGACGGAATACCGATCTATGTAAATGAAGATCCAGAAATGGACTTCTAGTATTGACTCCATCTAATTCAATATTTTGGTGTAGTGGTCTGGTGGATATTAATCACAGATGTAACAGACAGATGAGATTATTATGGTGACCAGTGGTCAGTCATGTTGGGGGTGTAGTGATCTATGTAATATAGTGTATATAATCTGTATTATGAAGGGTGACCATGTCGGGGTCCTGTTGAAATTAGTGATCTATGTACAGAGTATGCTAGAAGTGTATTATGTTGTGACCAGTGGTCAGTCATGTTGGGGGTGTGGTGATCTATTTTATAGAGTTGTATTAGATTGTATTATGCTGGTGCCATGGGGTTCCTCATGTGTGGTGTGTATTGGATCCTTATGAAGAGTGTATAGAAATTGTATTATGAATGTGACCCGTGGTCAGTCATGTTGGGGGTGTAGTGATCTATGTCTAGAGTGTAATAGAATTGTCATTATGATGTGACCAGTGGTCGTCCCATGTTTTGGTGGTGTGTAGTGATCTATGTAGAGAGTAATTCTAGACTTGTATTAATGATGGTGACTAGTGGCAGTCATGTTGGAATGTAGTGATCTATGTACAGAGTATTCTTAGAAGTGTTTATGATGGTGCCAGTGGTCAGCATGGTTGGGGTGTAGTGAGCTATGTATAGAGTGTACATCGAATTGTATTATGATGGTGACGCATGGTCAGTCATGTTTGGGGTGTAAGTGATCTATGTAAAATTGAGTGCAATAGAATTGTATTATGATGGTGACCAGTGGTCAGGGTCATGTTTGGGGTGTAGTGAGCTATGTATAGAGTGTAACTAGAATTTGTTATTATATGGTGACCAGTGGTCAGTCATGTTGCGGGTGGAGTGACTATGTATAGAGTTAATAGATTGTATTATGAGGAATCCGTGGTCAGTCATGTTGGGGGTAGTGATCTATGTAATAGAGTGTAATAGAATTTTATTATGATGGTGAACCAGTGGTCCGTCATGTTGGAATGTATGATCTATGTACCAAGTAGTCTAGAAGTGGTATTATGATGGTGACCATGGTCAGTCATGTTGGGCGTGTAGTGAATCTATGTATAGAGTGTAATAGAAATTGTCTTATGATGGTGACAAGTGGTCAGTCATGTTGGGGTCGTGATCTTTTATAGAGATTCTAGAAATTGTAGTATGAATGGTGACTATGGTCAGTCCATGTTGGAATGTAATATTGACTTATTTACAGAGTATTCTAGAAGTGTATTATTGAGGGTACCCTGGTCGTCATGTTGGGGTGTAGTTCTCTATGTATAGAGTGTAATAGAATGTATTATGATGGTGACGGCAGTGTCATTCAATTTGGGGTGTAGTGACTATGTATAGAGTGCAATAGAATTGTATTATGATGGTGACCAGTGGTCAGTCATGTTGGTGCGGTAAGTGATCATGTTATAGAGTGTAATAGAATTGTATTCTGATTGTGACCAGTGGTCCGTCAGTTGGGTGTAGTGATCTATGTAATAGAGTGTATAGAATGTATTATGAGGGAATCCAGTGGTCAGTCATGTTGGGGTGTAGTGATCTATGTATAGAGTGTAATAGACTTGTATTATGATGGTGACCAGTGGTCAGTCCATGTTTGGGCGTGTTAGTGATCTATGTATAAGTGTGATAGAAGTGTATTATGATGGTGACCAGTGGTCAGTCATGTTGGGGGGGTGTAGTGATCTATTATAGAGTGTAATAATGGTATTATTGTGGTATCTGTGGTGGGTCATGTTTGGGTGTAATGATCTATGTATAGAGCTATAATAGAATTGTATAATGAATGGTTACCAGTGGGTCAGTCATGTTGGGGTGTAGTGATCTATGTATAGATTGTATAGAACTGTATTATATGGTGACCCATGGTCAGTCATTTGGGATGTAGTGATCTATGTATGGAGTGTATCGAACTTATGTATGATGGGTGGACTTCAGTGGTCATCCAGTTTGGGGGTGAAGTATCTATGTATAGATATATAGAAATTGTATTATGATGGGTGACCAGTGTCACGTCTCGGTGGGGGTGTTAGTGATCTATGTATAGAGATGTAATAGAATTATATTATGATGGTGAACCAGTGGTCCGTCATGTTGGTGGGTGTGTGATCTATGTATAGAGTGTAAACGAATTGTATTATTGATGGTGAACCTAGTGGTCAGTCATGTTGGGGTGTAGTAATCTATGTATATAGTGTAAAGAATTGTATTATGATGGTGACCAGTGGTCAGTCATGTTTGAGGTCCGTTATCTATGTATAGATGCACTTATAGAATTGTATTATGATAGTGAACCAGTGGTCGAGTCATGTTGGGTGGTTGTCTATGTATACAGTGTAATAGATTGTATTATGATGGGGGACCAGTTGGTCAGTCATGTTGGGGTTTAGTGTCTTGTATAGAGTGTAATAGAATTGTATTATGATGTGACCAGTGGTCATTCCATGTTGGTGTGTAGTGATCCTATGTAACCGTGTAATAGATTTGTATGATGATGGTGACCAGTGTCAGTCATGTTTGGGGTGTGTGATCTATGTAGAGAGTGTAATAGAATTGTATATATATGGTGACCAGTGGTCGTCTTTGGGGGTGTAGTGATCATGTATAGAGTGTAATAGAATGTATTATATGGTGACCATGTGTCATCATGTTGGGGTGTATGGATCTATGTATAGAGGTAATAGACATTGTATTATGATGTGACCAGTTTTCAGTCATGTTTTTGGGGTGTAGTGATCTAATGTATAGATGTAATAGGATTGTATTATAGAGGGTGACCAGTGGTCAGTCATTTGGGGGGTAGTGATCCTATTTATAAAGTGTATAGAATTGGTAATTTATGATGGTGACCAGTGTCAGGCATGTTGTGGGGTGTAGTGATCCTATGCTATAGGTGTAAATAGAATTGGTATTTGATGGTGACGCATGGTCAGTCATGTTGGGGGTCTAGTGTATCTAGTGTATAGCGTGTAATAGAATTGTATTATGATGGTGACCAGGTGTCAGTCATGTTGTTGTGTAGTGATCTAATGTATAAGTGGTACTATAAATTGTATTATGATGGTGACCCAGTGTCAGTCCAGTTGGGGTGTAAGTGATCTTATGTAATAGAGTGTAATAGGATTGTATTAATGATGGTGACCAGTGGGTCGTCATGTTGTGGTCGTGTCGTGACTATGTATAAAGTGAATAGAATTGTATTATTAATGGTGACACAGTGGGCGCATGTTGGGGTTAGTGATCTATGTATGAGTGTAATGAATTGTATTAATGAATGGTGACCGTGGTCCTTCATGTTTGGGTTTAGTGATCTATGTATAGTGTAAATAGATTGAATCACACATGTCAACATCTGTATTTGAATTCTCAACACAAATGGCGCCATATCGCGTGATCCGATTAGCACGTGTCTGTATAACTGATATTTCGGGGATTGTTTTTACTCTAGCCAGGAGCCTCATACCTAGAGACAGATTCATTTCATACTAGTTTCTGGATATAAATTTGAGTTCCTTTCTCCATCCCAACTCAACCATGTGAGAGAGGAGATACTTTTAGCCCTAGGAATGAGATATCTTGCTTTCATTCATTCACTCACAGCCGAGCCGTACAACCGGAGAGCCAGACAAGAACACTGCCTCCCGGGCCTAAAAGGATCCTTTCACATAACTTGCTGCAAGGATTTTCACTGAACTGTCCAGGCAAAAAGTAATATAGCAGAGGACATAAAAAGTCTGCACACCGAACCAGGTTGAAATGTCAGGTTCCCTGCGCTGTACAAAATGAGACAATATAAATCAATTTCAAACTTTTTCCCCTGTAATGTGACCTATACCTGCGCCCTTCAACTGAAAAATAAACTGAACTCTTTTAGAGGAGGGAAGAAAAATATAAAAATAAACAATGTGGTTGCATTAGTGTGCACCCCCTTACAACTATTCTTTGTTAAGTCACCTCATGTTTTATTACAGCACTTTTTTCCTGTATGAACTACCAGCATGGCACTTTTGGGTATGAGTATCAATGGCCATTTTGGAATGGGTCTGTCAGCATGGCACATTCGGCAGTTCCCCGCCAATCGCCCAGCGTCGCATGTCCGTTGGACTGGTTGGGGTTGTCCTATGGGCGAGAAGACCTTCACTGGCACATTTTGGGTATGAGTCTTTAGCAGGCACCATTTTTGGGGATGAGTCTATCCGCATGGCACATTTTGGGTATGAGACTATCAGCATGGCACATTTTGGATGGGTCTATCAGCATGGCACATTTTGGGATGAGTCTATCAAGCATGGCCACATTTTGTGGATGAGACTATCAGCATGGCACATTTTGGGATGAGACTATCATCCTGGCAGCATTTTTGGTATAGTCTATATCAGCATGGCACATTTTGGGTATGGAGTCTATCAGCATGGTACATTGTTGGGGATGAGACTATCAGCATGACACATTGGGTATGGGTCTATCACATTTACATTTTGGTTATGGGTCTATCAGCATGGTCAATTTGTTGGGATGATACTATCAGCATGAACACATTTTGGGTATGAGTCTATCAGCATGGCACATTTTGGGATGGAGTCTATCAGCCATGGTATTTTTTCGGGGAGAGTCTATCAGCATGGTGCACCTTTGGTAGAGTCTATCCATGGCAACATTTTGGGTATTGAGTCGTAGCAGCAATGGTCATTTTGGGTATGGGTCGATCATCATTGTACATTTTGGGTATGGGTACTATCAGCATGGTACATTTTGGGTATGAGTCATAAGCATGGCACATTTGGGTATGGGTCAGGCAGGTAGTTTCTATGATGTTTACACCAACCAACCCACTTCTTTGAAAACCTTAAGATGGACGGTTTCTTAAAATAATTATACGTCTTTTAACCAAGATTCCTTCACCGTTGCCTGTGTCTCCAGTGGACTGTTGTAGGTCAATCTCTAGCATTGCCTCAATGGCAACAAATATGTGGAAACACAGCTACAGGCTCGATAGACGCGACGTTTCATTAAGTGATTTATAAGGTTTTACTTTGTGTATTTGATGCCCTCTCCATCGAATCCTAGCGTGTCCTCACTCTATTTCAGGTCTGCCCAGTCGAGTTGAAACTACGCCAGATCTGTGGGATACAGAAGGGGAGGGAAGAGGCACAGATGGTCCCATTACAAGACATATGTGGCTGGAGTGTAACCCGCTCATACATCTTTTACTGTTAGCTTAAATAAATTTTTTAAAACCACAAATAAAGTTTTTTTTTAACTTTTGAACTTTAAAAGGTTATGGGCAGCAACATATACAGCTCACTAAAAAGTCCAAAAATTTGAAAGATGAAATACCGTCCACAGGAAACAGGTAATATACCTTTAACAAACCTGTTAATAATAAGTCATAGAAATTGTTTTGTCCGTTTATTGTATGTTATGTTCTCTTCGCTGTTTTAAAGGGGGGTAGTTCTTGTACAGTCCCATAGGACAAACCGCGCCGAAAATCCCCCTAAGATCATATGTGACTTTGGCCTGAACATACAGAAAGGTGGAACAGGGCACAGTTTGTGGGCGGCCCTTTTCCCCCTCATTAAATCAAAGCTTTACTTTTCATGCCTATGTTACAATTTGCTGACCTAATTGTTGTCAAGTTGTACAAATTTCTATACATACTTGTTATTATGATTTAAAAATAAAAGGATTTTTTTAAGAATTGGATTTGACCAATTGATCACGAATAAGCAGCTTTGAACCCCCATCATAACATTCGCTATATGGTTCACAAAATTTCCAGTTCTGCTTAAAACCTCACTTAGGTGAGTGGGGGATGTGCATTCTTTTGACTTTCTGCTTAAATGTTTTTACCACCACTGCTCCTATCAAAATACAGATGACACGTTTCTCTACACAGTGTTCTCCCTGAGGAAGCCTGAGAGGGCGACACATGTCAGATCTGCTGATTAGAAAGGAAATATGAGATGGTCGAATGTTCTTTGTGAGGTTATTGCAAAGCCCCTGAACATGGTATCTCACAAGAATTGCGTGGACGATGTAGAGAGGGTTGTGGGAACTTGGACCAAGCAAGTATTAGCTCTACCATGTAGTTTTTGCATAAATAAGTGTCAAGTCTAAGTAAAATTCGATTTTCTAAATTTTGACTTGACTTTGAACATAATTTGGTGCAAAACTATTTGTGTAGAGACATACTTTTTTCGGTTGTACGTATACCCCTAACACGTTTCTACATCTGTGAAAGTTTGGTGCTGATACCATGTTCAGGGGCGTTGCAATTCATTGAAATCGTTGAAAATGGTCTAATTTTGAAAAATAATTTGACCATCTCTAGCGAATATCTCTTTACTGCCTTGCGAGCTGTATTGGCCAAATGTATGTCCACTTTATGTTTTATCATATGAAAAACCAAACCAGTGTCAGCCTAAAGGACACTTACTGCTTTATTTTTTATATGTTAATCTTGTATAAATAAAGATGATTTTGTAATATGTTGATCCTGTTTTTGTGCCTCAAAACTCCTTCTTTTGGTCGGGGTCACCAGTGGATGTCCTGCTGTAGAAACGCAACAAAACAAATCCTTTCATACTTGTTTTTCTGTTGGGTGTGCACTTGTACCCTCCAAACATACTCCCAATCTTCCCATCTTCTAATTCTTGGTTGCCCATCCTTCGGCCCGTGGGCCACAGCGGCTCTTTGAACATTCTTCGCGGCCCTCCTCATTCCCCCACTTGCGGGCCCGCTAAACCTGTTTTCTGCATGCGGCATAGAACTCATATGCATCACATAACCTCTGAATCAAAAGTGCATCACCATACGACAGTGTTGAAAAATGCTCTACAGTCAGTATAGATTGAAAATGTTATGTGCGGCCCTTTACTGATGCAGAGGGTCGACTTGTTGCCCTCTATCAACTCAGTTCCCCCCACTGTTCTAAATATAATTATACCTTTTTGGAGTAAAATCATAACTCAAAGACCCTTGGGAGGCCCTTTTCACCCAGAAACTGACAACTCCACCTTGGTTCAATTTAAGGCCCCCATAGCATGCAGACTCCTCCATGCAACTTCTGTACAACCATACTTTTTTTCTACCAAAACCTGTAATAGGAGGACCTTTCCTACACCTTCCAATCACTATGTAATTCTATCAGGGATGTCACTATACACATAGTTTGTTGGTAAGTCTCATGAAGTTTGTATGAGTGAGTCTGCCTGCTATGTGGGCTTTAGACTGCTGAACTTCATTTTTACAGCGTCAGATTGGTCCATACATATAAGTTATTTGTTGTCTCTCATTTTATTGTTTGGTGTTGTCGACCCACCGGGCTCATGTAAGAGGCAACTGGCTGTTCTGTGTAGTGATGAGCGGCATAGGCAATTTTGAATCTTGCGATATGTCAGGAAATACTTCTAACTAATATTCGTATTCGGGGGGATTCACCTATCCCCAACGAAGCCCGTTGCGAATCTGAGGATCGGCAAACAT
>CM070033.1:6966353-6980953 GCA_036250615.1 Ptychadena robeensis | reverse complement strand
ATGTATTGTACAGCGCTGCGTAATATGCTGGCGCTATATAAATAAATGATAATAATAAATGATAATAATAATATGCATAAACCTACCTTACATTAATCACATATTGCCATATGATCCTTCTTCCTTTACAATGATCACAGTAATCAGTAATAAATAAACTACATTGGATAATGTATTTTTAGCTCAGGTTGATATAGAGAGAAAACATTAGGACAATATATATGTTAGTATGTATGATACAAGAAGAGCATACAATGTTAATATGGAAAATTCAATATTCATTGCTAAAAGCAGGAGCATAAGGCGAATGCAGCTATATGGATGATGGATTTGAGTCATCCATGGAGAGAATAAATAGCTTTTCCTCCATACGCAGAGATAGTAGGATTTCATGGCATACACCATTCTACGTCACGGAGCGGGGAAAGATAGTGAGAGTAAAATAGCCAATAACTTATTCAGGAACCCTAAGTATAGAAATAGAAGAACCAAGAGGAGATGAGAGCGAAAGAGAAGTAGAAACCAACACAAGGAGATGAGTGGGTTAATATATATGGGGCTAGGGTTGTACAAATGGGGTATCTCTTCCACATCTTGGGGGGTCAGATCTCAGTGGAGTAATTATAGCCTATCTATACTCCAAATCTTTATTTTTCATTTTGAAAAGATGATGACCCCTGAAACATGGTGGCTCATATCTCAACTGGCTCAAACCATATGGTTTGGCATTCTACTACGAGTCTACTCTATTGTCCAACCCGCCAAGTGAACCGTGAAAAGCCCTGGGTTTCAGCTGTACATTTATTTTTCGACCACCATTACCTACATAGTTATTGGATAGGTACACCATGAGTGCAATTATCTTCTTGCTTTCCTTGTACCACCCTAACATAACAAGGGCAGCATGGTGGCTCAGGTGGTTAGCACTCTGACATGCCGGGCTAGAGCCCCAGCTTCAAATCCCGGCCTGGGAACTATCTGCAACTTGTATGTTCTCCCTGTGTCTTTGTGGGTTTCCTCCCACACTTCAAAGACATGCAGTAGGTTAATTGGCTTCCCCAAATAAAGATTCTCCTATGTTAGTTACATGTGACCTATGACTGTGTAAGTTACATATACATGACTATGGTGGGGACATTAGATTGTGAGTTCCTCTGAGAGACAGTTAGTGATATGACTATATATACTCTAGCAAAGCGCTGCGTAATTTGTCGGCACTATATAGATACAAGATTTTAATAGATAATAATAATAAAAATCCTTCTCCTCCACAGATCAATATTTGCTGGTTTGGATAGTTACCACGATCCAGTATTCCTCTCCCTCTCTGCCCTTGTGTACAGACTTTCTAGACTTCTGTTGATGTCTTAATGTAAACAGACAATGGAGGTAGATGGGCTTCAATAGAAGTCTATGGCACCTCTCCTGAGAATGGGAACCCCCTGCCCCCCGCACTGTATTCCAACAAATATTGGGATTGGATCTGGAAGACTTTGGAAAGTATGGACCTGTTGATCTGAAAGGTTGGTTAAATTAAGGTAGTATATGGAGGGGAAGAAGATATGTGCAATGTTCCTCTTCCATCCTTGACCCGAATGTAGAAAGTTTGTTTACTAACTTATACTCACCCCGAGCTACACCGTGGAGCCCATCCCCACCGTGGGTTAGGGGTCCAGCAGGGGTTAGGGGTCCAGCAGGGGTTAGGGGTCCAGCACCATTGACCTCCATGTAAAAGTTGCAATGTTACTTTTCCTCCTCACATTAATGATGTTGGGGATGTGAAGGCCAAATACCAGATAATATATTTTTTTCTGTGATTTAAAGACTTTGCACTTTTGTTCTTGCAACCTAGCGGTCAGGATCTAAACCTATGGATGCTTCAGTGTCTGTCTGCTGAGCCACCTGTTTGATTTAGTGCCTTGTTGGATACCTTGTACAAAGATACCTGGTTACCAAGTTTCTTATTGAACTCTGAACTTCTGGCCCCTCCCTAGTTGTTCCTATATGAACAATGTCTCTGCACTTCCTCCTTGCCAGATCATTGTGCTCCTGCCAATATCTTGCTTTTGCTGCTTTTGCTTATTATACATTTGCCATTATTATCCATGTACCGACCCTTGGCTGCTGACTACTGGACTACTCTCAATCTTCCTCCTATTGGTACTTGACACCTTTGGCTTTTGGCCTATGCTTGTTATTGACTACGCTTCTGGTTGCTCCCTCTGGATTACCACAGTTGACCCTGCCAGCAATTGTGTTGCTGTTTAAGCTACTGGAGTGCGAACCTGAGCCTAGATTGTTACACTAAGTTGCGTGCACTAAGTTGACTAAATCCTGTGTTTTCTCCCTTTCTTCAGCCAAGCAGAACCCCATACTAACTAATTTGGGAGATGCTTAAGTGAAGGATCACTGATGGCTACCTATATTTCTGTGGTTTTTGTGTGATAGCGTAGTCTTACTGCTCCTGAACTCTCTGCTTATTGAAGATCTGACCTGTGTTTTGTTTCTGACTATTCTCTGTCCTCTGCCTCTTCTGACCCTGCTTGAACTTGACAATTATTTTTGCCTGACCCTTATGATAGCACATTTGGACTCATGCTTTGTACCCCACCATCCTCTGTCTGCTGCCAGTCTGACCCTGTTTTGACCTGACTATGCTCTAGCCTGAGTGTATCCTATACTGTGTTTGTGAAGCAGTGGCTGTCTTTTGCAACCACCTGGCCTTATTTATTTGTGGTCTCCTTGGATATCATCCTTTGCACATGTGAGTCAACTGAGAGTTAGGCTAAGTTTACACTGGCGTTTTTTTACCGCCAGGTAAACGACCGTTTAGCGTGACGGACCGGTCGGTTTTCGGGCGGCCGTCCCATAGAAACTCTATGGGGTCCTTAATTAGACGCCCTGTAATCGCCTGCACTGCTTTGCAGACGACTACAGGGAGTCGTTTATCCCACGGCTGTGAGAGCGCACTGGCGGTTTCTGAGCTGCTAGCAGCTCGGGAATCGCCAGTGTAAACTTAGCCTTAAAATGATGTGACTTCCCTCCCGAGACTGAGCGGGGGCTTATCTATAGGTTCTGTGGAGATTGCTGGATTGATGTCTGGGTACAGACGTGAAGATATGGGCCAAATTGATGGCCGTTTCGAGCGCCGTGTTTGGAAGAGAACAGAGCTGTCTCCCCGGCTCCGCCAATATCTGACAGCAGCGTGATGACGTCATCACGCTGCTGCAGGGAACATCGGACGGCTCAAGTGTCGAGCCGTCTGTACCCTGCTTTATGGTAGTGGCCCTCAGCATCACTAAAGGACACATAACATTTTCAACCTATTCTGCTTATAAAGGTTATATGCCCCTATTCTTCCATTCATTGGTGAAATAGTGGGAGCATAGGCACTCACCAGTCTGCTGGTGCCCCACCTACACTAGAGGAGAAGAGGAGAGGCGAGGGACTTGCTCAGGCGCCATCTAGGTCGCTGATTGGCTTTTATGTATGCCTATCATGTAAGTTTATCGCCTCTCCTCCTCTTCCCACTCTAAGAAGTTCCCTAGCGAGGATCTGTCATACACGGGGATCGGCGTACAGGTGAGTTCCTATGTCCTATGCAATAACAGTAAGGTTATAGGGGAGGACTAAAGGGGGCTGCCAAAGAACGCTCAGAGGGCCGCATGCGTCCCCCGGGCCACAGGTTGGGAATCTGGGACTTAGGGCCTCACACACAGCATATAGTTTGAATACAATGGTAAAGTTCTAGTCTGAACATTTGTTAGGAAAGGAGTGATGAACTTGGCCTGATATAGAGATTGAACCTAACATGACCTCAAATGTTCCTTCTATGCCATTAAATGCTCATATCATCCCAGCACATCCGCATATTAAAATAACAGACATCCCAATGGCAGCCTTATCTCCTGTCTACAGAAGTGGGCGGCCGATAAATCCAACCCAACCAGGTGGCTGTAACAACAAGAATGATGGCATGGGAGTGTGTGTGGCTATGCATAGACTGGTCTCCTGTGCCCATCTGCCCGGACTAGAGTCTCAGACAAGACCGGACCTGAGAAGTATTCTCTACAAATATACATTCACTCTGTCTACACAAAGACAATAAGCACAAAAGACAATAGAAAACTTCTTGTCCCATCTGTATTGTTCCGAAATTGTGTTTACCTTGTGCCATTGTGGGACAATAAAAGTAAAGGAGTCGCGGTGCAGCCTCTGAATAATACTGAATGTCAGATCTAGACAGATAACTCTCCTCAGTCTATGGACAAGAAATGGTGGAAAGGACTTGTCATGCATGTCATTGCCCACGGCCGGTATTTCACAAGCCTGGCCAGTATGATACTAATATCAATCAAGTCTGGTTAGTGTATCCAAGAAATGGTGCCAACCTACTTTTTTTGGGACTATAAGACGCACCGGACCATAAAATACACCCAGTTTTTAGAGCAGAAAAACAGAAAAGAACTATTTAATAAGTTTTCACATCAATTGGGTTAATGCAATGGATTTAATGAATGCAATATTCAATTCAGCCAGTAGGTGTCACTAGCAGCAGTACACTCTCAGCACAATGTCATCTTCCTCACTGACTGGGAGGAGGAGGGGCCAACAGCTGCAGAGTCTCTCCTCTGCTCTCCCTCTGCAGATCTTGCTGTTCCTGTGTCCATGGGAGCTGCAGAGTGGTTGCAGTTTCCACGGACACAGAGAGAGGGATAGATGGCAGTTCATCTATCCCTCTCTTCGTTGCTTATGCCAGCAGGGCTCAGGGCTCTGTTGGCATAAGCAATCATACAGTTCAGATTGGAGATCCGGACACCAGTCGGCAGCTCTCATCTTGACAGCTCCCCGGCTAATCTCCTTGCCGGGAGAGCTGGTGAGAAACCAAGGAGCGACCATGGTTGGGCATTCAGACCATAGGACGCAGGCACTTTTTCCCCCCGATTTGGGGGGTGAAAAAGTACATTTTATGGTCTGAAAATTTTTATTCATAAGACACTAGGATACTAAGATTGTTAAATATACAACAGTCTCCCTGTATGTACTTCATACTCTACTTGACAGGACATCATGGATGGTTCCTGAATGATGTATACTTGTTACCCATTTTTGGATTGTGTCCCCTTTAAGGTAACCCCTAGGATGCTGGATGGACAAAGTCCAGGATTCTAATAGCAGTCTGGGGACTGCAACATTGTTATGCTACAAAAAGTGCCTGGACTGCGGAAAAGGTAGGATGGTTGGGAGAGCCTCCTATTCACCCCACCCAGTAGCTGTGGGTATGGGTAGACTACACAACAGCCAAGGTGCTTCCAAGTTTATGAATGTGCAATATGATGGATATATGATTAACTTTTTAATTGTTATGTATTTTTATTCTTAATTATGTATCAATAAAATTTAAATTCTTATTCAATTTATTTAGTGTCATTGGTGCCTTAAAACCCAACCCTTACTGTGTGAGAAAGTCACCTCACCTTTGTTTGAGGTGATCCTCCTCAGTTAAACTCTTATCTTGAAGCCATATTGGTAATTTGGGTACAAATTCACACCATGTGTTCTCTTCCTTGAAGGCAAGAAATCTTCATACCCTGCTCTATACTTTCCATCCTAATTTCTATTCCGCTTACTTTTTGGCCAGAAAGGTCGTTGGCCACTGATCAGCTCTTTCCACGTTGTTTTCCTCCCTTTCTCAGATAATTTGTACTGTATCCCTGAGCTGTCTGGTGTGTTCTTTGGACTTCATGGTGTTGTTGCTCCCAATATTCTCTTAGACAACCTCTGAGGCCATCACAGAGCAGCTGTATTTGTACTGACATTAGATTACACACAGGTGCACTCTATTTAGTCATTAGCACTCATCAGGCAATGTCTATGGGCAACTGACTGCACTCAGACCAAAGGGGGCTGAATAATTACGCACACCCAACTTTGCAGTTATTGATTTGTAGCAAATTGGAATCATGTATGATTTTCCTTCCACTTCTCACGTGTCACCACTTTGTATTGGTCTTTCACAGGGAATTCCAATAACATTGAGTCATGTTTGTGGCTGTAATGTGATAAAATGTGGAAAAGTTCAAGGGGGCCGAATAGTTTTGCAAGCCACTGTAGGGCTACCCATTGTCCCTGTATTCTGTCCCTTGTTATTTTTACTCTTTGGCAGACCCATATGTATAAAAACGTGGCCACATACAGTATTCAGCAGATGAATCTAAGGTCATACCCTCAAATGTTCTACCCTCAAAAGATTATGCTATTAAATATACCCTCCTACCACCCACACATGTAGATATTAAGAAAATAAAGAGGCAAGCATCCCACTGGCAGCCTTATCTACTGAAGACAGGAGTGGGCAAAGTCAACCCAACCAGTCGGCTCTTACTACAAGAATATGATAACATGGGAGTGTCTGTGCATGGCTGGTACCAGATCATGGGGAAATTCTCCCGTACCCAAATGCAAAGGACAAGATCACTGAACACCAAGATTGATTAAAAAACTTGCTTTCTCTATATTACACCCCATCTACTCTCTGTCTTGGACCTGACCAGTGACTCAAACCATTGACGGGAAAGCAAGGGAACTGGGAATTTTTCGCTGTGGATGGAAAACGTTGGTGGACAGCCACTTTTAGGTTTCTCTAGAAATGCTCAATTGGGTTTAAGTCAGGACTCTGGCTGGGCCATTCAAGAACAGTCGCGGAGTTGTTGTGAAGCCACTTCTTTGTTGTTTTAGCTGTGTGCTTAGGGTCATTGTCTTGTTGGAAGGTAAACCTTCGGCCCAGTCTGAGGTCCTGAGCACTCTGCAGAAGGTTTTATCCCTGAACTTGACTGCATTCATCTTTTCCTCAATTGCAACCAGTCGTCCTGTCACTGCAGCTGAAAAACACCCCACAGCATGATGCTGCCACCACCATGCTTCACTGTTGGGACTGTATTTGACAGGTAGAAATGTCCAGTTCCCTGGCTGTCCCATTTAAACTTTAGCTTTAATGGTTTGAGTCACTGGCCATGTTTGGAGATGGGATCTTAACTTTTCTAACTTTTATTTTAAGCCTCCCATCCTCATAGATCTTTTGCTGGGGATGCTCCAAAGGTTCTCGATAGGATAGAGGCTGTTCCAGCCTCTATCATTCTCACAGCGTCTCTCAAAGAATGAGGCATAGATGACCAGCAGTGGAGGAATGCTGGTCAAGTAAAGCGAGCCTGACCACAGTTATTATGAATAGGCGAATCTATTGATTCATGCAGTACTCACATTGGCACGGCTTGAAATATACCTAAGTGAGGCTAAATTTACACTGTCGTTTGCAATGTAGTTTTCTGGTCTTTTTTGTATAACATTTTATAAAATGATTTCAGAAGATTTTACATGCATCTGACATGGTTTTCTGGTCTTTCTGCTGAGACCAGGCCGTCTTGCCAGCCGGGTTCGTCCGGCGGAGATTGGAGCCCCGGCAGTGCAACTTTCCGATCCGTGCTGTTCCGGTGGCTCCGATCTACTGAACTAGCTTCTGCATGGAAGCCGATACAGTGATAACTGTATCCAATACAAAGTAAAAGAAACACATTTCCAATTGAATTAAATATAAATGCTTTGAAATCTTTCTTACAAAATAAGTATTTTAGAGATTTTATCATTCAAATGATACCTTTTATGTATTTTTTTTAAAGTAATTTTCTTTACATAATTGTGTGTTTTAAACATTATTATAGTCAGGATGTCTACTAGACCCTTGTACGGATGTATTTTGGAAAGTTACAGGCCTACAACATATTAAAGTCTATGATTTTGGTACAGAAATCTGCACCATTTATTTGTCAGAGAGCAAAAGTACAAAATCACCAAATAATAAAACTCTTTCCTCACTGTTCTTGTCATACCAAGGCCTTTAAGGGTATACTGCTATATGAATGGCAAGTTGTCCTTACAAAAGTTCTACTGCATGAGAACTCATGGAAATGCACATGATTAGGTCCATCAGCTAATTGAATTGATCTTCCCTAATTGGCTGGTCTGGATCATATGATTATGTCTCCTGTCTGCTTCCTCTGGAGGAAAAAACAGGATCAACCAATCAGAGCAGTACTAAAAGTTGATCTCCATGAGATCTCCTCCAAGTGTTTTTTTTATTTCTAGGAGAACTTGCCATCTCTTTACCCATTTCAGACAAGAGCTCTTCTTTAACGCTTGACCCAGGGCCGTTTTCCCCCTTTGGGAAATATGCAGGTGCATGATTAGACCCCTCCCACTGCTCAACAACTTTTCTGGTAGCACAACAACACTGGTCGACAACTTTACTGGTCAAGCAACTATTTTGCAGACCCCCCCCCCCAAATGCTAGAAACGGCCCGGGCTGTTGGGTCACTATCGGGGGGTAGCAGCAGTCTTGGAATACACGGATGGACTTGGCACAGGCTAGAAGGTGGAGGATTCAGGTCACTTGTCGTGTTTAATATGCGTGGTCATTCCCCAAATTTTTATTTACATACATTGCGAAAGAACAACAGGACGCTTTCCAAGGACAAAGATTTTTGTGATTAAAGTTGAAGTTTGGGCCTGATGGACCTGTTACCTCTATTATAAGATCACCCCCTCAACCATATCATTTATAAATAAAATGTGATCTAGATGGGTGATTGTGAACAAAACCGGGCAGATCCTCGAATTGCAATGAGCGAATGAGGTAAACTTCGGAGCATTTGTGAGGTCAGGCAATGATGCTGAAGGAGGAAGGCAAGCTCTTGCAGTATAGTTCATCCTAAAGGTGACCCATGGGTACCCAAAACTGGGGGGGCTCGAGGTATTCTGGGGGGGGGGGGTGCAGCTAGGGGGACAGCCGAGGTGGCACTTGGAGCCCTTTATGTCACAATTGCGCTGTAAGCCAAGAGAGAGGGGGGAGAGATCTGCAGAACTCAGCTGACCTATGGCTCTCCCCACTTCAGTTCTCTTCTTTACTCTGCAGATTGCACCACAGTCAACCCACCCTCCCCTACCACTGCCAGCCAATCAGACAAGCCTGAGAGATAGACAAAACAGGAAGACCACCGTGCTACTCATTCATGAGGGAGAGGGGTGCACATATTTTCAACCATATGATGTTGGTGTGTTGTCAGATAACACTAAACATTTGGTCAAATAATTTCTTTTGTTACGTTAGTCCAATTAAGGTCCGCCATGTTTTTGCCTACTTGCCCTTATTGGCTTTTTGTGTCTATACTTATTGTCTTACTCGAAACCTTAGGGTCCTGGCTCCCCAATTTACTTATATTAAAGCCATGTCCTACTCTGCCTCATGCCAGAAATATTGTGCTCCCTGCCAGTATCTTGCTCTTCCTGCTCATCGCTTACTTGTGCCTTATAATATCCATGTACCGACTATTGACTACCCAAACTACTCTTCATCGTGCTCCTTGTTACTTTACACATCAGCTTCTGACCCTTGGCTTGTTGATGACCACTCTTCTGCTAGTTCCTATTTGTACTACTGCCTGTGAACACTCGACCTGCACTGTATGCTATTTAGCAGAGGACAATGAGGAAGACCACCCTATTATGGGGTGAGTACCAAACACCATCTCTTGTGCTCATCGGGGAGCTCACTAAAAAAGTGATGTGCCCCCTGTCTAAAGAGTTCAGGGTCGGTTAACTTTCTATTGAGCGGTGCCGGTGGCCGCTTCATTGTCCGTTCCAGGTGTGACATAGATGAAGCTAATTGAAGCCACCAGGACTGTAAAAACCCTAACACTAATAAGGTGCCAAAATGCTCATGGAAAACACTTCCACATGGACACAAAACATCACAATACACAGAAAGACCAACGAAAAAAAAGTTCTCCTTTCATATTGGAAGATCTGCTTTTAGCCTCCATTCAGCACGGATGTGAATACAGCTTTGTCGCTTCATACACGGCCCCGCTGTGGTTGATGGCGACATTTGGGCCGTGTCACAGCCTTAAATTCACAAAAATATTTCCTGCCAATTTACCCGAGCTACATCAAAGTACAGACAGAAGCCTAATCTAAACCCAAACATCCAAACCGTCCACTGATTTCATTTTTTAACTCTAATCTCTTGGAAATTTTAAGGTGTAAGTGAAAACAGGCAACGGGAAGAAGTTTCATCTGACGAGAAATAGGCGCTTTAATTCGAGGACTACCGTTGCTTTTATTTTGTTTTCAATAAATCTTTCATTGAGGGTTTTCAATTTTAACAAAACAAAAAGTATAAGGAAATATGCTTGTAAGTACCGACAATTAGTGATGTCGCGAACCCAAATTTTGGGTTCGCGAACGGCGAACGCGAAGAATTCGTAAAAGTTCGCGAACACGCGAAACCCGCCATTGACGTCAATGGGTGGCGAATTTTAAAAAAACAAAGGGACCCTTTCTGGCCACAATAGTGTGGGGAAATTGTTTTCCAAGGGGTCAAAACACCTGGACAATGACATGACAGAGGGGGTATGGGAACACATGGCACACAAAAAAAACTTACCCAAGAAAAAATTTTTTTTCACAAAAATAAATCCGCACCAAAGATTCAATGATAGTCAATGGATCGCGTCGACGTTGGCGGGTTTCGCGTCATCATTAGCGGTCGCGTTGGCGGGGTTTTCGCGTATTTTCGCGTCACTCATGCCATTGCCGTGTTCACCACCTTTGCCCGTGTCACCACCTTTGCCATGTCACCACCATTGCCCGTGTCCACAAGTATTGTTCCGTGTCACATGACCTTTGTAGTGTCACTAGCATGCCCGTGTCATGACTTGTCCTGTCTCCACTCCTCAGCAGCATGTGAATGGCATCTCTCCTTGCTGTGTGATAGAGGGTAAGATGGTACCGGAGTGGGTGGGGTGGCGATTGGCTGGATTATTGCCTGCTGACTGAGGGACTCACAGGGTCAAAGTTTGTCAATGGAAAAAAGATAGGGGGCGAACTATTTTTTGCCATGTGTTCGAGTATTCGCGCGAACGCGAAAATGCGATATTCGCCGCGAACAGTTCGGCGGCGAAACAGTTCGGGACATCTCTCTACCGACAATACGTCATGGTGTGAAGAAAAAACTTGTGTTAACCAAAAAAGATATAAAATTTTACATAACAAGAGGAAAATGAAGTGCGCCAGCCGAGCCGGCGAAACCTCGATATAAAAAACCGTTATACTTAACCCCAAAAACATACACATAAAATCTCAACAAAAACAATAAACGTCAACACACAAAAAAAAAACAAAAAAAACAAAAAAAAAAAAAAACCGAGGGGAGGGGGATGACAAGGGGAAAACATGGGGGTAGGGGGCGACTAGAAACAGTAAAAAACAGGGGGCGCGGTGCCGGAGTAGGTTGCGTCTGCTTATTTTTGAATGTGTGAAGAATAGTTAATGGTATGAAGGTTTTTTAAGCAGTGGTGTCACCAAGTTTGGTGTCACCTGGTGATTGTCACCCCATAGTGGCGTATATAGCATGTGGATAATATTGTGGGGGGTTTCAGCTCAAACGGTGCTCTTAAAGCATCAATCACATGATTGTTTAACTTTTAGGACTCTGCCCATGTTTATTTGCACACACAAACAGTCCAAACAGAACTTACCCTCACAGGGGTTGATATCAATTGAAACTGCCAAGCCTCCTAGCTTTGCATCGATCAAACAGTGGTACCTTCCTCTAGGAAACATTAGTAGCCTGCCTCCTAGCAGCCATCAGCATGGGACCACACACACTCTGTGTCTCCTGTATTTGCTGCACCTAGCTGTCCTGTCTCCAACCACATTGGGAGCCCTCACTGAGTGGCTTCAGTCTCTTTTGTTGAGACACACCCAAACACCTCCCTGATGTCCATCAGGTCTAATTCCTGGATGGAATTGGAAGACCCACCCCATCCCCCCATACCAGGATCCCAAAACAAAACCTATTGTTGTTGGCCAACATATTCATGGATTCCTTCCAGGATACACCTGATGGGTCCATTTGCACCGTGACAAACAAACAGTCTGTCACGATATATATATATATACAGCAGGGGCAGAGGACAATCACATACTGTCAGGGCCGGGCCGACACAGAGGCTGAAGAGGCTCCAGCCTCTGGGCGCTGCTCAGGGGGTTAAACTTTTGACGGCTCCATCTCGTCCTGCACTTTCTTCTCAGTATTGCAGTTGACGAGATGGAGCCGTCCAGCTAAGCTCAGATCAGCTCTAAGCTGGCTGATGTCACCCCTCTCCAGGGGGGCGCGGGACATTCATAGGCAAATTTGGCTGGGCAAGGGGCGCACTTGGGCAGCTCAGCCTCTGTTCTTGGTGGACCTTGTCCCGGCCCTGCATACTGTTAGGCAGAAGTGTAATGTTGCTTTGTTTAGCCATAGACACGCTGCAAACATGAAACTCCCTCCACAACTAAAGGGATGCTAAAGATACATGGATATGTGTAGCTGCAGTGTTTAACTGACTATGGTCAGCCCTGGACACACCACATCTAGTATTCTTCCTCCACGAGCACCCAGAATGCGCTGCTAAAGGGTTGTCCAGGATGCACGTATATGTGAAGCCAGGGATCCAGGGGAGGTGCTGCAGGAACAATCACAAAAAACATGACCAAGGAAGAGAAAAGTACAATTGAAACTGTTTGGGTGACTCTAGGCAGGACTGCCACTGATATTTCAATCACATGGAGGAGAGAATCTCTGGTTCTCTGAGCCAGACCCCCACCAGTATACAGCATGAGTCGCAGGTCTTTCAATTTATCCTGATGCAGTTGGAGTGTCACCTAGTGTGTGCCACATCGCCCTAGTAATGACCTTAAGTATGACATCAAATGTACATATAGGACATGAAAAATTCTATTAAAAAATGTATATGTAATCCTAAAAAAATATTTATTTAAAGTAGATGTTCTGCCTAACTACCATATTTTTCAAACCATAAGACACACCCCCCAAAAGTAAATGGGTCTTATGGTCCAAATGTGTGGTAAAGGAATTTTTTTTGGGGGGGGGGGCTCATGCTCCTGCATAGGTTTGTCCAGTCAGCCTTTTGATTGGCCGACCAGGACTATGTGATGCCGCTCAGTGCCCTGAAAGGTTTGTATTGTATACTATTCCCATCCTCTTTGCTTTGGTAGTGGCGAGGGGTTACAAGAGAGGGGTATAGGTCCCTCTAAGGATCTTGACCATGATGCTTCAGGGCCTAAGAAGATAAAAGAGCAGGTCCAACCCCTGGGGTGGTGCTCAGTTAGAGAGGTGAGTTAGGAGAAAGGGTACAGAGAAACGCTGCCCCACCTGAGGCCTATCCTTCAGCCCAGTCTGGTCTGGCATGCGTGCAGCCGGAGAGCGAAATAGCACATGCATCACTAATGCCACAGCTACAATGTCCCGCTGCCATTCCTGCTGGGTACCTGTACCATTCTGGTGGGTGTCAGGCCCCTCTCCCTGGGCCACACCAGTGGAACCGTTGCTGGAGCGGATGTCCCACCTGCCACCCAAACTTCTACCAGAGTTCCGCAAGTAACCGCTTCTCCTACTTCTGCGCCCCTTGGTCATACGTAGGAAGAGGGAACTTCCTTGATCAACTCCTTTGGTGGTGCAGACTCATTCCATTTGGACGATTTAGTTTGGACTTCTGTTTGCCAGTTCGGTTATTGCGAGACTCTTGCTGGGCCTCGTTGTTAAATAGTTAGAGTTGAAGCAGCAACCGCCACCTCTTGTGGTCTGGTTGATTCCTGAACATAACACTTTTAGTAGATGATTAATGTCACTGATGTCACCCTATGACAGGAAAGATCATTGGGTATAATCTAAATAAAACTATTAAAAATAACTTTTTACAGATGACCTAATTGTCTAAAGCCCAGGTGCCCAACCAACCACCCTTTGTGTGCTCTTCAGCAGCCCCTGAAACCTAAAGCTAGCCATACACATTCGGATTCCATGGCCGCTCTATCACCTATCCGATCGATTCCGGCGATTCTGCCGGGAATCGCAGGTGTGATCGATCGGCCAATTAAGAGAATCCGATCGCTGCATACCACCTTGTCCAACGGATTCCGGGACGATTCCGTGTCCGATTGTCCACCTCACAATGGCAACTCCCCCTGATCTGTGCAGAATCAGATCAGAAAGACCAACATGTTGGTCCTCTGTCGGATCCGATTCTGAGCCCCTGATCAATCGGACGTGATCGATCGGACAAGGTGGGCTGCACACGATTCCGGCACGATCGTTTCGCGTGCACGCGCCCGGAATCGATCGGCCCGGAATCCGGCCGGAATCCGACCCGTGTATGGGGGCCTTAACTGTTAATGCATAGGGCATAGGAACTCACCTGTCCACCGATCCCCCGCTGACTCGTCGTCGCTCGGTCGCTGATTGGCTTTATGTGCATTACCATACTACAGGGTTACCTAATGCTTGAAGTATAATTTAACACACGTTTTGTTATTTAAAAAAAAAATCAAAATAATGTCTTCTATTTATACCTGCTGTCCTCCTTAATTATAAAATGCTTATACAAGTCAGTATAGATTGAAAATGATATGTGCGGCCCTTTAAGCCCCCCATAGACGGGCAGACTCCCGGCCATAGTTGTAGCAGACCAACCTGCTTGCTC
>CM070033.1:6931965-6951315 GCA_036250615.1 Ptychadena robeensis | reverse complement strand
GTGTAACAATAATGCCGGTACGCAGAGCTAGGTTTGGCCCCTTTTGAGTACCAGAGGACCACTTATGTGCACACCTGGTTATTTAAACCTAGTCTCCCTAAACCATAATGATAGCTGATCCTTCCCTCTTCTACTCAAATGTGATTAATATTTTAATCAGCTTTCCATTTATGAACTCATTAGTTTTCACATGCCAATACATCAAGTTATTTATTTATCTAGCTGGAGCATGCGGGAGGTGAGATCAGAGGATGTAACACATGACTGTTGTGCTTTAATCATCTCATTTACATAACACACTCTGAGATCATTGCCCCTCGGCTGTGTTTTCGTTGTTTGGCACAGTTTGTGTATTACTTGTTGTGGGTTTCTTCTGATTTTTATTTTGCTTTACATACACAGCTAATTACCATGCCACAGTTATTCGGGTCTGACTTTTTTCATTTTAAGGCGATATATAAGCAACCTTCTGTTTATATAGTGGGGGTGGTTTGGGTGAAAGTCTTATCCAGCCCTCCATGAAATAATTTCTCCTCACCATTATTTCTCTTTATTTTTTTTTACTTGCCTTATTCTCTGAAGGCCATACACCTTTAGATTTCTCTGTCAGATTTAGATCTCCTTTTATGAGAGGAAATTTCTTGGCAGGAGCAGGGGAGGAAAGAGACCCTTGATGGGTTGGCATACACAGGTCAATTTTTGTTCAATCGATGACCCTCAAGCGCAGCGATGTCACCTTGAGCTTTCGTCATTGGGGTGGCGAACCGATGCGCACCTCTCTGCAATTGATTCAAAACTTTGGACGTAATGGCAATCGAATAGGATTTTCCCAAAACGTCTTTCCAGGACAGCACACCGAGAGATGGACCTGCCTCCGGAGGGAGGAAACACCAAGAATCTAAAGTTTAAAGGGCCGTCTCTCCCTTGCCCAACTCAGTCTTTGGTGTTTCCTCTGGAGAGGAACATCCGGAATCTGGCAGTGTCCATCTCCGGATGCTGCCTGCCCCTGTAGGGGGAGAACGTTTTTCAGGGTCCCGGCTTACCTGGATAGTCTTGGGCACAGGTATACTCGGCACCCCCTCTTCGGTCCCATGCTTGGGGAAAGACAGGGCTCCCCGTTTCCGGCTGCACATGGGTCGCGCGGGGCTGTTTGGTGCCGCTCCATCCCCCCTGAGAGGCGAGTGGAGCTTTCTTGCAGAGAAAGGGTGGGCACAATCAGTTCCCGAACAATCGATCACCGTATGCGTTCACAATTGCTCTGGAATCAATTGAAAAATCCACCTGTGTATGGGGACCTTTAATGACTGTTGGATTCCTAAATCACTCAGTGTTCTCCCCAGAATTTTTTTTCAGCCGGGCGGCGCGATGACGTCATCACGCCGCCTGCACCGGTCCGGCGGCCTCTCTGATAGGCTGCCGGCCAGCGGCAGCACACAAGTCCTCTAAGGCGAGCAGCCTGACAGGCGGCGCCTCCCCATTCTTCAGGAGCGTGCCGCAGGGGGTTGCCGACCCCTGGTATAGCGGGACGGAACTGCCGGGCGGGGACTAAAATCTCCCGGGCGGGCCACCCGGCCAATCTGCTCTGGGGAGAACACTGTCACAAAGTCTGAATCCTCCCAGTAAATGATAAAAAAACGACCAGTGTATGTAACTGCATATTTAACAGTTGTAATCAGCAGCTGTGGGTTGGGGAGAGCTCATAATTGTCCATGTTCCCGTTTCCTTCTGATCATTTGTAGTGTCGCGGCTCTATAGCAGTGATGGCGAACCTTTTAGAGATTGAGTGCCCAAACCCCACTTATTTACTGCAAAGTGCCAACATAGTTATTTACCCTAACAGACACACACCACATACAGTAAGGAAAAGAAGTATTTGGTCCCCTGCTTATTTTGTATGATTGCTTTCTGACAAATAAATCACCAGTCTTTGTGCATTGAGAAGAGGGAGAAGAGAATGGACAGCCCAGGGAGCCAATAAGCAGCTGGGGTCTGCTTCTCTCCCTCTTATCTGCCTCTGTGCTGACTGACGGCTCGGGTGCCCACAGAGAGGGCTACGTGTGCCATAGGTTCGCCACCACTGCTCTATAGTATCTCACAGATTAGAGTGTACATTACCCAGCGCTGCTCATGTCTCACAAGCAGATGACACGAACAAAGGACTGGCTAGCTTTCTGTTTGGGGTTCAGGGTAAGTTGGCCCCAACTTCTAAAGTAAGATTAAAGCGTTGGTGAGTGATGTTGGCAAAAAGTGAAGCAGAACTAAAAATAAAAAGCAAATTGTAAAGCTGATCTTTTGGCTTCAGTAGTTGCAGTCACTCGGCTGTAACAAGCATGGAGATTAGTCTGATTAGATTAGGATGGTGGTGTGAGCGTGGCTGGGGGGTGGGAGTCTATGGAAACTCATTGACCACGATGGACGGGGGGTTTTCACTTTGAGGCTGAATATGGGAATCCCCTATTAAGTGTATGAGTAGAGATATGTCTGTACGGAAATCACGCCGTGAGCTGCTGCCTGCATGGCTGTCATTTTCTGCAGTCATTAAGGACAAAAGTCCTTGATCTGATGCCCTCAGTCAGCATGGCAGATATGTAGGTTCGACGTGATCATTCAGTCTTGGTGTTGGTTTGTCAAGAAAATTTAAATGTAGATATTGACTGATTTAAACCCGTTGAATTGTATTGCCCTTTGAACCAAGTAGTATTTTCTTCTGGCGGAAAAATAGTTTAGATCCCAAATGCCCAAAAGGTAGGTTTAGTGCCCTTTTATTGTAGCCATGAGGCCTTGTTTACTGGCAATTGGCGTGTGGACATTAATGCTAATGCACATGTTGCAGCATAACCTCCTATTAGCCATACACGCAGTGATCCTTGCACGATTCTCAAATGGGCAATTGACGCCATCACGCTGCGGCCGGAGACTGGGAGAGCTCCCTTTGGGTGCAGGGACCCTGGTTCCCATTTAAAGTAATTTGATCACCGGAGAAAAATAGACCTATCTGTTATCTGGCTGATCATGATTTGGACCACATTGCTCCAGGTGGCCAATTGATTGGTCACAATATCGCCCATGGATCTATGTGTGTATCGGGCTTAAAGATGGGTACGATAGTCCTTGGCAGTGGGGACAGACAATCCTGTGGATGTGTTTTTTGTAAAACCTTAGGGCTCTTCAACTACATTATAATCTCTCACTGCTGGGTTTAAAAGTATAAAGGCATTTGTCTCTCATTGTATTGTTGGAACTTGCCTGAAGAAATCTTCCAACTGCTGCATACGTCTCTAGTAAACCCCTTGTTTTTTTTTTTGATTTATGGAGATCATCAATGAGATGCTGAAATTTTTTAATTTGCATGCAGACTGAAACTGAGCCAATCATAAACAGCCACTGTGCTCCTCTGTAGTCTGCATACAATATGTTGCATGGAGCAGCACGTGGGTCAGGGGATTAGCAGTCTGACCATGCAGCGCTAGTGTCCGAGGTTGAAATCTCAGTCTGGACACTATCTGCATCAGGGCTGTGGAGTCGGTCGATAAATTCCCCGGCTCCGACTCCTCAGCCTGACAGGTGACGCCTCCCATTCTTCAGGAGCGCGCCACAGCCACTGAAAGACTCCGGCCCGCTGCACACTACCGGAGCCGCGGGCCGGAGTCTTTCAGTGGCTGCGGCGCGCTCCTGAAGAATGGGGAGGTGCCGCCTGTCAGAGGACTTGTGTGCTGCCGCTGGCCGGCAGCCTATCAGAGAGGCCGCCGGACCGGTGCAGGCGGCACGATGACGTCATCACGCCGCCCGGCTGAAAAAAAATTCTGGGGAGAACACTGGGGTGACAGATTACTGACGCCCCACAGCTCGGCCAGCCAGAGAACGGACATGTCCGATCATCTCTGGCCAATGCTGTTAGTGTCAGTGGAGACCAGCGTCTTCATTGAAGCTAATGGCTGGCAAAAAGGGTGACGGCCGATGCTGTCAGCTCTGGAGAGCAGCGTGATGAGGACGTCATCACTGCACTCTAGAGCTCATCTGAGCTGATCTGTCGGCCCTCACTCGGTACGTGTGTGGGGTCCTTTAGGCGAGGGTCACAGTGGACGCTGTAATGTTATACACGGCACGCATTTATTCTTATAGCAGAGAAGTCATTCATTAGGACTGTAAATTGCGACATTTGAAGTTAAATTTTAATTTAGTAGGAGTTGGTACATTTTTTGCCGACTCCGACTCCTGGTACCCAAAAATGTCTCCGACTCCACAGCCCTGATCTGCATGGAGTTTGCATGTTCTCCCCGTGTCTCCGTGTTTTTCCTCTGGGTTCTCCGGTTTCTTCCCATACTCCAAAGACATGCTGATAGGTTAATTGGCTTCCCCCAAAAAAGATTTTCCTGTTAGTTACGCATGACTCAGGGATTGTCCCCACTTTGGCGGCCAGCTTCGCCATACCAACCACTTGCGTTTTGCCACTAGTTCATGTGCAAATGGGGACAAGCCCTTACACTGTGACCTATGTGTTAAGGGCATTAGATTGTATGACTATACAGTGTTCTCCCCAGAATTTTTTTTCAGCCGGGCCTCTCTGATAGGCTGCCGGCCAGCGGCAGCACACAAGTCCTCTGACAGGCGGCGCCTCCCCATTCTTCAGGAGCGCGCCGCAGCCACTGAAAGACTCCGGCCCGCGGCTCCGGTAGTGTGCAGTGGGTCGGAGTCTTTCAGTGGCTGTGGCGCGCTCCTGAAGAATGGGAGGCGCCGCCTGTCAGGCTGCTCGCCGCGGAGGACTTGTGTGCCGGGCGGGGACTAAAATCTCCCGGGCGGGCCGCCCGGCCAATCTGCTCTGGGGAGAACACTGCTATATATACTCTGAAGCGCTGCGTAATATTTTGGCTCTATATAAATATGAGATGTTAAACTTTCAGCGTCACACTTATGGTCTTTGTCATTCTTGGGTGACTGGGCAAGCTGGTACTTGTAGTTCCTTGGCAGCTGAAGAGTTAGCAGTAAATATTTTTTTTTTATGATGGGGGCGTTTTTTTTAGTTTTTTAAATGCAAGTGGGAAGTAATCGCCTATGTGGGGACATAGCCTAATACTCAAATGTTAAATGACATATTTTGTAAGTGCATACATGGTTGAGATTCTGATTGGGTCACTTACTTGCACGTTTTGAGTTTTTGTTATTGGATGACTCCTTTTGACGTGAACTCTCATTTTACCTTAACATCTCCATTTTTCTTTATACAGGATGATGCGGCCAGCATAGAGAGCGGCACCAACACAGAGCGACCAGACACCCCCACAAGCACAGCCAATGTCCCAGGCAGGAAGGGTTGGGGCAAAGGAAAATGGAAGTCCAAGAAGTGTAAATACTCTTTTAAGTGTGTAAACAGTCTGAAGGTATGTGAAGGATGGATTCCTTATCGATTTACTAGATTTAATTTTAATTGGTAATGTGGTTCCCTACCATATGGGGGGGGGGGACCCAGTGGTACACAACATTAGTTTATGTACTATCCCATCTTCGGAAAGGGGGGATGGTTTGGTCCCTTCCATCCTTGGCTTGGTAGGACAAGGGGTTTAGATTAATGGCCGGCACACAAAGGGTGCTCATCCATATTCTGAGCGACAGTGCAGCGTGATGACCTCATCACGCTGCACTACGTCGCTTGTCTGTCGACCCCTGCTTGGGGACGTGAGGGGGCCTTAATGTCTCCTGTGATAGATGAATACTGACCAGGGCTGCTCTGGATATAGTTTATAGTTTCTGGATATAGTTTTGTTTCTCCAAATGGCTTATTTATTAGTGAATATGATAGAAGGCTACAAACTATACTAAGGAGGAGGAGGTGGAGTGAAGGGGGTAAGAGAGGGGGGCAATGAGGGCGGAAGTAGCTGCAGATCTCCATGATCTGAGCTGGCAGCATGAGAACTGCAAGCAAGTGAAGTGAGTATGCTGTGGGGTTTTTGTGTAGCAGTTTTCCAGCATCTGAACTGCTGACAGGTGAGTGTTGTCTGTTTAATGTATGTCTGTTTTTTTATTTGAGTTTAAAACCGCCTAAGCACGTTTTAGATTTTTACCCGATTTTTCGGTCAATCGGTTGAAAAAACGGCAAAAAATCGACCGGGCACCCTTTGTTTGCCAGTGTCTCCACTGTGTTCTAGGCTCAGGATTTATGTAAAAGGAATGCGACAGGGGGGCCGTCGCGAGATGAGAACACAGTGGAGACGCTGGCACACAAAGGAGCCAATCCACGTACTGCTGCAGCGGTTTTCTCGGTGATTGACATACTGCACTAAGTTAAACTTCCGGCCGGCAGATCAGCAGAACGACAAGCTGCTGCTACTGCAGACAGGTATGTGGAACAGCTCTGCCGAGAACACAGGAGGCATACCATTACTTTGGATGGGGGTGCTGGTTCCCACCCATAGTAATATCAATCTAAGAAATTACGGACATGTCAGTAATGGCTTAGATCGTTTTGGCGGGCGTCCCGATTCCGTCCCGAAGTAGACTTTTTTTTAAGCACCTGATTTTCCACCCAATTTTTGGGCAGATCGACCATGTATGTATGAGAGGCTTTAGATATATGTGCAACTGCACATCAATCTGTGCATAGCTCTATGTATAGTGCTTATTTAATAATTTTTTTAACAGACTTCCTTTTCCAATGAAGGGACAGTTATGAACAATTTATTTTCTTCCCTCCTCCAATTTTTTTGTTTTTAGTAAACATTTTTTATGTCCTTACAGGAAGATCACAACCAGCCCCTCTTCGGAGTTCAGTTTAACTGGCACAGTAAGGAAGGAGATCCGTTTGTGTTTGCTACGGTTGGCAGTAACAGGGTATGTCATACAGTGTTGCAGTACATGTGAATGTTTATTTTGTTCTCTGTATATTTTGGTTGCCTTTTTGTACACAAATGCTTTTCTGACATTGTGACAATTGCATAAATTAGTTTATATATTGTATTTGTGTTTTTCTTTATCAAAAAACTAAAATTATATTCAGCTGATACTGTCAGCATTAGGGCTGTCCACTGCTAATTCCCTGCGTAGGACATACGTCCAGGCCAGGGAATCAAGGCACACTGCGGCACATTTGTCGGGCAAATTCCCTGCTGCATCGGTGGGAGCACGCCCTATTCATGCAGCAGGAGAGAGACTCATAAAATCATCACCTCTTCAATGGAGGTGTCTCCGGCGGCACCCCATGGTGCTACTTTGAAGAGGTGGCAGCCCGCAGCTTCCAAACGGCACTGCGGGCGTGCTGCCTTTTTCCAAGCTGCAGGCACGCATCCAGCCAGTCACTGCAAGGACAACATAAAGTGCCACCTAAAAATCTGGGTTAGCCGAGCTAACAGCTGAGTTGACAACAGGGTGGTGGGTGTTAAATGATCTAATAGCACAGTAGTATTTGTGTATTCATTTCAGTAGCGGTCTGTGTAAAAGCATAGAACTGTGATCAATCTAATGTGTTCTCATTTTGGTTACAGGTCACGTTATATGAATGTCATTCACAAGGAGAAATCAGATTACTGCAGTCCTACGTAGACGCTGATGTATCCTTTAGCTTTGATTTTCTGCCAATGTTTCAGTGGACATTGTAAAGTATTGCTGTACTTTTGAACTATCAGGGTTCCATGATGCTGTGTTTTGCATGGCCCCAAAAATGCATTTTAGTTCCAAGTAGCTAAACTGCCACAGGGCCCTCACTCACTCGACAACCATTGTGTACAGAGGCCTCATGTAGTGCTACTCTGGTATTGGGGTTATACAAATGAGCAACTGCTCTGTTTCCCCTACACTTGTATAGGGGTTATAAACGCAGCCCAAAACGAGGGGTCTTCACTAGCACGTGCAGTTTGTATAGTGTTAAAGTGCCCTAAAGGTCCCCCTTACACCTTAGAATCTTACCAAACAATTTATGTACGATCAAGCTTTCTTCTACTAAACCCATGTAATATGAGGAGCTTTCTAACCCTTCCAATCACTATGCATTCTACCAAGGAGGGCCTGGCAATATGTAGCAGTGATATATACCTTCCAATCACTGTGTATTCTATCAGGGAGGACCCAGCACTACATAGCAGTGATATATACCTTCCAATCACTATGTATTCCATCAGGGAGGACCCAGCACTACATAGCAGTGATGTATACCTTCCAATCACTATGTATTCCATCAGGGAGGACTGGCATTACATAGCAGTGATATATACCTTCCAATGTTTTCTATCATGGAGGACATAGGTGTTGATAGATCTAAAGGAAATTGCATGGAGTGACTAAAAGGTGTATGGGGGGGGGCTTAAGAATGGATGCTAAGAATTGCCTTTTGTATATAGAAATCATCACCACTACTAAAGCCATGCACACACAGCTCAACTTTCCTCCAGATCGAGGAAGCCCTACACCTTAGATGGGAACAGTCGGTCCTTTGTTGTGCTAAAATCTATTAAGAAATCGAGCCGTGCATGTCTAGCTTTAGTAACTTATTTATTGGATGCTCAGATATAGACAAAGCAGTAGAAGCCTATATCCATGCTCTATAGTTATAGTTCCTTTATGTGTATTAAGGCCCCCATACACGGGTCGGATTCCGGCCGGATTCCGGGCCGATCGATTCCGGGCGCGTGCACGCGAAACGATCGTGCAGGAATAGTGTGCAGCCCACCTTGTCCGATCGATCACGTCAGATTGATCAGGGGCTCAGAATCGGATCCGACGGAGAACCAACATGTTGGTCTTTCTCATGCGATTCTGTCCGGATCAGGGGGAGTTGCCATTTGTGAGGTGGACAATCGGACACGGAATCGTCCCAGAATCCGTTGGACAAGGTGGTATGCAGCGATCGGATACTCTTAATTGGCCGATCGATCTCACCTGCGATTCCCGGCAGAATCGCCAGAATCGATTGGATAGGTGATCGAGCGGCCATGGAATCCGAACGTGTATGGCTGGCTTTAGAATGTTACGCAGTTCATGGTTATTTTGTTATGTAGACCGTAGTATGTTAAGTTTGGTCCCATTAACTTCGTCATTGCAGGTTTCTCTTCTATGCTGAGATTGCTTACTCTGATTTATCTGAACTGTTTAAGCTTCTCACAGTGAAGTGAAGCACAGATTTAGTATTGGTCATGGATCTAAAATAAGGTGATGTAAATAAAGCCTTTAAAGAAATCTAATAATTGCCATTTTTGCTGAATGGATGTACCAGGAAAGGTCTGAACTGCACATTTTAAACTTTAGCTTTATACATTCGAACACTTATTGTTTGATTTGTGGATTCAGCTGTTTATAAACTCTGTGCATATGACCTATATATGATCAAATGTGAGCCATCAGAAGGCCTTGTAGCTTACTTTATTGAATGTATCCCATATGGCCAGGGACCTGTTATGCTCATCAAACCCCACACAAGCATTGTTTGTTGTGTTGTCCTTAATTGGAAGATCTAGGCAGATGAAAACTTCTACACTTGCGCATGGACGTACGACAGCAACACAAGTCATCCCCTCCTCGCTGTATCTGGGTCCAGGGGCATAATTCGGATAATCAATCCCATCACTATGCAGTGTATCAAGGTAAGTTGATGAATTGATCGCAATGGGAATGTTGAGATTTAGCGTTCTGTAGTTTTTAACTTTTCCAGTAGCCTGCAGCTTTATAAAATGTTTTAATACTTTAAAGCATATGGACCCAGTTGGGTTTGCTTATTACCGTCCAGGTTTTTCAAAAGTTTTGTGTGTGTTTGTATATATCCTTTTGTATATGGTGTATAGGTCCTTGGATGTCTGACCTTTATTTATACAAATGTGTTTATCGATTTTAGCCCTTAAACCCCCATCAGCATTTTGTGGCATGCAGGTGATCACTATTGTGTCTTTCTCAAACCACTATGGTTTGAAGTATGGCTGGATCTAGTTTAGTCTTTCTATTGCGGGGCCATGATTGACAAGATCTTCCCTCCAAAATTCCTAGTTCTCTGGTTTGTAACTGTATGGAAGTGCAAGGGGACATATACTAACACTTTTCTGTATAGCTTGTCCACAGCCTGATTTATGGAAAAATCTTATCCATATATTTGGCAAAAATAATAGATATAATTAAAATTACTTTTCAGTGGCTTCAGGTACTGCATGCAACTCCTACCCACTGATATGCCCTGAAATCTCAATGACTGCCAATTCCATTAATCTAGCTCAGCGATTTAGTTACAATAATGTATATTATCCCCCTGACATTTAACCTCCTTGGCCTTCTGTCAGGTAACTCAGGGTGAATTTCTCAGATGAGGAAACTCACCCTGAGTTACTTCGCTAAAAACTCACCTGTCTGACAAATTCCCTCTGCGGTTCTGAGCATTGGCATATAATCGAATGTCTGTCTCGATTGCATCTCCAGTGAAGGCACCATTGACCTCCATGTAATGGGGGAGGCATTGCTTTGTTCAAGCAAGAGACCTATTAGTGGCTTTTTAAAAAGTACGCCACGTGCGAGCCACACAGGTGGTTAACTTGGGCGGAGTTTCATTCATCATGAAACTAAGCCCGAGTTAACTTGGGAGAAACGTACAATTACCCCAGCGATTCTGTGTATACTTCCACGTTCGCCTCCGATCACGTCACCGGTGACTTGAAGGGGGTGGGGGGAGGCGGTGCCATAGACCTCCATGTAATAGAGACGGACCTCCAGACGGGCAGGCCACATGCCAAGGAGGTTAAGCATAGATGGATGTTTGGCTTATGTCTGGTGACTAAATAGCTCAGTGATTTAATGCCTAAATTTCTCCCTTAGGCCTGGTCTTCCATGCGTTTGCTGTGCGTATTTTAGCACACCATAAACACATTCATTGCTACACACGTATATATTCTCTATAAAATGGAATGTGGGAACGAAGCGCAAGCTCTTTGGCCGGCTCCTTTATATGGATATGAGTGGCGAGTTTGGAGTAATGGACTTAGTTTCTTCATAATGTATAGCAAACTATCAATGACAGATGCAAATTAATTTTTACTTAGAATTACTTTGTATAAGGAAACGTACATGCTTTCATTGGTCTTTCGGAGGGTTCTAATAGTCTGGTTGTTAATTGAGCCCACCTCTACAGATCCCCTACAGCCCAGGTGCCCAACTTTGGGCATTCTTTGGAGGCCCCCCTCAAGTCTCCACTTGTGGTCCCAGAAATCTAACTGTTAATGCATAAGACATAGGAACTCACCTGTCCGCTGACAGGCGCTAGTCTGGGATCTTCTTAGAGCGGGAAGAGGAGGAGAGGCGATAAACTTACCTGATAGGCGTACGTAAAAGCCAATCAGCGACCCAGATGGCGCCTGAGCAAGTCCTTTGTCTCTCCTCCTCTTCTCCTCTAGTGTTGGTGGGGTATCAGCAGACAGGTGAGTGCCTATGCTCCCACTATTCCACCAATGAACAGGGGGTGATTGTAATATATATATTGGTGCACATAACCTTTGACAATGTATATGACACAAAATGTGCATTACCGTACTACAGTGTTCCCTAAAGTATCATTTAAAACAAGTTTTGTTATTTTAAAATGAAAAATAATGTCTTCTAACTATGCCGGCTGTCATTTCTTCATTAAAAAATGCCAGTATACATTGAGATTGTTATGTGCGGCCCTTTAGCGATCAGTGTTCTCCCCAGAGCAGATTGGCCGGACGGAGATTTTAGTCCCCGCCCGGCAGTTCCGTCCCGCTATACCAGGGGTCGGCAACCCCCGGCTCCAGAGCCGCATGTGGCTCTTCATCCTCGGCGCGGCTCACCTCTGATAGGCTGCCGGCCAGCGGCAGCACACAAGTCCTCCGCGGTGAGCAGCCTGACAGGCGGCGCCTCCCATTCTTCAGGAGCACGCTACAGCCACTGAAAGACTCCGGCCCGCGGCACACTACCGGAGCCGCGGGCCGGAGTCTTTCAGTGGCTGCGGCGCGCTCCTGAAGAATGGGGAGGCGCCGCCTGTCAGGCTGCTCGCCGCAGAGGACTTGTGTGCTGCCGCTGGCCGGCAGCCTATCAGAGAGGCCGCCGGACCGGTGCAGGCGGCGCGATGACGTCATCGCGCCGCCCGGCTGCAAAAAAATTCTGGGGAGAACACTGGTGATGCTGAGGGCCGCACTTGTGGTCCTCCATATCAACTCAGTTGGCCACCACTGACCTACAGATTTCTACCTGTGTCTTTTCTAAGAACACGTTTAAAACAAAATGCTGAAAAACATAACATTGGTGGAGAATCAGGAAAAAGCTGGCCGAGTACCACAATCTACACGTAATCCTGCTTACTTAAAGGCTTACAGCGCACTACGGTTACATAAGTTAATCGTTTTTTGTTACGTTAATCATTTTTTTTTCTGTTTCTCGTGTTACAGCACTATGTAGGCCACGGCAATGCAATCAATGAATTAAAGTTTCACCCAAGAGACCCAAATCTTCTGTTATCTGTAAGCAAAGGTAATTTTTTGTGCTACCTTTTTCCCTTAAAATTCACTTATAGGGTTATTGTATGATTGGAAGTGGGTCCATTGAAGTGTCACTCCCGCTAGCTGTGGTGCCTCATGGTATTGCAGTACACATAGGAAACCTGTGTTACTTTCACAAACTCCCTGGAGTCCGCATACATTTGTATGGGAGTCCTGAGCGCAGTGCACAGCAAAATGCAGTTCTTCTGCAGTTATCTGCAAAAACCGCCAACAGAAACGCAGAGCACATTGTGAGAATGTGCCCATAAGGAACCCATACATGGGTCGATACTGGTTCAATTGGCAATTGATTGTGCTGCGGTGACTCAAAGAATCGCCAAATGATCATTCAGTGAATCGACTTAAACCACTTTGGGCATTCCTGGCCAATATTTTGAATGGGGACCCTCACTCCCTATCCAAAGTATCGACGATCAAACAGGGATTCCTGTTTGATTTTTCTATGGAGTGGGATCGACCGCTCTAGGTGGGCACAGCTCGATTCCTGATCGATCACTACAAACACGCACTGGAATCAAATAAAAAATTGATCCGTGTATGGGGACCTTTACTCTTGACAACATATGTTGACTTTGTAAAAAAATTTTGTTTCCACAGATCATGCACTGAGACTGTGGAATATTCAGACAGATACTCTGGTTGCAATATTCGGAGGTGTAGAAGGTCATAGAGATGAAGTGTTAAGTGCAGTAAGTTGCTGTTTGCTCTGTTGTGTGACTTGGACTTTATTTTGCTAAACTAGTGGGAGCTGTAAAGGGTCAAACTCAAGGGTGGCCAAACTTTTTAATTGTGGGCTGCAATGGGTTTCTATATGTGACATAGGGGCCGGACCAAGAGCCTGCAAGGGCCGCCCGCCATAGGGGTCCTTAGTCTGTGTACCTAGGACAGGATATTTAAAAAAAGAAAATATGTTGAAAAAAATTTATTGATAGAGAAGCCTAAACATTCTATTGCAGCAAACTCCGGCCTCTAGGGAACAATCCAATCGTCCTCTAGGTGTTATTTTCAGTTATTGCAATGAGTGAGGGGAGCCAGAGCATCTTGACACCAAAGGGCCAAATGAAAAGACTAAAGGGCCGGTTTGGCCCATGGCCCTTAGTTTGCCCACATCTGGTCAAACTGCTACTGTTCAAATATTTGATCCCCTGCTGATTTTGTAAGTTTGCCCCCTAAGAAATGATCAGTCTATAATTTTGATAGGAGGTTTATTTAATATTGAGAAACAGAACAATAACTAAAATATCCAGGGAAAAAAATAGTTTTAACCTCCCTAGCGGTTGAGACGAGCCCAGGTCGTCCGCTGTTTAGGCTTCCCTCAACCGCAGGGGAAGCTGGCATCGGGTAGACCCGATGCCTCCCTGGAAAGCTGCAGCAATTGTCTTCATCGCTGCAGCATTTCCGGAGTTTCGGCACCGCCCCGATTGCGTCACGGTGACGCGGAAGGGGCCGGCACCATAGACCTCCATGTTAATGGTGGAGCGCCCCCGCTCACGCAGCTGGTGTCAATAATGACACTGGCTGTGTGAAGAGCAGCGGCGGGAGGGAGGAAGTGAGAGGCAGTGTACTTTGTACACTGCCTCGATTGCGGCGCGATACGGGCAGTGCGCTAGGGAGGTTAATAAAGTTATACATATATTTTTCATAAATAAAGTATTTGATCCTCTGTCAGCAACATTTCTGGCTCTTAAGTGTATTTTAAACAAGTAACGTGCTGACATTGAGCCTTCTTGTTGCCTAAAGATACCCAGCCATAGTAGCAGTTAATCTATTCATATTCCCAAGTCTGTATCATGGCCAGGACCATAGAGCCATCCAGAGATGTCTAGAACAAAATTGTAGACCTGCACAAGGCTGGAATGGGCAACAAAACCATCGCCAAGCAGCTTGGGGAGAAGGGTGTTAACTGCAATTATTTGTGAATTATGCAAGGGCAAAATTTGCAAAAAGAAACTTATAATAAAATAACTGTCTATCCCCCTGAAGGTGCCCATACATGCAACGATGGGAGCTTGATAGATGACCCTTTTGAACGCAGTGTGGTGACGTCACGATGTCACCATGCTGCTGCCGTTGATTGGATGGGAATCATTATACACCCCTTTGGGTGCCAGATTCCCGTTCAATCCTTTGGATGAGGACCAGGGAATGCAGATGGTGCAGGACTTGTCTGATATCTGTTTGACCAACCTGTCTTTAAGTGGATCGGTTGATCCCATGTGAAGACGGGTGGGCGCTTTAGATGGCCATACGATCAACGCCTGAGAGCGCGCAGTGTGAGGTCAGCGCTCAAAGCCGCCATTGATCTAGCAGCCATCTATAGGTATATGACCAGCTTAAGTCTGGAGCTTCTGGTAAGATCTCGCCTTGTGGAGTTTGTGATGAGAAGTGGTGTGTAACCTGCCCAGAACTACTCTGGAGGAACCGGTCTATATTAAGGCAGCTGGGGCCATAGTCATTAAGAAAACACTATTCCATAGAAGACTAAAATCCTGCATTGCTTGCAAGTTCATCCTGCTCAAGCACATGTACAGGCCAATTTCAAGTCTATCACAGGCTTCTAAATCTGTGGGTCAGGACCCCCTTTGGGGTCGAACAATGACTTCTTAGGGGTCACCAGGTTCTCGAACAAGCAGCAGTGCTGATTCCCACAAGCGGGGTGGGAAGTTAGGAGGTAGAGTAATGCCCCCTCTCTCATAACTTAGGAGGAAGGCGGCATTACTCTACCTTCTATCTTCCCACCCTGCTTGTGCAAATGATTTGTGGGGTGGAAAGTTAGAAGGGAGCGTAATGCCCATGGAGTTAAAAAAGTTGGGTTGATTTTTATTGTACAAAAGGTAAAACAATTATGAAACGAATATTCCAATGTAATCCAGCCCAGGGAATACGGTTCCTAGATTTAACACAATTCCTTGGCAGGAACTGACCTCGATAATTGCCTCAAAAGAGGTTGGCCATCTCTTTTGGGTTGTTCATTCTCTGGTTTTACCAACACCTGGTGAGTGTTCTATACCTAATCAATCCATGTGATTTCTGTCCTGTCAGGTAGTCTCACATTACCATGCTGTGCTTCAGATCCTCACTTTTGCAGATGTTTCTTGGCATGCTAATGATATGAACAGCTTTGCTTTCTTGAAGTAAGCATTCATGATATGTGTGGTTTTCTAGGACTATGATCTGTTGGGGGAGAAGATTATGTCATGCGGTATGGACCATTCACTTAAACTGTGGCGGCTAAACTCCAAACGAATGCAGACTGCGATCAAAGACTCCTACGAATACAATCCGAACAAAACAAACAGGTGAGCTTGCTGCTTTTTTTTTCCTGTAATGTACATATTTAATGTTACATGTATCATTGTCTAGGGTTATTCATATTTATAAACTTAGGCTAGGTTTCCATGGCATTATGGGCTGTGCTGATGCCCCCCGCGTTATTGGCATGCCTTGATGGGGATGTCGACCCTGCCTGTTTTCACATCTTTCAGCCGCGGTGGACTGGCTCAACGCCGTGGTGGAAACTGGCGGTGCAGTAAGTCATGTATATGGATGGTCTGAGTCGACCTCCTGGTCGAGGCATGCGATTAACGCAGGGGGTATCTGCGCAGCCCAGAAGGCCCGTGGAAACCTAGCCTTAGACAAAACAGCTGAATTTTAATTAAAATATGTGATCTAGTTTTCTATATATAATCAATGTATATAAAAGTCCAAGGCCTGTACTGCATCCATGGTGTTCTTTTTTTTAATAAGGTGCTGATGTATACATAGTGTAGAGGTGAATTTTTTTTTATCGTTGTGCTCTTCAACACAACTGGCGCATTGATATTCATTTTTCTTAAAATATTATCTGTTTTTTTTTTTTATATAATTGACAGGCCGTTCATTTCACAAAAGATCCATTTTCCTGATTTCTCCACAAGAGACATTCACAGAAATTATGTGGATTGTGTCCGGTGGCTTGGAGACTTGATACTGTCAAAGGTAAAAAAATTATTTGTGTGTTATTTCAGTGAACTGTGTGACATTACACCTAAACCCACAAGACAAACTCTTGTCCCTTGCTGGCCAACCCTTATTATTGGGGCAATCTGTAAATAAAAAATCCTTACCTGTAAAGAGAGATCTGTGCATTTCCCCGTTGCTCCTCCTCTTTAGACTCATCTTGTGCGGTAATGATGTCTCAAGGTACCCGTACACGTTGCGATTTTTCGGGGGCCGATGCGATATTCGATTTCGACGCCCGATTTTTGCTTTAGTGCTATTTTTAAAAGTCAGTTGGATGCCCGATTTTTCGGCCTCCGATTAGTCTCCGACCGACCGATCGGCTGGTTGGATTTGGGAGTCTTTTAAAAGTGGCCGACCGACCGAAAATTACAGGCATCCTCATTCGGGACCCGACCGACTTTTCGGTCGATTTTTCTTTTTTTTTTTTTTTTAACGGCATCGGTCGGACTACATTTGCATGGTAGGAATCCCAAACGATCAACCTACCCGACCGACTGGATCGGTCGGAAGGGCTAAAATCGCAACGTGTATGGGTACCTTTAAAGGACAGCTGCTCACATCTATTTCTTTCTACTGCTTTTACTTTGTGTACATTGAAAGATGTTGTATCTGGCGGCCCCCCGGTGGCCCTTTAACTGCAGCCTTAACCTATTATTGGAGTTGTCAGTCATCAGACCACACCGGGGTAGGAAATTATGTGAGGAGGAAAAGCGACATTGGCACAACTAGAACAGTGGGTGAATTTGCAACTTCAGCTAGCTTGCCGTTTCCATAATCCCTGTAGGGTGAGATTATCTTGTGAGGTGACCGCTAGGGAGGTTAAACCTTGCAGCTTATACTGTATCAGGTTTATGCAGCTTTATTGAAAAAAATAAAAAACTTCTTATGAAATGCAGTAAGATTAAAGGTAGCAATAGACTGTACGATCCCCGCCCGATTCTCTAGCGGCCATTTGCAGCGTGATGTCATCACGTTGCAGCCGGTTGGTCCAAAATCCTGGTTGATCTGTACAGGTGATGGAATCCAAAGTGATCGCCGAGTACGTGCACGGTGGTCGATTGCATGGCTACCTTTACATGACAAACTTGCTGGAGAGCGCTCTATCACTTCATAGCATATGACATACACCTACCTGTATAGTGCACATACTTGTAACTTCTCCCTATTCTGTGAGTCATGATTATCTATGGTTTGATGTATATATAGTAAAAGAAGTAGAAACATCTGACAAATCAAGAAGATTCTGTATAAACGTGTTTGTATTACTTGACTGCCTTGCAATGTCTTTGGAGAAAATAGTTGTCAGTGCTGTAGGTAAAGCCACATAAGTTTCTGTAATGTATTCAAAATCAAGCACACCTATTACAGCTTACAGCATGTGTGTTTTATAGTTTTATAAGTTCTGTATTTTAGGGGCATTTGAAGCTAATAAATAATTGCTCTGTCAAGAAGAAACTTTGAATAAACAGATTCCTAGAAGTTTTTAAAGCAGATTTAAACTAAAAAAAAAATAAACTAAATAAACATTTACACATTACTCATCTACATCGGGTTCTTTGTCCAGGGAGAGCGACCCCTAAAATGAAAAATAAGTACTTAAGCCATTCCTGCCTGCTCGCTCCCGCACGGCTATGTCTGTAGTGTCCGGTCCTCCAGGCTTCAAGATAGAGGAGCGAGGCTCTTCGGGTCTCATTCTATCCACCTATCCGCATTTGAATCGGGTAACTCTCCGCCTCCCGCGTCACCTGATTCAGATGCTGTTGGGCGCATGTGAACATAGTGATGTCTAATTTCCCATGTTCCCTTGTGGCCTCCATGGTGCAAGTCACTAAGGAGGTGGAGATTTGTAGATGCCGATAATATAATAATAATTTTATATAAGTTTTCATAACTATCAGTTTGACTTCTACTAACTGCATGGTTCTTTGGCCACTAAAGTCCCCATGCCCCTATGTAAATAGGGGGAAAGTACAGGGTACACCAGAAGGATAGAGCCTTCCAGGCTGATGGTATCCGCTGAGTTCTCACATATTGTTTTGGGATGTCCGCCAAGTTTTAAAAGTTTTTGACGTTTTTCTCTCTGTGCCGATAAGTCAGAATCAGAGGTGGTAGGTCTGGTTTAGTTTATAAAATATAGAGTACCATAAATTATGGTCTTTTAACACCCATTCAAGGTGTAGCTTTTCCTGTTTCCTAGTTCTTCCATCTAGATGTGCTCTGGGTTCATGATCACAAAATCACCTCCAGGTTCTACATTGACAAACTGAAATGTAAACATGTGTTTAGGTCGGCAGCAGTAGTTGCACATGTTTCATAGATTTTTGTTTTGTTTTTTAGTCGTGTGAAAATGCCATTGTCTGCTGGAAACCAGGCAAAATGGAAGACGACATCGATAAGATCAAGCCTAACGAGTCCAACGTCACAATCCTGGGGAGGTTTGACTACAGCCAGTGCGATATCTGGTATATGAGATTCTCTATGGACTTCTGGCAAAAGGTGAGCAACACTGTGCTTAACCGTCTGGGAGTTGGGCACGTGATGTGCTTTTTTAAAAGTGTGCCACATGCGATTGCAGTGGAACACATTAAATGCTGTTGTGATTTCCTGGCCTCCTGGAGGTGCCGAACACGTCACTGGATAAGCAGGCAGCCCTCTGGTTATTTTTCCATAAAAGAGAGAAGTGTAAAGTAAGTCTTATCCAACATCATTTACTTCAACCACCCCTCATCTGCTGCTCCTCTCTGCAACTCTATACACTGCCTTCCAATTGTCCAGAGAATCAAATTCAAGGTTCTGTGCCTTGCTTTTATATCCCCCCACAACTCCTGTCCTCCTTACATCTCCAACCTGATACATAAATATACCCCTAACT
>CM070033.1:6904321-6918690 GCA_036250615.1 Ptychadena robeensis | reverse complement strand
GGAATCGATCGTGCCGGAATCCGGTGCGAATCCGACACGTGTATGGGGGCCTTTACTTTTATCCTCCAGGACTGGTTCCCTACCTTTTATGTTAACGTTCTAGATCTGTGAGCGCCTCTGTCGCCTATTTTGCAGCAGCAAATGCTTCTAAAGGTACCCTACCCATACGCGGGTTGAGTTTTGTTCCATTCCCATTCATCAATCGTTTGCGATTTGTTCAGGATGGAATGCGGCCCCTTGGGAACGATTGATCCTAATCCAAAGAAAAAATTGATCAGGGATCCAACATGTTGGTAAATCCCTGTTTGATTGCATGGGGCCCTAAGTCCCCATCCATAGTAATGGCAAAGTATCAACCAGGATTTAATTGCACAAAGTGGTCCGCATGGATTAGCCGAATGATCTTTGCATCACCACGCTTCATTCGTCGCACAAGTCCCGACCCGTGTATGGGTACCTTAAGGGGGTAGACATTTCTGCCTCATTTGTTATCCGCGTGTGTATGTCACTATGTACAGATGCAAAATAATCATTCGACCCCGAAGGGGTTGTGAACTACTGTCTAAAACTTAGTTTCCCTTTAACTGAGTGGCAAGTACATGCCTTAAGCCAGCCATACACAGTTGGATTCCATGGCCGCTCGATCACCTATCCAAACGATTCCGGTGATTCTGCCGGGAATCGCAGGTGTGATCGATCGGCCAATTAAGAGAATCCGATCGCTGCATACCACCTTGTCCAACGGATTCGGGGACGATTCCGTGTCCGATTGTCCACCTCACAAATGGCAACTCCCCCTGATCTGTGCAGAATCGGATCAAAAAGACCAACATGTTGGTTCTCTGTCGGATCCGATTCTGGGTCCCTGAACGATCGGACGTGATCGATCGGACAAGGTGGGCTGCACGCGATTCCGGGACGATCGTTTCGCGTGCACGCGCCCGGAATCGATCGGCCCGGAATCCGGCCGGAATCCGACCCGTGTATGGGGGCCTTTAAGATACTCAATCGCTCTGGGGGTGTTTTATTTGCTGCTGATTTGCTTTGAGTATTAGGAATTTAGTGTTTACATGGTCAGTTATTGTATATACAGTATGACAAGCCATCTGCAAGTTTTTGTTTTTTTACTGTGAGGCCAAATATACTAAATATATAACCATATCTGAAGTTTTGGTAATGCTTTACTTCCTGTGTATTGCTGCTGGGAAGGAAAATGGTGATCCATGGCGTACACGGTTATATTTGAGGGTTTGATGTTTTTTGAAAAAATTGTGTCATTTATAATAAAAAATTTTCACATGTTCAGCTTTACTATTCTATGCTTGAAATAAAATGTATTTGTGTCACAAGCAAGCAGTCGGTTTGAGTATTGTATTGAAGACATTCTAAGTGATGAGTGTATATAACCCAGTGTATATAGCTATACTTGATGATGTGCTGTAGATCCGTGTGCTCCCAACTTCCTATTCAGGTGACTACGCCTCTTCGAGACCACTGAAATCCCAAATAAGTTTGTTGGTTCCGTCTGAGTTCTCCCTGCTGGACTTCAGAACATGTTCCTTCTATGTTTGGAGATGGGTTCTGTTGCTCAGAAGGGAAGGTGTAGGAGGAGATCCCTCAGGAGACCATCTGCCACCTCATCAGGAACATGCCCAGGCGTTTTAGGGAGGTCATACAGCCACAAGGAGGCCACACATGCTACTGAGCCTCATTTTGTTTTAAAGACATTACATCAAAGTTGCATAAGCTTGTAGTGTTTTTTTCCACTTTCTTTTGGGTGTGACTCCAAATCCAGACCTCGTCTGTCTATGAGTTCTCCCTGCTGGACTACAGAACATGTTCCTTCTATGTTATGGAGATGGGTTCTGTTGCTCAGAAGGAAAGGTGTAGGAGGAGATCCCTCAGGAGACCATCCGCCACCTCATCAGGAGCATGTCCAGCGTTGTAGGGAGGTCATACAGGCATGTGGAGTCCACACATACACTACTGAGCCTCATTGTTTTAAGGACATTACATCAAAGTTGGATCAACCTGGAGTGTTTAATTTTGAGTGTGACTCCAAATCCAGACCTCCATGGGGTAATACATGTGATTTCCAGTGATCATTTTTGTGTTATTTTGTTTTCAGTACATTCAGCTATGTAAAGAACAAAGAACTAGCGTTAGAGATGAACCCAGTACGTTCGCTCTGGACTTTCAAAAATTGCACCGAACGAACTGGGTTCGTCCAACAATGAGAGGTGCCCTGCAGTAATCCCTAAGGGTATGTTCCCACTTACACAATCAGCCGTGGGGCAGACGGCTCCCCGCGTATTGATCAAGGGCTGCGGGCGGACACGATTTTTCAACCCTGATCGCACCCATAGACCTGAATCGCGTGCATTCATTCTCTATGGGCGTGAATAAGGGAAGTCTTTCTAATGTAATGTAAGTGGGAACATATCCTTACCTGATCTGGTGGTGTGGTGGCTTAAGCTAGCCATACACGTGTCGGATTCCATGTCCAACCGATTCATCATCCGATCGATTCCGGCGATTCTGCCGGGAATCGCAGGTGTGATCAATCGGCCAATTAAGAGTATCCATCGCAGCATACCACCTTAATCCAACGGATTCCGGGACGATTCCGTGTGCGATTCCACCTCCGATTCCACCTCACAAATGACAACTCCCCCTGATCCGGGCAGAATCGGATGAGAAAGACCAACATGTTGGTTCTCCGTCGGATCCGATTCTGGGCCCCTGAACGATCGGACCTGATCGATCGGACAAGGTGGGCTGCATGCGATTCCGACACGATCGTTTCGCGTGCACGCGCCCGGAATCGATCGTGCCGGAATCCGGTGCGAATCCGACACGTGTATGGGGGCCTTTAGAGTTTTAAACGCAAACCACAATGAAAACTGTTTTCATTGGGGTTTGATGCCCAGAACGTACCCCAATGAAACATTGCTGAAGCAATTCTTCCGGGTAAGGAAGTGGACCCCTCCTCCCCCCGGTGTCACGCCATTGTGGTCGCCCAATTTAAAAGGCAATTGTATGTGATAACATATATCCAATACAATTCACAACAAAAAAGAAACACAAAACACATTACCAATTGAATTAATATTTTATTGTAAACAAAATATGAATACATACTGAAATCTATCATAGAAAATAAGTATTTTAAAGATTTTATCATTCAAAAGATACTTTTTATCACATTTATATATATATAAATGTTTACATAACTGTGTGTTTCAAACACTATTATTCTCAGGATGTCTATTACACCCTTGTACGGACATATTTTGAGAAGTTTCAGGCCGACAACATAAAAAATGTTCCCTGAAAGTCAATGGTACGCTTTTGGCACACAAACCTGGACCTCAGCAGTGCGCTAGGGGGGTTAATAAGAATATTTACCGTATTTTCTGGCGTATAAGAGGACCCCCAACTTTTCCAGTTAAAATATATAGAGTTTGGGATATACCTGCCTTATTAGGGCTTGTTTCCCGATTTGCTGCGGCTGCAGCCGCTCCCGCCGGCACCCCAAGCTGTTTTCATCCGGATGCACGCGTACGTCCGTGCGTTCGGATGAAGTCTCTGGGCAGCCCCCATGTGAAAGGATGCGGTCGGTTGCGGTTTCCTCACGAGAACGCTGTAGCTAGCGTTCGGAACCGCATCCACATCCGCACCGCATCCACACTTGCACCAATCGAGCCTGGCTGATGGTTCGCCTATGGATGCGGTCGGAGGGGCGGCAGCCGCGCGGATACAACCGCGGCAAATCGCATCAATGGAAACAAGCCCTAAGACCACCCTCTTCCAACGCACAACAAAATAAAAAACCATCAGATTGGCTTTCAATATGTTAATTTTAACTTATGACACGGGCAAACTGCCTACAAGTCACGGTAAATCCACTGGCAAATGTGCGGGCGCGTGTTATTTTTTTTTTGTCCAGCTTAGGGAAACCGCAGTGGACTCATGGCCTTACATATGTCTACTCTGACTTTCAATTCCCAGATCTCCAACAACCTTAAAAGTCCTAAGTTTTTTTTTTAGTAATCTACATTCCTAATTTCACACCCCTAACTGCAACCTCTCATATTAATGTTTATCTGTGGTTATCCAAGTCACATAAATTGTATACATTTAATTCAAAGAATCAAAAATATAACTGATATCATATCACATGATACAGTGAAGGTGTTTTAATGTGTCGTCCTTACATCGAGGAGGGAGAGAGGGCAGGGGGATTAGGGGGCGCTTCGGATGTCTGACAGGCAGACTCCTCTGGCTCAGAGGTTTTAGCACTCGGCGTATAAGACGACTCCCGATGTTCCTGGGTTTAAAAGTAGTCTTATGCCTGGCATACACATGCCGATAAGCGGCCGATTTTTCACCTGACCGATAGAGATGGGCGAACACCAGCCCGGAGTGTCCGCGAACAGGGCGGGTCGAACTTTTAAAGATGTCCGCCGTCCGCCCTGTTCGCGGACACATTCAAATTCCCCGCCTCTAGGCGGGGAATTTGAATCGGAAAAACCGGATGTGACGTCAGTGACGTCACATCCGGTCCATGGAACGCATCCTGGAACGCATCGTTCCTGGTTGCGGGAGCCGGATGTGACGTCACTGACGTCACTTCCTACTCTGAGCCGGAATCTTCACTACAAGACCGGCTTCATGCCCGGTCTTGTAGTGAAGAGATTCTTCCTCCGGCACGATCTCGCAGGTTCTGATCCTGCCGGAGGAAGAATTTAGATCTTCTTCTGGCCGGCGAACAGGACGGGTCGAACACCCGTACTGTCCGCCGGCGAGGCGAACGGCGAACATGCCGAGTTCGCGGCCGAACTGTTCTCCGGCGAACAGTTCGGTCCATCCCTACTGACCGACGGGTGTGCATCGGTCAGCGGAAAAATCGGCCGCATATCGGCATGTGCCCACATGGGGTGACAGATCCCTGTCGCTCCACAGCTCGGCCGGCCAGAGCACGGACATGTCCGATAATCTCTGGCCGATAGAAGCCGATGCCATTAGCTTCAATGAAGACCGGCGTCTTCATTGAAGCTAATGCCGGCACACAAAGGGTGCCGGCCGACTGAAGCAGCCCCAGAATGCACCAGGATGCAAACGTGATGGCATCATCACGTTTGCATTCCGGTGCATATCGGAGCATGTCTGTCGGCACCCGTCTGTGGGTGTATGGCAGGCATAAGGCCCCCATACACCTTTAGATTTTTCTGTCAGATTTCCTTCAGATCTCCTTTTGTTTTACCAAAACCATGTGTTCAATCGCAGAGGACACGTCACTACATAGTTGTTGGTAGATCTAAAGGAAATCTGACAGAGATCTAAAGGTGTATGGCCAGCTTTATACGCCAGAAAATACAGTAATTCATTCACATCTATGATCAGGTCCTATTTTTGTGTTGCTTTTGTATTTTTATATATAATCTGAACGAATGGGAACCATCACAGACGTAGTGTGTTTGTATTTTATAATACTTGGATATAAATATTATAAATACCTGCATGTACCCCAATCTGCATAGTATCATAAATATGCAAAGTTCACATACCTGTTGCCTATCCATGGTGAGCGGCTGAACATGTTTGCCAGTGTATGTCTGCTTCCTCGGGACTAAAGGCTGCCATGCACATGCCGATAAGCGGCTGATTTTTAATCTGACCGACGGGCGTGCGCGCTCACGCCGTCGGTCAGGTTAAAAATCGCCCGCTAATCGGCATGTGCCCACATGGGGCGACAGCGACACTTCTCGGCCGGCCAGAGAACGGACATGTCCGATCTTCTCTGGCCAATGGGAGCCGATGAAAGCCGCTGCCATAAGCTGCGATGAAGCGGCGTCTTCATCGCAGCTTATGGCCGGCACACAAAGGGTGCCCAGCCGATTGAAGGGCCCCAGAATGCAATGGGAGGCTAACGTGATGACGTCATCACGTTAGCCTCCCGGAAAGATATCGGAGGAAGATATCGGATGAGGTCTGTATGTGTATGCCTAGCATTACCGGTACTGGAGATGTAGATCTGTAATCATACATGACACGTATCATTCTTTGCTGTATTGGATGGAACACGAGTTGTGCTATAATTGTCATTACTCTGCCATTTGCATTACTCCAGCATGACAGACAGACGGTTTGCCATACACTACTTAATTGACAAGGACAATGCACTTTGAAACTTCACCCAACAATTGAGCCAATTGGTGACAAGATGCTGGACCCCCCCCCCCCATTGTGACAGGTAGGTGGGTGTCATAATCTGCAGAGTACCTACCTACCAGACCATACCTCAGCCTCAGCTATAAGCCCTTCATGCACGTTTCCAATTCTTGTTGATCTCCCGGCAGATTGACTGCGTGTGATGACGTCATCACGCGTGGTCGGTCATGCCGAGAATCGGCCACGCACCCTGTGTGTGCTGCCATTTACTTTGAATGGACACGCTGGTCCCCATGCAAAGGAGATCGATCTAAACATTACATAGGTGTAATGCTTTTAGCCACCCATACGCGATTCGATTCACGGCCAATCAACTGCTGTGCACACTGCTGCTAAACCATGGATCGGAGGCAACCTCCTTAAATCGGGGTGTGAATTGGCCCGCAAATCGATCTAAAGCTGGGCATAGGTGGGCCGATTCCTGCCCGTTTCGACAGCCGATCGGATACCGCGCGAGTTCCCGCATTAGATCGGCATCGGGTTAGCAGGGAATTAGGTGCACCAACTGGTCATGTTGACCGAAAATCTGCCACCATGTCAGATCGCGCATTAATCCGACATGATGGATAATTCAGATCCAATCCCATTAGTTCCGTCCCCATCCGAAGTAATGGCTGGCACACAAAGTGTGCCTGGCCAATTCTCGGCACTAGCGGGCGGGCGTGATGACGTCATCACACCCGCTAGGTTGGCTCGGCAGTCTATACCCAGCTTAAGACATTACAGACATGTCCGTAATGTTTAGATCGATCTCCTTACTTTGGATAGGAACCAGCGCTCAGAGAGTGCACGGCTGATTCTCGGCACGACTAGCTGTCCATGATGACATCATCACGCGCAGTCGATCTTCCAGGAGATCAACAAGAATTTGGAACGTCTATGGGGGGCTTTATGGTAGCCATACAGAATTACTGCCTGATTTTTTGGCCAATCGACTGCCGTGCGTGCTCGGCTGCAAATCAGATACGCCATGTTGGATTGCACGGTCATCCAACATGTCTGTAAACTCCCGGCAGATCCCATTACGGCACACAAAGGGAGCCCGCCGAAGGGTGATCCCCTGAGCAGCCGGCTGCCGCACAATGACGTCATTACGCTGCAGTCATTCATTTATCTAGCGAGGGAGAATCTGCATGTATGGCTACCGATCGGCCGCGGATTAAATAGTGTATGGGGGACATAAGCAGGGAAACGATATTCTAGCCGTCCAATGTTCCCTGCAGCAGCGTGATGACATCATCATGCTGCTGTCAGATATCGGAGGAGCTGGGGAGACAGCTCTGCTCTCTCCCCAGCTCAGCCGATGCTTTGCATGAAGACCCAACGGGCATCGGCCATATTTACGGTCCGATATGTTTTCGGGATTGATTGGTCCCGCTCGAAAACAGAGATGTCCACATATGATATGGACCAGATAGATGGCCGTGAGCGTGCACTGCGCTCGAAGCAGCCATCGATCTGGCCCTTATCTGTATGTCTGTACACTGCTTTAGTTTTACATCATCCAGATGTTCAACTTTAAATGTATTTTGAGCTCCATTCAACCCTAAATTACAACGTTGCCTGGGACTCCTGAGAACAGGTGCATTGTTTGTATAATGTCTCGTGTCATGTTTTATTCACTTTCCTCACTTTTACACGTTTCACCAAAAACTTCCCATCCCCACAACCCTTCCCCTCATCAATGTATATAATGGACACGGCGCCATGTGCGCGCCCCCTTTATTCTCTCCTCACAGAGCTAACTTTTGCTCAGGAGCGCGCGGTGACGTCACACCAAGCAACCCTCTTCTGTGCCTGCGCGTCCTAGTTACCAGCGCGCTCCCGAGATAGCTGCCCGGATCCGGGTCACATAGCCGGTGAGAGTTGTGAAGGGGTGACAACGAGGGAGGTGGGGGGAGTTCACTCCAATGAAGGGGAATCTTTGAGGGGGACCGGAGTGCATGTGTGCGCCCATAACTTCTATTGCCAAAACTTTATTCAAAACTTTGATATCTTTATTGAGAACTGAGTGTCCCGAACAGAGAGCTGGGTGTCGTGAGGTATTATTAATTATTGTTATTATTATTGAGGTAACCATTATTATACGTTTTTATTATTACAATTGTATTTATTTAAATTATTTATAATAGATCAATTAATGAATGATAATACTATATGTAATATTAATTCATCTTAAATCTGTTTGTATATTACTCATGATTCTATGGATCTATCTATATTCCTAATTGAAAGAGCAACATTCATAAGTATTATATATTTATTATAAGATTTGCATGAAATTATATGATAAATATTTTTTTTTTTGTATTTGTGGGTTCAGTAGGAAATTCCACCATGTTTTTTTTTCTTTTCAATTTTTCTGCCATGAATCATTGGGGAAACTTTCCACCATTTCCTGTCCTTGTTAAGCATGTCACCAGAATAGATGCCTTTAATGAGGATCTCCTATATAGAAATGATATAAATGGCACCTTTTATAGAATAAATACCATGAAAAATACTTATTTCACCCATAACAAAGGTGAGACGCCATCTTACATGTATGTCAGTGTCTGAGAACATGACAAATAGTGAAATCGCTTTTCCATTCTGTTCTCAGCCCATGAGTGTGACAACGTGGAAATGTTGTCACCCTTGTAGCCATAGACGGGGCGATTCTCCCTCGACAGATGAGGGATCGACTGCCGTGTGATGGTGTCATCCCACTGCAGCTGACCCATCAGCTGATCGACAGGCAACCTTTGTGTGCTGGACCCATCCAAAGTAATGCGATCAGCTGGGAATTTACCGGCATGTTGGATTACCATGCGATCCGACATGTGGGGGATTCCTGGTCGATCCGTCCAGGTGGGCGCACCCGTTTTGTGGCCGGGCACACGCATGGCGGTCGATCAGGTGAAAAATCAGCCCGTGTATGGCTACATGCCTGGGGGTTATTCTTGCTGGGGCAATTTCTTCGTCAAGAGGCCCATTGAGAAGTACAATTTGATCAGCTGATTAATAATAACCACTCTGATTGGCTGGTCCTGCCTACACAGGAAAAAGAAGAGATGTGATCAAATGATCAGGAAAAAACCTAATCAGCTGATCATATTGATCATGTGCTTCTCTGTGAATTCTCTTGCAGAACTTTTTCCTAGGAGAACAGAAACTTTTTGTAACTTTTTGCTAAGACATATTGGGTTCATGTGTTTGGGGTTTGATGTGTTACTATGTAGAAGAAAACAATCCAGATAATGAATACTGCTTGTACCCCAAGGCAAGGAGCACCTTACAATGTAGGTAGACCTATAGCAACCAATCAGGCTTTCACGTCCGTCAATAACACCCCTCGTCCTTCCTTAACCTCCCTAGCGCACTGCTGAGGTCCAGATTTTTGTACCAAAAGTGCACCATAGACTTCAATGGTAAATTTTTCTTTATGTTGTAGGCCTGTAACTTCCCAAAATATGTCCGTACAAGGGTCTAATAGACATCCTGACTATATGAATGCTTGAAACACACAATTATGTAAAATAAAAAAAAATATTTTATAATAAAATTAATGAGAAAACACAAAAATCAGGGCACAAAGCTTTGCTGCTATGTACTAAACATCGCCCAAATAAAGTCTCTGGTGCCCCAGATGTTCCCATTTGCAGTTAACCCTCTCTAACCAGCTGTGATGAAATAACACCAGGGAAGAGAGGGTTACTGCATATGGACACATCTGGGGCACCAGAGACTTTATTTGGGCGATGTTTAATACATAGGTGCATATTGAAAGCAGTTTTCTTCATAGAATCTCCCGCCGGGGGGGGGGGGGGGGGGGGGGGGGAAGAGACGGAGTATATGCTGCCAGCCTGCCTGCGACATCGGGGACACCGGGACAGCACAGAACTGTAAGTATGCGCTCCCGGAGCCCCGATGTGTGCTGGACGGCAGCATCTCATCCAGTGCTATAGTGGGAGTAGCAGCGCTGGAAGAGATGCTGCCGTCCTGACCGCTGGGGCGGTTAAAAAGAATCAGGACATTATAAAGCACCTAACTTATTACAGATAACCAGACCTGGTGGTGTTCACATGTGGTGGTTGGGGGCGCAGCAGTGCTGTGTCTTCAGCTCCAAAGATGCTTGGCATGGAGACCCCGCGGTTCCCATGCAAAGCAATGGACATCAACCATGATTTACGGTCATTTTCTGATATCCCTCTTTTCAAGCGGGATTTATTGGTCCTGCTCAAAAACAGTGATGGCCGCATTAGATATGCGCTAGATAGATGGCCGTGAGCACGCACGGCGCTTGAAGCGGACACCGATCTGGCTCATATCTACACGTGTATGCCCAGCTTAACAGCTAGACTTCCGTCTTACAGGTCATTAGGTTCTTGAATTGATAATCTGCGGCGGTCAAAATTGTTTTGCTAGATCTATACAAATAGATTGTCAGCTCCTGTGTATGAGGTCGCGTTCTAACATAACCTTTCTCTTTATTAACTCTGTCACGTAGGACTAGAAGATGCTGGACTTTCTGCAGGACGCGGGCAAAAATGTATTTCCAACCCTCCCGAAACTCACAGATGAAGGTAGGTGCAGCAAATATGTGACTGACTGATTAAAGGGTTAATAGTTGAAGTGTTTACCCACCCACCCGCCTCTTACATGTTTTGGGGGACCCTCGCGGGGGAGATCGCTCTGTCCATGTGTGCACACATTCTGTGGTCATTATAAGGGGTTCCCCACTCCCTCAGATGTATGCTGGGTCTACATTAGTCAGCACCAGAAACCGCACGTGGAGTTACAGACACATCTGCGTGATGTGTTCATAGCTCCTACCCACAGTTTGCGGGTTAATTGCAAAGCCCCCTGAACATGGTATCATCCCCAAACGTGCTGGAGATGTAGAGAAGGGTATTGCTTTAGACCAGTGATGGCGAACCTTTTCTAGTGCCCTAACTGTAACCCAAAACCCAATTATTTATCTCAAAGGTCCGACTTGACAATTTAACCTGAGTTACACACACACACACACAAATCCTTGTGGTTATAACTTGGGGTTCAGTTGTCGTTCATAGGGGATCAGTATAGTTACAGGTTTCCTGTATCTTAGGCTACTGATGGACTACACACCCCAGCATGTAGTCTTCTGTTAGTGTTCCATGGCATTCTGATGACATGGCATAAAAGGCAAAGACCCATCTTGCTGTGTAAAGAAACTGCAACTGCAAGCATTACATTCTGCCAGTTGCTATAGAACTACCCTACCCAGCATGCCCTGCTGCCTTTTCTAGCTGTTGTAAAACTACAACTTCTAACCTGTAAGAATTCTTATCATTCTGTCTTCTACTCACTCACACACATTACACACTCTCTCTCTTACACATTACACACACACACCTTTTCTCAGATTACTGCTTGTCCCTCCCCGGGCTTCTAAGTGGCTGGCAGTGCTAGTGAAGGGTATGGGGTGCTGTGTGCAATCAGAAGAGAAAACTGACAGCGTTGAGTGCCAATGGGCTGCAATTCTTTTCTCCATCAGCCTCTATGTTGGCTACCAGGTGGGGTGCCCACAGAGAGGGCTCAGAGTGCCACCTCTGTCACATGTGCCATAGGTTCGCCATCACTGCTCTAGCATATGCAGTTTTTACATAAACGTAGTTCATGGTCAAGTAAAATTTTTTTATTGGAATTTAACTTTATGCAAAAACGACATCTGCTAGAGCAATACATCCGTACATATCCAGCAATGTCGGTGATGATAGCATGTTCAGGGGCTTTGCAATCAACTCACAAAGATTGAAAAAATTGTCTCTAGTCCCCAATCAAAAAACATGATGGGTTTGGATGTGCTGGTAAATTATAAGCAATGTAATGATCTGGGCATACACACTTACATTTTCTCATTCGATCAACAATTATCGTATTATGTAGATTGTTTGAAAATCGAGTCCTTTTTTTAAACATAAAATTGATTGAACAGTGATCGGACATGTTGGTAAATTTCAGCGTAAAAGTATCTGACGGGTTTTCTAGGTAGTTTGATCGTTTTGTATCAGATTTTACTATGGAGCATGCGCACCAAGCTAAGTAAAGGAATCGATCTGTCTAATGCCTGCCATACACCCGACAGACATGCTCCGATATGCACCGGAATGCAAGCGTGTGTGCAGATCTCCCATCTGCCGGGAGAGCTGGTGGGGAGCCAAGTTGCGATCACCCGCGGCCACACGGACCATAAGACGCAGGCACTTTCCCCCCAATTTTAGGGGTTAAAAAGTGCATCTTATAGTCCAAAGAATACGGTAAACTCTGCTTGAGGGTAGAGTGACCCTTTATAACAATTCTTTTTCCAGAAATAGAAAGCTTGTGTATATTGCCATCTATATATCCGGCTTTCTGGAGACAGCGGCTCTGTCTCGGGTCTGGGAGGGATGTTTGCTGTTTGCTAGATCGCTCTTTTCTGAGTCTTTTGAAGTTCCCATTCATACTCATATCTGGTTACCAGGAGAGAATAGCGACTGCAACACAACGCTCTCCTTTATACAGTATGCTAATCTGTCAGGGCCATTGTGAGAGTGAACCTGATACAACAATTACCCATCTTTGTAGTGCCGTACTTTGTTTATGACAAATCTTTTGTCAAATAGAAAGTAATAACGTGAAGATATAAGTTACCATATTAGGTCCATACTACGCAGTGTGGGCCCCCACCTGGCTTTCCCCTACGCAAAATGACTACACGACACGGCTGGAGACGGCTTATGGTAGAGAAAAGAACATTCATTTCACTGGCAACAGCTCTGGTAGACATTCCTGCAGTCAGCACGCCAATTTTCTTTGGCATTGTACTGTGGCCTTTTATTGTGGGCAGTCTAAAGCTGGCCATACACGATTGATTGAATAAAAATCGTTTTTCCATCCACATGGTACAATCGACGATAATTGGTAAATTTTTGACAAATTACCGTGCGATCCGGCATGCAGGAGGATCCTGGTCGATATGTCCAGGTGGGTGCACCCAATTTGCAGCCAAGCCACCACTTGTCAGATCTTTGAGTTCAGCTCATGCAAAATGGAAAGTGGCGCATTTATATTTTTTTGGTCAATGTATATGATAGTTTGGAAAAAATCCCCATTAGAAATGAAAGGCACAGATGTATATGTTAAGGCCCCCATACACCTTACAATATTTCCATACAATTTCTGTACAATCAACTTTGTTCTACCCAAACCATGTAATATGATATATACCTTCCAATCACTGTATTCTATCAGGGAGGACCCGGCACTACATAGCAGTGATATATACCGTCCAATCACTATGTATTCTATCAGGGAGGATCCAGCACTACATAGCAGTGATATATACCTTCCAATCACTATGTATTCTATCAGGGAGGACCCGGCACTACATAGCAGTGATATATACCTTCCAATCACTATGTATTCTATCAGGGAGGACCCGGCACTACATAGCAGTGATATATACCTTCCAATCACTATGTATTCTATCAGGGAGGACCCGGCACTACATAGCAGTGATATATACCTTCCAATCACTATGTATTCTATCTGGGAGGACCCGGCACTACATAGCAGTGATACCATATTTTTTGGACTATAAGACGCACCCAGTTTTTAGGGCAGAAAATCCAGAAAAAAAAAGATTTAATAAGTTTTCACATCAATTGGGATAATGCAATGAATTCAATGAATGCAATATTCAATTCAGCCACAGGTGTCACTAGCAGCAGTACACTCTCAGCACAACACGTCACACTACACTGATCTGTTCAGTGTTCTGTGTTCAGCCCAGGATTTCTGCATCCCCTGCAACCCGGCCGAGCCATCCATAGCTGAACTGAACACAGCGCACAGCTCTCCTCTGTGTTCTCGTTGGTGGGGATGCAGGGGATGCGGCATTTAGATGGAAGAGCCGAACATCGGAAATGCAGCTGCCGCAGCTCTCCTCCCGGTGCGACCACCGGCGGCCGCCGGCAGCCACCGGTGGTCGCACATTCAGACCATAAGACGCAGGCACTTTTCCCCCCCAATTTGGGGGTGAAAAAGTGCGTCTTATGGTCCGAAAAATACGGTATATACCCTTCAATCACTATGTATTCTATCAGGGAGGACCCGGCACTACATAGCAGTGA
>CM070033.1:6882995-6894796 GCA_036250615.1 Ptychadena robeensis | reverse complement strand
GGAATCGATCGGATGGGTGATCGAGCGGCCATGGAATCCGACTATGTATGGCTGGCTTAACTGCTCGGGCCACCGCTAGGGCTCGAGCAGCTAGGGGGTCCCAGACAATCGGCTTGGCAGCTGCTGCAGAAAGGTTCTCGGATCCCCGCAAAAGGAATGCTGAGGAGATTTAACCATACTTTGGATGGGGATCTAAGAATGACAGATATGTTCTTATGGGCTTAGATCGATTTGGCGACCGATTTCAGCCCTTTAAGCTTTAGATCACCCTATTTTCACAGCGGTTGATAGTCTGAAAAATCTGGTGGAAATCTAAGTGTGTATGGCGGGCTTTAGCCATAGTTTTATTTCTAAATTCCATTTCTAAAACGTCAGTAGGTGACAGTCATGGATCAGTTATAAAACATTTCTCCTTTCCGTTTACAGGTGATGTTCCTGTCATTCCTCTGAACTTCATCGCCTTGTCTTGCTCTTGCTCCTTCAGCAGAGACACCATAGAGGGCTGCGTGAGGGAGACGCTCGGTATCTTCTCCCGCTCTGTTGCAACTAAACAAAATGTGGAGTTCGGCTTTAAAGGCGTCGGAACTCTCATCATCCGAAACCAGAAAGTCAAGATGAAGTTTTACAAAGACTTTGTAAATAACATGGACGGAACGGGCTCCCTGGTGAAGTCCCTGTCTAATGTACGCCAATTCATCTGATTCACTGGGGGCCAGCAATACGTTTTAGGGGTCGCCTTTACCGTCATTGTCATTTCTCAAATACAAATACGTACAGATCACAGTGTCATAAGTCTCCACCTTGGCTGTGTTCAAATTAATATACAGTGTGGTTATATAGTTTCCTTATCAAGCGTACAATCCTCTCAATCCTGAGAATGAAGTCACAGGATCAGCGCTGGGTCTTCGTGCTTCTCTATTACAGACACAATATGGCTGGTAGGAGAAGCTTGCAGGGTACTGTGCACCCGTCTCCAGGCCTATGGCCTTGTTTCCACTAAGGCCATCTCCCGCCATTATAACTGTGGTGCGGAAATGGGAGGCCTTGTATTTGTATATGGGGCTCATCACCAAGTTTTTGGATCGCGGGCCACAGGTCACAGCTCCCCCTGGTCAGTTGGAATCGCGCCAGATCGTGGAAGTGGAAACATGCCCTATAACTGTGTAACAGTAGGATCATTATCAGGCCCATGGCACATTTGCATCCTGGTAGTGAATCAGGCTAAATTTACACCATCGGTTCTTGAGCTGCTTTCAGTTTGGGAAGCGGCAGGGCGCAGCCGCGGGAGAAACGACTGCCTGCTAGCGGCTGCAAAATAGTGCAGGCCTTCTGGATTAGGACCCCATAGAGGTCCTATCGGACTGGAGCCTGAAAACCGGTTACATCAAAGGGACGATTACCTGGCGGTTACAATTCCACCTCCATATCGCCTGGCTCATGTAGTGGGGAAGAGACACCCTTAGCGTAACCAGGGGTCTCCCCCTTGTTGAGGAATGGCATGGGGCCTGGTCCTTCCAGGCTTGCCAAAAAGGGTCTGGTATGCTCTGGTGGAGGGGACCCAATGTGGTTCAGGCCCCCCTTTTCCAAAGCTTACCAGACCCTACATCAGCAGGTGGCCTGGTATGCTCAAGGGGGGGGGGGGGGGGGGGGGGGGGGGGGGGGGGGGGGGGGGGCACGCTATTTGGGCTTCCCCTTTGTCCAGAGCCTGTGCCAGCAGGGGGTCTAATATTCTAGGGGGACCCCACAATGTTTGTGGTCCCTCTTTTCCAGAGTATACCAGACCCTATGCTTAAATGGGTCTGATATGTTTTGGGGGGTCCCCATGAGGGGGGGTGGCCTGAGTGGTCCAGGGTCAAAGTTTGCATCCATGTTTATGTATGGAAATTGAACATTGTAAGTGTTCTGCGGGCGAACTGTTTGCCCATGTCTTGTCCCCATGACTGAGGGCTCTATCTGACTGCAATTTATCACTTACGTCACTTTTTGCACAATCAAATTTTAAAATATATTGCGTTTATGGCTCTTTGAGCCAAAAAGGGTTCCGACCCCTGCTTTAGATTCTACATTACAAGCTCTCTGTATGCTGTTGTTTTAGAGCATTTTAAAGAGGGGAAGATCACAATCACCTGCCTAAAAGCCACCATACACAGGTAGATTTTTTGTCCGATTTCCGAACGGTCGGACGCTGTGTGCGTTCAATTGTCCGGGAATCTTATGCAGCCCTTCTTGAGCAATCCATTCCACTCAAAAGGAAAATCGATCAAACAGGGTTCCGACATTTGGGCGTTTCCCTGGTTGATCGCCATTACTTTGGACCCTTAGTCCCAGGTATTGCCCAGGGATCGATTCCCCAAGGTGGTGTGCATTGATTCCCTGAACATTCGTTGTGCATTTGCAGGGGAATGGAGTCGTGTATGGCTAGCTTAAGACTAGAGATGGTCAATGAGATGCTGACATCTTGATATTAGCATGCAAATTGTATGCAGACTGAAACTATGCCAGTCAAGTACAATAGCTGCTGTGTTTCATTGGTTCAGTTTCAGTCTGCATACACTTTGCATATTAATGTCCAAATTTGGGGATTTCTACTTAAGCTAGCCATACACAGCACGGATTCCCCTGCCAATCGATCACTCACCCGATCGATTCCGGCGATTCCGCCGGGATCCTCAGGTGAGAACGATTAGGCAATTAGGGAATCCGATCGTGGCAGCCCACCTTGTACGGCCGGATCCGTGTCCGATGGAGCGCCTCCCGGACCGCAACGCCCCCTGATCAGAGCAGAATCGGACCCGAAAAGACCAACAGGTTGGTTCTTCCTCGGATCCGATTCTGTGCCCCCGATCCATCGGATGCGATCGGACGGGCAAGGTGGGCTGCAGGGGATTCCGGCACGATCCATCCATCGTGCCGGAATCCGGCACGAATCCGTGCCGTGTATGGCAGCCTTTAAGACTAGACTGAAAAGATTGGTGTTCAGCTTGCAGTCTTCCTTTGTACATCCTTAGTATGAACTATACAAATATAGCTTAAGTTTTATACAGAACAATGAACTTTAATGAATGTGTTATACTGTTTATCATTTTGAGACGGTGACGACATTTACATTGAAATCCCTTTAAGATGATTTCAGTTATTGTTGTTGTTTCTCCCTTAGAGACCCGGAACAGCTGACTCTGTGATATCTGCAATGGATGACCCACAAATGCGGCCTCGGTCCTGCAGCGCTCTACTCTTCCCAAGGTATATGGTGGAAAAAATATAAAATAAATGCATCCAGAATATAGATTGTTATTCTATCTGTGAGTCTGTTCCTTGCCTTTGCTGGTTTTTTATTGCCTTTAATATATTTCAATTTGCTTCAATGGGTAAGCTGGGCACACACGTTTAGATGTGCTGACGATCTCCCAGCAGATCGGCGGCAGGTGATAATGCCATCATGCCAAAAATCGGCCAGGCACCCTTTGTCAGCTATTACTTTGAATGGGGATGCCGCTCCCTATCCAAAGTAATGGGATCACTCTAAGAAATTACGTTAAGCTTATAAGAAATAGATTTGTAGAACAGATCGGCTGCCATGAGCGCTCAACTGGCGGCAAAATCGATTGCAAATCTAGACGTGTATGACCACCTTTAGCCATTAAAGCTCTTAAGAATATTACACTTTATTTTCACAGGAAAACACTTACTTTACGCGTATGTATTAAAAAGAAATACCATCTTCTTAGGAATAGAGATCCTATAGTATTCACCTCCTGAGCGTTCTCCCCCGAGATATCTTGGGTTGAGTTCCATCGATCATTATACTCAACCCGAAATAACTGCGGGGAAACTTACCTGTCCGCCGGATTCCCCTAGCGATTTTCTGCCGATGCTTCCAGGTCAGCCCCCGATCGCATCACCGGTGACGCAAAAGGGGCAGGGTAGATGGCACCACAGACCTCCATGTTCATGGAGGGGCGTCGCTTTCCCCACCACGATTGCGGCTTCACAGCAGAAGCGTGCAGGGTACCTCAAAATGAGCTAGAAATTGCGTCAGCATTTATATGCCTCGGCTAGACCACCTGTGGTGTGCTTTTTACAAAAGCGTGCCACATGTGCAATGCTCAGGAGGTTAATACATCCTCTTGTCAGATCAGTCCCTGTAAAGTGGCTGACCAGTAGCTTTATTTCATACTCACTTGTAATTTCTTGATCAGGCCATACACTGGTAGTGTTGAGCACGAATATTCAAATCACAAATTTTTATTTTGAATGTATTTGGAATATAGTTCTATATCTTTGTAATTGCGAATATTTGAGATTCTGGGGGAAGTACCATGCATTGCACATATAATATTCGCAAAGAATGACTTCTGTATGTTGTCTTCCATGGCAGCTGCAATTTTTACATTCTGCCACTAGATGTCACTGTGACAACACACATTGCAATAAATTGTATTACAAGTGCGATGCTCTCATACTATAATGGACAGGAGATCTCTCATTTGCAAATTTACTTAGAATATTTGGAGAATAATCCAAGAAATGTCGCAAATTCTAATATCGCCTTTGCTGCTCATTACTATACACGGGCTGATTTTTCGCTTGGTTCCCGAACGATCGACCGCAGTGGGCATTCATGGCGATTGATCGTTCTGGACTCTAATACTGTCCACCTTGAGCGATCAACCAAGACTGACATGTCGGTATTTTCTTGGTTGATCGCCATTACGATGGGGACCCTGGATATCAAACAGAAACTCTGACAGAGAGAGGCTGCAAGCTCAACTCAGTGCTGGTACAATGTAAACAAGTGGCAGCGCCATCTTGTGGATGTTTACACATTTTTTTCTAGAGATGATAAATTTTCTTTTTTAAAATGTCACTATCTGAATTTGCGAGTTCATTAAAAAGTCCCTGAACATGGTATAATCTCCACAGTTGCTGGAGATATAAAGAAGTGTATGTCTGCAAGTTAGGAGAGAGGGGACATTACCCCAGTGGGTAGGAGTTGGGGGACCTGGCTTGTCTTAGACACAAACAAGGGGGGCCTTAAGGATAAAATATTGGGGACCACTGCTTTTTGCCACCCTAAGGGCATGTTTATTTGGTGATCCATCGGGACCTCCCTTCATGCAGTGCTTGGCATGGTTCCTGACGGATCACATACACTTTACCTTCCCAGCAGATGCTCTGTTCTCACAGCGCTGAGCCAATCCACCGATGCAGGGGTTCAGGGCTGGGCCGACACAGAGGCTGGAGAGGCTCCAGCCTCTGGGCGCTGGTCAGGTCTGGGCGCTGCTCAGGGGGTTAAACTTTAACCCCCCCTAGTGCTTCTGACGACTCCATCTCATCCTGCACATTCTTCTCAGTACTGCAGTTGACGAGATGCAGTCGTCCAGCTAAGCTCAGATCGCCCGGCTGCAGCACATACTCACTGTTCTGTGCTCCTGCCGGGGGATGCTCTAAGCTGGCCGATGTCACCCCTCTCCCAGCCCAATTTGCATATGAATGTCCCGCGCCCCCCCCGCTGGGAGAGGGGCCGCACCTGGGCAGCTCAGCCTCTGTTGTTGGTGGACCTTGTCCCGGCCCTGCAGGGGTTAACGTAGTGCAGTATGTTAACCCCTGCATCGGCGAATGTCTGAACAGAGCATCCGCCGGGCAGGTACAGTGTATGCGATCCTTCAGGACACCGCCAAGCACTGCGCTTAACGTAGGGGTACCAACGGATCACAAAACAAAGTGGACACATAACCTTAGAAAGGAAGTGTGGTGCCCGAGAAGATCACTATTATTCAAGTGTTAATAAATGTATGTTCTTGCTTTTGTAACACCTGTGAAATGCAGTTGGGTAGAACTAGAGATGTAAAATTTCCAGAAATTTTGAAGCTCGGAAAAAAAACGGGCTTTTTTCCGGAAAAAAACGGAAATTTTCGGAAAAATTAAAAAAAATGCTCCATTCCAACACTTCTTTTTCTTTCCAGACTGGAAAGTCATTCTGTTATTTAGAAACATAAAAGTATAACTATGGACAATGTACTGGGGCATTAAATGATCACAACTTGTATAATAGAACTATAGTGACTATCACAGATCACACAGAACTGACTTTTATAAGATATTATTTGTATTGTAACAAAGGAGCACAATATCCTGAAATGTTTAATAGTTCTGTGGAACAAAAAAAACTCGAAAAAAAATATTAAAACCAGAGAAGAGAAGAAGTAAACAATTTCTCCTATTTTCATGGGCAGCTTGGACTGGGCATGAATGGGGATGAGGTATTGAATCAGAAGAATAATTTTGTGTGCTGTTGTAATCTCATATCAGTTTTCAGTCTTGCTTCTCGCATCTCTCGCTGTGTTGTCATCATCACAGTTATTATGGACGTCATTCATCATTTATATTTTTTCAATTTTTCCAATTTTTCGGAAAAAAACTAAAAATCATCAGGGAAAAAAAACGGAATCCAAATTTTCCCGTTTTTTCCCCATCCCTAGGTAGAACTTTATATGTTATTAATCAGGTGACATAGTCATTGTATTATTGTGGTTCTGTGTTTTAGGATTGAGGTAAAAGTCTCAGACAAACCTACTGCTATGGAGACAATCCCAGAAGAGAAAGCAGAGCTGGAGAACAAGGAGGAACCAGAGCAGCCAATAGAATATCCTCAGGAAGAAGAAGAGCCAAACACAAGTAGAAGAGGTTAGGCAAAGAAAGAGGAATGTGTTATTTAATGTGAATCAGATATTTAATGTAAATGGTCAAGTCTGTGGTCCATGGTTTATAAATCTATAGCAGTGATTCCCAACCTGGTGTCCGTTAAATATTGCAGTGGTGTCGGAGCGGGGATGGCATCCTGTGCTCAGCTCTGTGCTCCGCTCTGTAGGGCAGGAGCGTTGTGATGTCACTTCTGGTAAAACTTCTTTTAAGGTGAGTAAAGGTGGCCATACACGGGTCGATTTCACACTTGATTCCTGGCCGATCGATCACCAGGCGCGTGCACGCCGATCGATCGACAAAGAATCGAGTGAAGCCCACCTTGTCCAATCGACCCTGACCGATCGACATGGCCCCCAAATCGGATCAGCCAGAGAACCAACTTGTTGGTGTTTTCTGATCGATTGAGCACACATCAAGGGGCGTTGACATTTGTGAATCGATCGACTGGTAACAGACTCGTCCAGGAAACGGTGGCCTAAGGTGGTAGGCACAGACTTGTATGGTCGATCGATCAACGCCTGTGGCTTCACCGGAATCGATCGGATGGTTGATCGATCGCTCGGGAATCGACACGTGTATGGCTAGCTTAAGAGTTGTGGGGGCCTGGCTTGTCTTGGACATAGGGAAGGGTGGTAAGCCTGAGTTATCAGTTTCTTTGCTTATAAAACTCACCCCGAGCTAACTGTGGGTGATTTCCCTGTATCAACGTACACATCGATCCTTCTGGGGCCACCCTGATGATATCATAGATGATGGCACCATTGACCTCCATGTGATGGAGGAGGCATCGATTTCTTAGAGCACACATCTGGCGTCAACAGGGGTGCTGGGGACGTGTTCCGGATTTAGAAGGGGGCAGGAAATCGCAGGGGATTACAATAAATTGTATTTAAGCGCCGCCTGCGGAACACCCAGGAGGTTAAGGAAAAAAGTTTGGGAACCACTAATCTATAAGTATACAGCCAGTAAATATTACTTACATCAATGTATATATATGTTTTTATGTGAAATGCGTTTCATCAATGATCTCTTCTCTTTTAAAGAAAACATTTCGACAAAGCGTCTTCTGAATAGGCAATGTATTGTGCCTGCCAAGGTTACTGGGATCAGCCTGAACGAGGATCTGGAGAAAATAATTAAACCAAAAACTGCTCCAGAAAGGTGAGCCTACTTGTAATCAGGCATAGACTAATCATATAGCATTCATGGTTATAAGCCAGTAATGGCGAACCTTTCAGAGACCGAGCGCCCAAACTGAAACCCAAACCCTACTTATTTATCTCAAAGTGCCGGCATGGCAATATAACCTGAAGTACACACACACAACTCAATATACACACATATATGCAATCAGAAGAGAGGGGAGGAGAACTGACAGCATTGAGAGCCAATAGGCTGCAGTTCTTTCCTCTGTGCTGTATCTATCTATCTATCTATCTATCTATCTATCTATCTATCTATCTATCTATCTATCTATCTATCTATCTATCTATCTATCTATCTATCTATCTATCTATCTATCTATCTATCTATCTATCTATCTATCTATCTATCTATCTATCTATCTATCTATCTATCTATCTATCTATCTATCTATCTATCTATCTATCTATCTATCTATCTATCTATCTATCTATCTATCTATCTATCTATCTTATTCTTCAATGACTCATTAACTATTCATTCCTGTTAACAAAATGTTCTCTTAATGCTTTTAAATGATTCAAAGGATTATCTGAGTTTTATTCAAAAGTATCAGCTGTCAGCGAGATGCTGAAAAGTGTATACAGAGACGGGGAGCAGGGGAGGGGGAAATTAGCAGAGCCATGTCATTGCAGCTTATAGAGTTTCCTTACCTGGTGAAATGGAAACCAGGTCTTCCAAGGACACACTGGAGAGATAATGTTAATTGTGCAGCATTTGCAGATGTCCTTTAACTTTGACACTCAGCTTGGTCTTACAAGATAGAATACATAGTGACTGGAAGGTATATATAACTGCTATGTAGTGCTGGGTCCTCCCTGATAGAATACATAGTGATTGGAAGGTATATATAACTGCTATGTAGTGCTGGGTCCTCCCTGATAGAATACATAGTGATTGGAAGGTATATATCACTGCTATGTAGTTCCAGGTCCTCCCTGACAGAATACATAGTGATTGGAAGGTGTATATCACTGCTATGTAGTGCCGGGTCCAGGCCCAGCATTATATGTAGATGGATGCTTCAAGCAGATGTATACAAAAAAAATAATAATAATAAAATATATATATACATTTTAACTTTGACTTACCTCTGAGCCGGCACTAAGGTGGCGTAGCTCGCCACAATACTAAAAATATATACTTACCTGCTATTCCCTGGAACCATATGAGAGATTCCTTACCTATCTGCCAGGCTTCCATGGGTTAATTCAGTGCAATATCGTCACTGGGGCGTTTATAATGGTTTTCTATGGGGAAACTATCTGTGTAGTTTTCAATACAGAACGTGATGAAGTGTTTTTCGTGTTGTCACTGAGGCTTCCAGCTTCCTCCCTGCCATGGTGCAGTCTAATCACAGAGGAGAGAGGAGGAAGGGGGCCAAAAACATTTTGCTGTGTTCTGCTTTATTTTCGGTAAATCTAGTGCTGATCACAAAAGGTACAAGGACAGGTCATATATCCCCTTACAACTTACAACCTAATGCCTAAAACAGGATTAGTAGCACAATTATTATTATTGGTGAGTAAAGCTATGTCTCCAATGTGTACACATTACCTGCCCAGCAGATCCTTTGTTCACACATCCGCAGATGCAGGGATTAACGTACTGCACTACCACTACTACTTAACCCCCAGAGGATCCACTGGGCAGGAAATGTGTATGTGCTACGTCCGGACCCCAGCCAAGCACTGCACTTAATGTGGGGGGTCACGACGGAGACATAGCCTAAACCTGGACACTTTAGGCTACAGATGCTGGATTACATACCAAATGCTGAGCTAAGCACTAGTATGTTAAACCAGTGTTTGAGATTATTATTATTATCATTTATTTATATAGCACCAGCATATTACGCAGCACTGTACAATACATTAGAGTTGAGATGCATCACAATATAACATGGGAACTCCAATGGAAATTCATTGTAACGACAGAATCTTTCATTTTTAAGCAACGGACAACAATTTGCACGATTAATTTTTAACTTTACAAACAGAATAGGATTTTACCCGCATCCTTATTTCTTCATATTGCAGATTAGGTTCTTCACTCCCTATGAACTTCACAAGACATGATCCTGAAGTGAGCCAGACCAACATCCTGCGGATCAGTTCCCCTCCTGCCTGCGTGGATCACTGTCGTGCCGGGCAGGTACTGTATTTAGACTGCAATCAGCTAATATGACACTTTTAGTGGTAATACATTAACACAGTGTAGACATGTGTAGATGCTCGTTAACACGCCAATTGAAAATGCATTGGATGCGTTTGTTGTTTTTTGCATGAGATTTTGATGTGTTACTGCCATAGAACTCCATAGATCCCTTTGTGGTAATGCATGGGCGTTTATGGACAGCTTACGAATGTTCTAAGTGATAGGTCCAATTTATGTAGTTAAAACGCATCCTTTCATAATAAATCAAGCCTGCTCTAATTATTATATGGATCATAAATACACCACACAGGGCCGCCGTCAGGGGGGGACAGAGGGGGAACCCCGTCCCGGGCCCGGGCAGCTAGGGGGGCCCGACGGTCAGCGCGTGGGGGGGCGTGCTGGCTGATAGGTACAGCAGCCTCTGCACAGCCCGGACTGCCACTACTGTGTGCGATGCGCTTCCGGCAGTCCGGGCTGTGAAGAGGCAGAGGTACAGTGAGCAGAGGCTGCTGTACCTATCAGTCAGCACGCCGGGGTTAAGGTGGCACCAGCTAGCACCCCCCGGGCCCGGACATTTTTGCTGTATCGGCCTCCCATGATGACGGCTGCCCTGACACCACATAAAACATGGTAAGTTCCTCATGTTCTTTGCTAAGTCTTTTCTGTCTTTTTTCCTAGGAACTGTGTTACCTTTGTCTACAGCGGGCCCAGAGAAATATCCCGGTATACTTCACAGCAGAGAGGAGACTGAAAGAAAAGGAGGAAGAGAGAATATTACAGCAATTCCAGCACATGAAAGACCAGGAGGCCATACAGAAGTCCCAGGTATGTTGTACCATGTTAGTCTTAGAACAGGAGCTATAATGGGTTCATAAATTTGACAGATGGGCCGGACCAAGAATAGATGGATTAGTAGACACTGGCTGCGTTGGTAAAGAATGTGATGTGTGTACCGGAAATGTGCACCGTGTCCAATTATCCCCCTGGGCGGTTCACCCATGGTGCGCTATTTGGTGGTATGCACATAATGCACCGTATTCAACAAAACGGTACATTTAATTGTATTCAATCAAAGCAGAGTACATTTCCCCGCCCTCCTTCCTCTCCTCTACAAATCGATAATGCCGGGGATGTGGGGCTGGAAACTGTGCCTCTCCGCAGGTGGACATGGAAAGGTTAGCGGGTCCATAGGACCACTGCAGGGCTTCCACTGGACTCGGGCTAACCACCCAAGAAGTTAACACTATGTGTACTGAGTTGTGTTCAGACACTTGTGTTGCAAAGTACACACTGCATGTTGCATTAGAGATTTTCATACAAGTGTATGAGGAACACTCACACCGCGCATGCATGCAACTGTGCGTTATGTGTTACCATGTGGCACCACAGTGCATATAGTGTGAAAAAGCCATAAGAATAATGTTCTTTACAGCATTGTCCTTCATGACAGTAAAGGCTGCCATACACAGGTCGATGCCCGTGAGATAGATCAGCCTATCGAAGGAGCTCGGTCATCTGCGTCATCGTGCTCAGCCAATACTTTACATGTGATCCCCATCCAAAGCAATGGGCATCCCCATCCAAAGTAATGGGGACCAAACAGGGATTTACCAACATGACAGATTCCTCTTCGGTCGACGTTTCGTTCGAGCAGGATCGCTCAGGGTGGGCAGCATTCAATTCCTGAACGATCGATTACCACAAACGCACTCGGCAAGTGATCCTTCGGGAATCAA
>CM070033.1:6872647-6882768 GCA_036250615.1 Ptychadena robeensis | reverse complement strand
TTCTCTTTCTCTACAGATGAAATCTCAGGCAATTCGAGAACAAAGCCAAAAGGACGCAGCGTACAACATGGGGGTGGCGGAGGCCGTCAGGAATGAACGCATTGGCAGGGACACGGAGTTTTATGTGAGCACATTGATATTCTGCTTGTCAGGGTGACCACTGCCGACCCCATAATCATACAGGAGGGCTGAGAGGAAATGAAGAGTGATTGTGTGCTACGAGCGCTCGTATTATTCCTGACACCCACACCTGGTATTATTGTTGATTAAAGCACAGACGAGCTATTAATAAAATGCAAAAAAAGATTTTTTTGAAAGTTGGCAATATAAAAAAAAAGGCATGCGAAGGGATGATCGGTTTAAAGTGACCCTGTCAATAAATAAAAATCCTCTCCTATTGTCCGTTCCACTAGGAACCTGCTCAGGCCATTAAAATCCCTCTTCAGAGGGGTCCCAACTCCATTCTCCATCTAGAAGGGGATAATGACCACTTCAGTGACACCATACACCTTAAGATAGCCACACACGGGTCAATACCTGTTCGATCGACCAGCGATCAACCGCAGAGTGGTGATATTGGTACTATTTTTATATTTTTTATGTTGTAACAGGGCCACAAAAACTTGCTGGCTTGATTTATATAGGCTCAGAATTTGTCTTCATAAGCATAAGGCTAGGACACGGTTAAGTAAACTTTTGGACTTGTGAGCCACAATGGGTTTTTTAATTTGACAGAGGGGCCACCAAGAACCTGCAAGGGCCATGTGGTTCCAAGTCCTCCCAGCCTGGGTAGGAAAATTAAATACATTACATTGATATATTGATAAATCTCTATACTGCTTAAAAATAAAAAAAAATTCATCATGCTGCCAGCTGCCAGCTCCTCCAGCTAATCTCCCCAAAATTGGGGGGGGGGGGGCAGTGCTTGCATCTTATGGTCCAAATGTGCGACCCCCGCGGAGATTAGCCGGGGAGCTGGAGGGACTGTCAGTTGAGAGATGCCGGCCGGAGAGGAGAGTAGTAGAGAGTGCAGCCTCCTGCCCTTCTCCTCCCGATAAGTGTGGAGAATGACGCTGTGCTGAGAGTGTACTGCTGCTAGTGACACCTACTGGCTGAATTGAATATTGCATTCATTGAATTCATTGCATTAACCCAATTGATGTGAAAACGTATTAAATCTTTTTTTCTGGTTTTCCTGCCCTAAAAACTGGGTGCGTCTTATAGTCTGGTGCGTCTTTTAGTCCAAAAAATATTGTATATAAAATCAAGAGGAAGGAGACCATAACAATCATCCTCTAGGCATTATCTCTACTTATTGCTGGGAACAAGTAGAGGAGAGCCAGAGTATCTTGACACCAAAGTGACAAAGGGCCGGAATAAAAGACTAGACGGGCCGGATATGGCCTGCAGACCATAGTATGCCCACGCTTCGGCCAGGATGTGGTATAATGCATTATTTACACTTGATTTTAACAATCACTATGTACATTTTGTTTTTCTTATTCCTAGAGATCCTACATTTTCCAGAAGAGACCTCTGACCCCTCCGGTATTAATAAAACAAGAGCAATATTACCAGTCCCTGACTAGACAGATGGCGGACAGGCGAGGGAAGGAGGAGAAGGAGAAGCAGGACCAGGAGCTACTGAGCAAATTGGAACAGATTCAACTCGCTGAACAGTAAATGCCATTTTAATTCACAATGACTCACATGGGTCACATGACTTCTGACATCACATGGGTTATCCATAGATGCACTGTACATTTTCTGTGACTAACCTCTCCCATATGTGCCTTTCTTTAAGTCTGAGCATCTGGTCAGTTGTGTACATTTGTATATGTGTGTGTGTGAACACACACTATGTCATACCTGTCAAGTATCCAACTTTTAGCGGCAAGTTTTTTCACCCCCTTTCCTGCACCAATCCCGTATTGCTATCTTCCTGGATATCTCCCATGAACTCTATCAGTAGCCGGGAGATTGTCTGCAGTAGCCTGGACTGCACAATGCGGCGTCTGCTTGCGCTTAAGTCACCAGAACTCCAAATCCAGCATTCACGGGCCTGGCGGCGTGGGATTGCATGCTGCACCTGTGCTTGTCTAATCTACAGCCTGCCCAGCGCACCCCTTACCCTTTCCTCATAACTGCTGTTACACTCTGGGTATTGGAATGCAGAAGTTCTGGTCCTGATGGTGGCACACGCTGCTAGATGTCACTTATGGAAAATTTCAGTTATGTGCTAATTAAAATCTTGACAGGTATGTAACATATATTTATACCTTATTTTGCGGTCCATAGGACGCAGCCTATACAGCGGAGCATCTTATACTGGTAAAAATACAGGGAACGGGCGCTCTGATGGTCAAAGCTCTGTACTCTAACTGGCAGAGCGGGAGTTAAAGCAGGCATGGCAGCTTTCAGAGGCTTCCCAACCTCCTGGTCCCATTCTGCAGATCTGTATGTGACCTGGCAGCTTCACCCCCTTCACTCACACAAAGAGACAGGAACGATCCACTGGTGGGTGGATTTTTCCCTGTGAGCTGACTGAAACTCCCGCTCACATACACTGGCTCTGCAGATGGGCGATCCATCCATGGATGGAATGTCTATCTGCAAATCTCTGTATTTGAGTGGCTGCTTCAGTTTTCAATACTGACTATGTAGGAAACTAAAGTACTGTCCCTCTTCTTTGAAGCGTGGATGTCTGCTTTTCCATAACTGAAAGGGGATCTGGCATATCAGTCAGGGTCCATGCATTCATTGTGGAACCCCTACCACATGCAAAATTATAAAAGTATATAAATTTATGTTTGACTCACCTCTAAGCTGCTGTAGCGCTGCTTAGTACTAATAAAATATATTTACCTGATGTTCCCTGGAATCATATGAGAGTTTTCATACTTTTTGCCAGCCCTTAGGGGGTTAATTTGGTGCAATATCACGAGTGGCCACCGGGGGCGCCATATAATAGTTTTTCTATGGGAAAATTTATATGTGTGTAGTTTTCAATAGCTGTCACTACTCTCAGAGATGTTGGGTTTCCTCCCTGCTGCAGCACTGCATGATCACAGAGAAGGAGATGGACAATGAGGGATATTTAGGTTTTACTCATTATTGTTTTTTTGTATTGTATTGTATTTTGTGTTTTATTGTATTGTTTTTTTTTATTGCTGCTTACTTCTAGTGCAGATCACAGCTAGTACAACAGCGGGTCATAGGGCTGATTTAAATACAAAGTGATCCCTGAATTTGTAATTACCTCTCCTGTACCTCACAGTGCAGATCTGCTTTTGTTGCAGCGGTTGCTTTGCTTTGGGGTGAATTTATTAAGAATTTGGAGATATCACACAAACATTTGTGGTCACAGAAAAGTGGAGCTTCCACGTCTGTGTATTAGTTTCCTCTTTCTATGTGAAATACCCGCTCACAGCTTCCTATTTCCCATGTTCTACTGCTGTGCAGAGGACAATTCTCCCCGACCCTCTCCTACACTTCTAAAGAATCTCCACGCTGATATTTATAGCTGGTCAGTGGAAGCGCCCCCAGCGTGAGACGCGCTCTTTTTTACATATTCAGCAGTTATAAGAGGTCACTAACACTAGCAGAATGTCCTTTTAGCCCTTTCTCAGAATAACATGAGTTCTGCAATCTGGGAAAAAGTTCTGCTTTGAAAGTTTTCTTACTTTATATAAAGTGGAACTCTAGCTTTACCTTCGGCCTTGCACAGTTGGGTATATTAGAAACAGCGAGACAACGTCTAGACAACTTTCAAGCTGGAGCTTGTCCACTGTCAAATTACCATAGATGCACCACTGTATAGGACGGCACCATATATAGCAGCGAGTCTCATCCCGGTAAAAATACCAGGGAACTGCAGATCTTCCTGTGAGAGCTCCGTGCTCCAGTCGGCAGATCTGGAGTTAATGGAGGTGGGGAAGCTGTCAGTGGCTCCCCTCCTCCTGGTCCTGCTCTGCAGAGCTGTATGTGAGCGGACTACAGCTTCTCACATATAGAGATCTGCAGAGGGATGGTTTTAGGAACAAATTAGTTAGGTTTTGCCCGGAAGCTGCCCTCTTGCTTTGTACCTGGGTGTTACACTTTGGCAGAAAGGGAGTCTGTAGCCCAGACGTGAGCAAACTAAGGCCCGGGGGCCAAAACTGGCCCTTTAGTCTTTTAATTTGGCCCTTTGTCACCTTGGTGCCAAGACACTCTGGCTCCCCTCACTCCCAGCAATAAGTGAAGATAACACCTAGGGGATGATTGTTTCCTAGAGGACATAGTTTGCTGCAATAGAATGTTTTTAAGCTTCTCTATCAAACACCTCTATTTATTCATTTTTTTTACATATTTTCTTTTTAGAAATATCCTGTCCCAGCTACGAGGACTTAGGACCCCTATGCCCGGCGGCCCAGGCTCTTGGTCCGGCCCCTATGTCTCTAAAAACCAATTGTGGCCCACAAGTAAAAAAGTTTGCCCACCCCTGGTCTAGCCTCTCACGCGTTCATCCACCACAGCAACACGAGCAGTATACAATTGGGGACCAGCTTTGGTCTGAGGTGGAGCTCCCCCTAGTGGAAGCGTGGCATATTGTTAGATCTACTCCACCTGCAGCATCCTCCATCCTTTTATGAAGGACAAGCCCACTTACAGCTCCTATGTCTAATAGGGCTCCCCCATAACACACACAATGAACACAGTTTCCTGATGCAGTATATTATAACGGCTGCAGCAGTAATAAATCACTTATCTTGATAAATTCAACATAACTTGGATGTTAAAAACAAATCCAATGATTATTCAAAGTATTTTTCATAAAAACAGTCCAATATTTATTCAAGTTCGCATGTCTTGGATGTCCCTGGATATGGTCAGTAGAGGCATCCCATTAATCTGTCCACTGTTCAACGCATTATACCCCAACGCGCGTTTCAATTAGAGTCTTCATCAGGGGGTTGATTGTAGGTGGATGCCTACATTTAAGTATGTTTAAAGGATTCTATATCCATGCATGCCCGCTGCGGAGACAGACATGGAGAACGAGGGGCCACATTGGTGGTTTGAAAGTAGTAAGTGTTTTTTGGACTCCCAGACTCTGGCGATTTAATACTGCTGCGACCGCTAAAGTCCCCTTGTCTTTACAAATCTGTAAAGGAAAACTCGGTGTTGGGCACCTGACTATGCGGAGTTCACGGAGCGAAATTCCTCTCATATAATTTGGTATGTTGGCTGCTTGGGTAAAACGTGGTAATAGTGTGTAGCAGTATATTATAACTCACAGTCGATATGTCCATGGTTTTACTAATAGACAATATTTGCAGCAGTAGTGTCGGCTTGTGATAGAAGTACTAAGGCAGGGTGCTGTTTTGTTCCAGGAAGCTATGTACAGCACTCTGCCGTCTATGTGAATGAAATAGCACTGTTTTACTAATAATGTAATTAGCAGATTGCTGAGAAGGGAACCTGGGAAGGTAAAATATAAGAATAAGATTCCTCAATTTGCTTGTCTTTGCTCTTCCTATAGATTGGCTGTTCAGAGAGAAAAATATTTGCGAGAGAAGAATGAGTTGATGTTGTCTTACAAGAGCGCCCTGGACACACAGGTAACCCCAGGATTATATACATATCACTTAGTAGAGTCTATGTAACATGCAGTTAATAATCGATACTCATATTAGGGGAATAATAGGCTTTACTGGGATCAGAAGGTGTGATTTCTGATTTCAACAGCTTTGTCTCTGCTGTAGAAAGCTATTACACTGCAAAACAGTGATCACCAACCTTTCTGACAGCAGAGGCGCTGCAACATAGCCGTCCCCATCCGAACTAATGGGATTGGATCAAAATTATCCATCATGTCGCATCACTGTGCGATCCGACACGACGGCTGAATTTAGTCCAATCCTGCAAGTTGGTGCACCTGATTCCTTGCCGAACCGATCCCGATCGGATGCGGGAACGCACATTGGCGGGTCGGGCAGGGATCGCCACATCTATGCCTAGCTTTACATTTTTTGCTTCCCCCCACACCCTAGACACACCCTAGAAGATAGTACCAATTTGAACCCCTAGATATGATCTAACCCCAGGGCCGGGCCGACACAGAGGCTGGTGAGGCTCCAGCCTTTGGGCGCTGGTCAGGTCTGGGCGCTGCTCAGGGGGTTAAACTTTAACCCCCCTAGCGCTTCTGACGGCTCCATCTCGTCCTGCACTTTCTTGTCAGTATTGCAGTTGACCAGATGGAGCCATCCAGCTAAGCCCAGATCCCCCGGCAGCAGCACATACTCACTGTTCTGTGCTGCTGCCAGGGGATGCTCTAAGCTGGCCGTTGTCACCCCTCTTCCAGCCAATTTGCATATGAATGTCCCGACATTCATGTGCAAATTGGGCTGGGAGAGGGGCGCACTTGGGCAGCTCAGCCTCTGTTGGTGGACCTTGTCCCGGCCCTGTCTAACCCTGTAGACTACCTCCAGTTCAAATTCACACAACCAGCTGCAACCTGCCATGGTTATATTTTTCTATTTAATCAGATAATGCTTTCCTTAGGTTACTCACTGGACATGAATGGAACATCCATCTGTATATTTAGCTACTTAAAGTGTTCATCTTTTAAAAGTTTTTTGCAGTTAGAAAACAAATCCCACTGCAATACCTTCTTTTTGCCACAAGGTGTCCTCAGCGTTCCATTTCATATCGGTATTACACACAGCTTCTATGGTAAAAAGTAATGAGCAGGCTTTGATGATTGTAGCTGAGCTCCGCGGCTGTAGCCAGATCACAGAATATAATATCACCCCAAATGTGTACAAACTGCTAAGAAATCATATGATACCCTCATCACAGGTGAAAATGAAGCCAAACTTTGCTCCCCTCGCCGAACCTGACATTACAGAGCCGGTGTTTGGGCGGAATGATATGACCAACGACAAGCTGGCAGAAAAGAAGAGGCGAGCCCAGGAGGTGTCCAAGCACCAGCAGCAAGTGGCTGCGGAACGCAAGCGCCTGACTGTACTCAATGACCTGGTGCAGCAGAGGAAGGAGTCAGACATGCTGCAATCCACCAAAGAGCTGTAAGTACAACTTTTCTTTTACAATAGCGGCGCGTTATTGGCGCACGAACCGGAGAGATGAGAAAGAAATCCATTTTATCGAATAGCCTTTCAGTCTGCGTTACCGCATTGAAAAACACGCCAAAAACGTTAGGGTCAACTCATTCTCAATGCATGATGTACAATGGAAGGCGCAGGTACATTCTGCCAATGTAGTCCTGCGATAATGCTCCTCCTTTACCATGGGCACGTACAATTACAAATGCACAATGTATGTCTTGTTCCGAAGCGTCCATTGAATGTCAATTAATTCGCCATGACACTATTGCGATGGGTCACCTATATACCTTTACAATGTGAAGCATTGCGGCCTATAATGCAGCTGCATCCTAGCCCATTGATTTCAATGGGCAGCATCTCCACTGCGCCAAAATCTCAGTCTTCGTGCACAGGGTTTTTGAAGCAGTGGAAACATAGCCTTAGGGTCCCCATACACGTGTCCATCTGCAGGTGATTTTGCAGACAATCAACTGCCGTGCGCATTCACGTTGCTTGCTCAGGGGTCGATCCTCCACAAAACGGAGGCGCCCACCTGGAGGGACCGACCAGAATAGCACTTGAAGTCGGTTGCACAGTGATCCACCTTCACCGTTCTCTGCTTTGGATAGCGATCCAGGGATATACTTTGGATAGTGATCCAGGGTCCCCGTTCAAAGTATCTTACGGCAAACGATGTGTAACATTGCTTTACGTTTGGCTGACGACTAAAGCAGTGTGGTGGTCATAATTGAGATGATTAAATTCATCAATAGAGATTGTCAATGAGATGAGACTGACACTGAGCCAATCAAACACACTGGTGATAGAGGAGTGGGTAAGGAATCATGTTGAAAACGGAGCCATATGGCTGTACTACCAGGTAGGGTAAAGGAGACAGAGAAGCTGACCGGCAGAGTATGTGAAGTGGGCAGTATGGGCTTAGCTGACCTACACAGTGCATAGGAACGTTCTGTCCATGGGTGCATCTATCCTCCGGCTCTCTGTGTAGGAGCTGGCAGCGTGAGCTTAGCTCATATACACAGGCAGAGGTAAGAGCAGCGGGCGGCACTTTCCTTTGACTCTGCTTTAGCTGTTGTATGCCAGTGGGGCTCGCTGACTTCTCCGCCTCCCCGGCTAAGCTCCTTGCCTGGTCGCACCTTCACTCTATAAGATGCAGTGTTGCGTCTTATAGTGCAAATAATACGATATTTAATGTAGTATGAGAAGTTTGTATGGAATGACATGCTCCGTGTTTGCTCCTCTGCAGGTTGTTGTCGGACAGAGCATCTCAGTTTGAGAAGATGCAGAGAATACATAGAGGGTTACAGGAGGACTGGGCCAAGAACTCCGAAATGAAGAGACGGAAGGAGGAGGAGGAAGGGCGCTTCATCCGGTGAGTCTAATCACTCCATTATCCCAGCGTGGGCAAGCCACGTCCACCTCACTGGTGAGAGGACACAGAGCTATCCCGCAGGATCGGCATCTGCTGCAACTTTCCTGGTCATCTCCTGGCTGCTGTCGCAGCATTTCAATGACAGAACATTCTCATATGTGATGAAAGCAGGAGTTAAGCCCCCCATACACCTTCAGATTCCTTCATACAATTTCCATTAGATCTACCAACAACTATGTAGTGCCGGGCCCTCCCTGATAGAATATATAGTGATTGGAAGGTGTAGAAGGAAGGTGTAGGTCCTCCTATTACATGGTTTTGGTAGAAGAAAAGTTGGTTGTACAGAAATTGCATGGTAATTGTATGTGGTGTATGGGGGGCTTTAGGGAGCCCGAAAAACTAGAAAATTTGTATTCTTAGCATTCTGCTATTTATTTATTACACTACTTATGCGAGTGGATTTTAAAAATACTTATTCCAAATGAAAATATACCTGATTGTGCTTGTCTACCTTGTAGTGTGTGAGCGTCCCACCCCCGGGCTCCTTACCTTATAGTTACTAATGACAATATAAGACGGCTATAAGATGCAGATTGCATGCAGACAGAAACTGAGCCAATCAGTGAGCAGTACAGTGTCCTTCTACTTTTCTGTATTGGTCGAACCCATCATAGATTGTGTGTGGTCCTTCTCAGCTGATTGACAGTGACTCCTGTACAAGGTAAGTGATTAAATAGCATTGTGACATGCTGAGGCTTCTGTAACTGTCCTGAGCGGAGGATGGGGATCGCCTGAGTGCTCCAAAAAAAAAAAAGACCATTTCCTTTTACCTTTTTCATCATCGATTTGGTGAAATGGTTCAATGAAGGGCAAGATATGCGAAACCTTTACAGACACCTTTAACCTCCTGGGCATTATGCCTGAACCCAGTACGGTTTGGGCATACTTGCCTGTGCTGTACGAGCCCACAGTACATCACTTCAGGCTCTCTGATCCCTTCCAGCACCGGGGTGGGGGGCCGGTAAATCAGTGCCATAGACCTCCATGTTAATGTAAGGGGGGTCGCACATCGCTGCCGTCTTGATGCCGCCGTGTAGAAAGGAGGGCGCTGAAGCACGGCAGCATATGGTGAAATGGCCGTAACGCCAGGGAGGTTAAAGCTGATATAATAGACCAGTGATTCTCTACCTTTTTAGGTCTGTGATCTGGGAAGTGACATCGCAAAGTGTGGCTTCCTGTATTTGGATTGCGTGCTGGTGCGTCATTTCCACTCTCCAAATACCGGAAGGGACACTTTGTGATGTCGCTTCTGCCAAGATCGAGTAACTGCACACTTGTGCAGATGATGTACAGAGTGCGAAGTTAGGAGGGAGGGGGCGTTACTCTCCCATCCCACCCCGCTTGTGGGTATCAGTTCTCCTGCTTGTTAGCAGCAGGTGTAATGCATTTAGTGAAAATGGTGACCCCTGTGAAATAGTGATTTGACGGGAGAGGTCCCGACACACAGGTTGAGAACCGCTGTAATAGACACACGATTGCAGCTAATCCTTGTTACATATGAGCAGTGTACCTACCTTGCATCAGCCTTGTGGTGTCTTTGTGTAGCAGAGCTGGAGATTGAAAGGGAAAAAGTACTAGAAGGA
>CM070033.1:6847338-6859649 GCA_036250615.1 Ptychadena robeensis | reverse complement strand
TAGTGCCGGGTCCTCCCTGATAGAATACATAGTGATTGGAAGAATTAGAAAGCTCCTCATTTTACATGGTTTTGGTGGGACAAAACTGGTTGTACAGAAATTGTATGGTAAGATTGTAAGGTGTATGGGGGCCTTAAGTCTTCTACCCCTCTACAGCAGTCATATACTACAATTCACAATACACATGGTATCCCCAAAAGCTTTGACCTGGTGAGGCATGGACGCCACAACGACTCTGATGGTGTCCAACATGCTACCAAGTCTTCTCAATTGCAAGGTGGAGCATAGTTTTGGAAACAGTTTTTTACCCAACCTCCCAGATTTGTATTTTACCGTGAATCCCTCGTATCCACCCCCTCTCAGCTCTACTTGCCTACCTCGCATATATTCATAGTTTAGGTGGATGGAAGGGTGAATGTGCATTGTTCAGTTGGAGGCCCCATGGGAAGATGACACACCTGAAATGTAAGACTCTTCCCAATGTTAGGTTTGGGCACTTCGGCCCTGACATTGTTGTGGACCTGGCTATCAGTCATTCCCTCGACCCGAGGGGAGTTGGTTGTTACTGTTTCTGTAGAACAAACAGATGCCCGAGCCAAGAACTGCAGATTTGCAGACAACCATGAAGGATGTCTGTTCTCCGTAATGACGCCACTTACCTTCACTATAAGCCCCTTGGAATCCACCATCCAGATTTTCTTGATGGCTTCTTCTCTTGAGATTCCCTCTTTCTCCATCGCCATGATAATGAGGAGAGCGATTCCCATGGCCGCCTGGGGGAAGAGGAGAGAGTTTAGAACAACACACTGACCACAAATAACACAACATCGTGCCAACAAGTGTACGGAAAATAGTGACCTAGAAAAATACAAAGACACAAAACTTTATTAAAATATCTTTTGTACACAATATCGCCAAGAACAATGGTGACAGGTCTGGAGGGATTTTAGGGAACATAATATGTACAGTCGGAAGGGGAGGAGATGAAGGGGGTTATTGAAAACCTTCAACCATGGTCTACAGGGGCATTCCTGGCCAGATCAGTGCCCTGGGCGAGAACCCACTCAGATGAGCACCTCTGGTCACTGCCGGAGTGCTCTACCAGGGATGGACTGGGGAGATTTAAGACAGTTCAAGAGAATGGGGAGATCCATACCTGTCAACTTAAAAAAAAAATACGGGGGAAATACAGGAAGTTCTCGAGTGATGTCCCACCCTGCTTGCGCCGATAATGTGCAAGGGAGAGTAACGCCCTCTTCCAGCTAAATTACAGCAACTTCAAGAATCCGGGAAACATCCCAGATTTGTTGAAATCTTTCCTGGCAAAAATGGGAAGGCTGACAGGTCTGGGGAAAATGGCTGCCAACTAGCTGGAGGAGTTATGGATATCTGCAATGGACTACTAGCAAAAGTGCAAGAACGACTAAAAGCGAGTGTATTTGACCTCCCTGGGGGTACAACAAATGGTACCACCAGGGAGGTTAAATACACTCGCTGTTAGTAGCTGAGCTACCAAAGTAGACGGGGATACCTTTTACTGGCGTCCGCATACCTACACACCTAAAAGCATCAGATACTTGGAACTGTACCTACCAAACTACGTGTCATACATATACTGAACTGGATGCCACTTAGGACTAAGGTAACAACAAACTGCCTCCTGAATTCTTTGCTTCTCCCCGTTCTTCTATTCGCTGGCATGCACTGTGCATGGGATATATACTATGAAGATGAGCACCTCTCGAAGAAGTAAAAACGAAACGCGCGTCGAGGTGGACTCTACCCTAGTAGTATCCACACTTTGAAATCTATCTGTGCGTCATGCTAGTTGCATTATTCTTGCGATAAATATGCAATTATTGTATTACTCACAATGCTTTTAAACTCTACATAAGAATCATTAAAATTTGTATATTGTATACGCTATGAACACATTGTTTTGCTAGAAGTGGCCCCTAAAGTCCCCCTGCCTTTGATCAACTCAAATGAAATTATTTTTGGTGAAAACATCACCTTAAACATGTACTGTTGCTCTACATGGACCAGTTCTCCTTTAATCAGCTAGTACTGCTTTCCAAGTCTCAAAATCAGCAACCTGTCCAATGTTCAAATGAGCGTACACAATCCCCATCAAAGCCAGACATTGAAGACGCTTGTGGATTAGGACCAAAGTTGCAGGATTTGTACATGAACCCGTCAACTAACTGGCAGTAGCTGAACGGATAACAAGACCATATTACATTATAGTTCTGTGCCAAACCGAAATCAGATCCTCGACCATGCACAAATATCACTCAGGAGCAGTGCCCAGACAACCAAAACGCTTCTTACCTAAAACAAGAGCTGGCCGGTATCCCATCATACCAATCGCTTCATCATTTGGTCTCACGTCTAGAGGTGCAGAATTAACGATTTAAGTTATATATGCAAAGTGATCATTGGATTTTCTCCTCCTCCTTGGATAGGCAAGAAGACACTCCGGTAATGTGCAAATACCAAGTCTCCTGAGTTGCAAATTTCCAACAGAGGCTCTTCCCGTTACTTTCAGGAAAATCTACATGGCCTGTTTCCTAGTAGCCACTGACCTGGTCCAAGTGGTCGTTTAAAATAGGGGCAATATGGGTGGTTGCATCATTCTGGGGGGGGGTGGCATCTGGGCATCAGGAATTTTTTCCAAAGCCCAGATGCCTCCACCGTCAGCTCGCCCACCTATCAAGGGTCCGGCCTCCCGGTGAATGAGAAGCTGGTCTCTGGTAAGTCACAAAGTCTTTTACTCACCAGCAACACCCCCCCCCCACCCCCACTGATCAGAGGTGCTTATCCAGGGGGTCGGGAGAGGGGGTGCTCGCCCAGGGCACTAAACAACTTACCCATGAGCAGCTATTTACATATGGGAGGAGATGCAAGTCTGTTACAAAATGTATTTATTGCAATGCAGAATATTAATGTCAATACATTACTCATGCTATCTAATTGTAAAATGTGTCTCTCCATAAAGTGGTCAGTGTGTTCAGAGAATGGGTATTGCTAGTGCAGATGAGATTTCTTTTTGGCAGTGGATTTTTGGCTTGGCTGGAGGAAACGGAACACATTTCTGCCTCCTGGGATGCCGAGCTATTGCTCCCAGGATGGTTGGGATAAAAAAAATGTTTTTACATATTTGGACCAAAAAGACGCAGGGACACTTTCCCATTGATATTGATTTTAATGGTAAAATAGTGCATCTTATAGTCTAAAAAAAACGGCATTACGTTTTTGGTCATCCGTTTGGCTCTTTAGTAAAACCTGAGCCATAAACAAAACACAACCATGGTGCCCATAGGGCCCTTTCACACTGGTTGTGCTGTGTCTCATTTGTAGCATAAACCCTCTAGGTGTCACATCTATTTACCACACTCTTTAAAAGGATGGTATGGGTAATCTAAACAGGTAACAGGGTAATCTGTTTACTGTCCTCCTCTCCTCCACTCCCCTTTACAGTTCCGGCAACATCAATGATGCCAGGGACGTTAGGGGAAAGACCAACATTGCCATGTCAATGGGTCCACTCCAGATCTTTGGCGCTAATGAGGAGACTCAACCCGAAAAGGATCATCAGGGACGCTGATGTCTTGGGCTCCAGCCAGAGTGGTAAAATGATGTTAGTTAGGGGTGAGTTATGCTTGTAAATTACCACGGGCAATCATAGAGGATTACAATGACTGGTACAATGTACTGTGATTCTCAGCTCTCCCTCCCCCTTCACATTCCCAGTATCATCAATGATCCCGGGAATGTGCTGAAAAATGCTGGCACTGCCCCTCGGCCAATACTCTCCATCGCCATGGGCTCAACAGGGATAGGTTGGTAAGTTTCCTTACCTCGAGCTACACTCAGGCCAAAAGTTTAGGAGGTTAAGAAGATTAATGCAGGGTACATAGGCTTTCATAGGAAACATGTTGTTGCCAGGGCCAGAGTGTATGGTACAACGCAAGCTTGGCTTCAACACCTGACCATAAAACTAATCTGTGACAGTAGACTAAGGGTACCCACACATGTAACCCACATGGGGTGACAGATCCCTGTTGCCCCAAAGCTCGGTCAGCCAGAGAATGGACATGTCCGTAAATCTCTGGCCAATACAATTAGTTTAAATAGGGTCCGGCGTCCTCGTTCAAACTAATGGCAGGCACACAGAGGGTGCCCGCCGATACTCTGAGCAATGGAGAGCAACGTCATCAAGTTGCTCTACACAGCTCATCTGTTGGTCCCCGCTCGTTACGTGTGTGGGGACCTTAACGTCTTCTATGTCAAAAAAACCCAAATCCTATGCTGGAGGCAACTATGCCAAAACTTTATAAGATGACCATTTTTAGGTCCTCTGACAAGCCAGAGAATATCAAATAGGTTTTGGTTCCTCCTAAGAAATGTATTAAAGCCAAAAGGTCAACAACCCTCCACTCGTATCACCCAAAGCCCCCATAAAGTCTTGTATTCCCATCACATCATCAGAAACAACATAGATGGTGCGGCCACCTCCAGTTCCTGAGGCGATTCGTCCCCATGCCCCATAACTGGCCGGGCTTCAACCAAATATTATTCATCTCCTAATATGACCCGTCTGACTTTCTGATGAATGTCTTGATGCAGTGAAAATATATTTTTAAAGTCTGACCATATTGGGCATAATGAAGTCTGGAAATTGGGACGGATACAAACCCAAGAAACAGCCAGCAATTTAAAGTTTGTGATTGGAAAAGCTCACATGGCTGCCAGGCGTGGCCTACAAGCCAACCCTCACCTATAGAATAATGGCGACATTGCCAAACAGTGCATTCAGTCGGAGTTTTTATTGGTGCTGGCAGGGACCAGCAGAAATGTCGGGCACCATACTAGGGAATTTCAAGTCTACCTGTGTTCAATCGTAGAGGACCTTATACTACATAGTTGTTCATAGATCAAAAGGATATCTGACGGAGATCTAAAGGTGTATGGTCAGCTTAAGAAATGGGGCAGATGAAGCCTCAGGACAGGGAGGGACAGCTTGAGACAAAGACAATGAATGATCTGAGAAGTGTAAGGGGAAAATGTCAGGAAAGAAGTGTCACATACATGGTAGTCGGTCTTATGTACTTTACGGACCATCTGCAGAAGGTAGGTCAACACCACCAACTTGATAAAATAAAAATAAAATATTTAACGCACATGTAGGTTTGTCATTTGAAACCCTTTACACACTGATAGGAGGTATAGACAATAAATGTACTAGGCCGTGTGATGGGTGAAATGAAGGCGAGGAACAGTTCAGTTCATAAGCAGGGAACACACGGCTCGATATTGGAGCCGTTCAAGGTTCCCTGCAGCAGCGTGATGACGTTATCACACTGCTGCAGGGAACCTCGAACGGCTCCAATACCAAGCCGTGTGTTCCCTGCTTATGAACTGGTTTAGATGAGGAGAGGGATTTGGTACAGTATCTCCATCCTCTGCCTGTATGTGGTCTGGAAGAGGGAGGTTGCACAGTAACATTGGAGGAGCCTACTTACCTCACCAGCGCCTTGAAAGACAAACTTGTGGTCCGATAACTTATTGTTTGTGATCCTGAGAGCGGCCAAAATCCCAGCCACCGCCACGGATGCCGTTCCTGGAAGAAGAGAACAGACAGTCACGTCTCACTCAGTATAAACTGAACTGTAAATACGCATAGAAACATCCTGACCAACGATAGGTTCACCAAGCCTCATCCAAGAGCCAGCCTGCTATCCAGACTACAGCCCATCACCTCCACTGCAAGCCTGATTATGACTTTCATCTGGTACAAAGCAGTTCTCATTATCATCATCATCATTTATTTATATTGTGCCAACACATTATGCAGCGCTGTACAATACATTAGAGATGAGACACATAATATATAACACACAGGTACAGGTTATGACACAGGAGGAGTAAAGGACCAGTCAGGCTAACAATCTAATAGGCTGGGGATCAGAGTATACAAGAGGTGTGGGGGGGGGGTCATTTCATAAGCAATGGAGAAAAACTATGTACCCCCCACCCAAAATATGTGAAGAGTGGGCATGAACATGAGTGGGCGTGGCCTCCATTGAGGTCCATGAAGGGGTCAGCTAAAGGAGTAAAAAAAAGTAACTTTGTGAACCATTGTGACATAAATAATAATTATATTCCATTATATCCACTCACAAGATAAATGATGGCAACAAATGGCTCCATTGCTCCACCGTCCTAAATAACCAATGAGGTGGTGAACGGCATTGTTCCCTGACGCACCACATCCGCCGCCATTACAGTGCGATTGGCAATTCATGGTTACAAAAATCTCCTGTTTGGATGTTATTTCGGTTGTAATTGTGGCGGATGTGGTGCCGTGGTTTATTGTTCTCCTGTGTAGTTCAGTGCTGCTGATCTCCTCTAGGTTTATGTACAGCACTTTGAAGGTGAACTTGAGATGCAGCCCTGATCTATAGCTTTTATTTATATAGCGCCAACATATGACGCAGCACTGTACAATAAACTAGATTTTAGATCCAATACATGATAACACAGTTACAGGTTATGAGACAGGAGTAGACGACCCTGCCCAAACAGGCTTACAATCTGAAGCCCCCCATACACCTTACAAGGAGGACCTGTCTAATCCTCCCAATCACTATGTATACTATCAGGGAGGACCTGGCACTACATAGCAGTGATATATACCTTCCAATCACTATGTATTCTATCAGGAAGGCCCTGGCACTACATAACAGTGATATATACCTTCCAATCACTATGTATTCTATCAGGGAGGACCCAGCACTACATAGCAGTGATATATACCTCCCAATCACTATGTATTTTATCAGGGAGGACACGGCACTACATAGCAGTGAGATATAGATGTATGGTCCGTCACCTCTTCAGGAGGGGGTGGGGGGGTGGCTGCCCAGCCTTCTCTGCTCTGCTCTCCCTCTCTGGCTGTGCCTGTGTACGTGGAAGCTGCAGATTGCAGTTCCCAAGGACACTGAGAGAGGGATAGATGGCAGTTCATATATCCCTCGCTTTATTGCTTATACCAGCAGGGCCCTGTTGGCATAAGCATTACAGTTCAGATGGGAGATCCGGCCATGGGTGAATCTCACATATGTCAGCTCCCTGGCTAATCTTCTTGCCGGGAGAGCTGCGGGAAGCCAAGACGTGACCACGGGGGTCTCTCATTCGGACTAAAGAACGCAGGCACTTTTCCCCTCTTTGTGTAACAAGATCAGTAGCTGCTACTCTCCACCCACGAACCCCCCCCCCCCCCCCCCCCAACTATTGTATACTTTGTTCCCCAACCAATTAGATTGTAAGCCCGATGGAGCCGGATCCTCTATTCCTCCTGTGTCATAACCTGTACCTGTGTGTTATATTGTGTAGTCTCATCTCTAATTTATTGTACAGCGCTGCGTAATATGTTGGTGCTGTATACATTTTTTTTTTATAATAATAGCAGCTCCCTCTAGTGATGGAAGCAGGAGCTGCACAGGGAGCCGATAAGGCTGTGTGCGGACAATCATGCCAACAGGAAGAAAAGAGGCAGAGTAGTGATGACTTGGGGTAGGTCTAGAATGATCTGGGCTCAGAGGAAGTTGGTTGAATGATGCAGGCCATCAAACTGAGGACATTTAATGTGCAAAAAAATAACTGAAATAACTGAAGTTAAAGCAGACCTACCACCAGAAATTGATAATTTCATGAATGGCACTAGAAGTGCCCATAGGAGGAATATACAACAAAAAAATATCAGTAAGGAGTAAGCCCCTCACAAACCCTCCTCTGTACCTGGCTCTGATGACGCAAACCGTGGCGCTACCACAACTCACCGCAGAGATAGACGGGTAAGTCTCTAATCTTCAAACTCAAATGGAACGCATTTTCCCATAGAAAACCATTATAAACGCCCCCAGTGGCCACTCACGGTATTGTAACCAGAGTTAACAAGCAGAAGCCTGGCGAATAAATATGGAATCTCTCATACAATTCCAGGGGACAGCAGGTACGTATATTTTTTTTTTTTTTTTTTTAGGAGTGTGGCATGCTATGCCACCATTATACAAGCTCAGAGGCAAGTAAAACTTTAATTTTACAGATATAGTCTTAGATTTTGAGTATACATCCGCTTTATAGGTAAAACCCTGTTTTGTTATTTCACAAAGTTTATTTTGCCTGGAGTTTTACTTTACTATATGATTCATCCAGTTATAACCTTGACATTACCCAGAGCTCAACCCTATCATCCCCGTACAGGAACGCAGGAGGCGGCATCCATCTTCATCCCTATGAAGTAACTGAAGATGCGGCATGAAATAACTGTAAACATATTGCGCGCGGTCCGCTGAACGTCCTATGAGAGTTCTGGGATTGCCTGAAACGCGTTGGCTGCTGGCCAAATAACGGTAATGGAAACTATCTCTTTTCTGAAAACGCCTGAGGATGATGGTCTGGAAGTTTCTGCACAGTAAGAATTTTAGAATTCTCCATCAGGAAAATAAATACTATGACTCAGTGGATGATGTGCTTTCGCATGGAAGGAAATTGCCCCCCAGAGGGGTTCTGTTTATCATTTATCTTTCCTCGTACTGAAACAGATTGGCCATAACCCACCGCAGAGGCTCATCAATGGGAATCGTAAAATCTTGCCTCGGAGCCTTGGACCGGCCTCCCTGCCGAGTAACGAGTCTGCTGTACCCATTACACCGTACGTCTCAGTCATTATTACTGGGGCTGGCGTATGTGCGCCAACGCCAAGGTCACCTGACATCTATACAGACAAACATTTCATTATAGTTTAATGTGTTAGACCCCCCTGTACCATTACTACGTATGTCTCTGTCCCTATTCAGGAGATTCTTCTGCCTTTGTCCTGTTGTCCTACCAAATGGTGGGAAATCCAAAATGTTTAATTTCTCTCTATAACAGTGGTTCCCAAACTTTCCCTCCAGGCCCCTATTTCTAATTGCCCACTCCTGTCCCATCTTTCTTTGAGGACACCAGGTATGTGAGGACCCAGGGTGCCTATGCCTATATTTACATATAGATATATGGTGAGGGCACCCCCCCCCCCCACACACACACCAGGCATACAGAAACAAGTACCATATATACACACACATTACATGCACTCTACATACTATCTGCATCTAGTTTCTCCATGGTTGGCTTTCTGCTTGTGCTTGCCCATGTGGGCACCCAAGATCCACGGCTGATTTGCCACTGACCTTATGGCCGCGAGCAGCTCGCTAGGTGTATAGGGGCCTTAAGTCTCCTGTATGTTGTCAAGTATACAGTATCATGATCACGAGGACAGAAAAACATTGACTGTCCTCCAGTTTCGAGTTTAGCGCTCAACAATGGGGTACTGGACCTTGGAAGTGACGCAGTGCCACCATATTCTTGATATCTGACCATTCAAAAGAGGACATCACCTTCCAATACACAAGGCACAGCGACATCAGCAACATTGATAAAGACCTCCGATAATCCCTCGTCATATGAAAACGATCTGTTTATAAACACCAGACATTGTAAGGTAGCCTTTTGGCCTGTGGCGTTATTAAACCCGGCCTTTCCCTGCCCGCCGGGCCTCATTAACATGCCAGTTCAGTAGGAAACCAAACTTTCTCATCGAATTTCTTGCGTTTTATCTACTTCGTGATATTTACTCCGCAATGCGCGTCTATCTTCCCGATACATTGTGTACCCTTCCAACTGTCATAATTACGAAGATATTCAGCTTAGAAAGGAACTGAAGTACTCTTGAGGGGAGGATAATTGATGCTCTGCAGAGGAGGCTGAGAATATCTGTGAAGTATGAAAATATTCAATAATGAATGGGAACCTGATTGAGAAAACGATTATCGCTCAGGGACTCTGTAATTAGAACCCAAAATAAAAGGACTGAAGTGTGCAGGAGATTGGGCAGGACCCATCTGTTAAATGTATCAATGGCATTGTCTGGGGGGTCAACCTTACGGTAAAGCACCTTACGGTAAAGCACCCAAGAGGTCTACCACTTATGTACTCCTCAGCCAAACAAATACCTCATACATCACCTAAAGCGTACCTAAACTAAAAAAATAAAAAAACACCATAATTTTTTTATTTGTACTTACATCTAAACTGTCCCAATAGCTCAAATTTGTTTAAAAACCTAAAAACAAAAATACTTACTTATCCTGCTGCCGTCTGTGGGAGCCGCCATTTTAGTCTCTGTGTAGCTTCCAGTCTAAATGGGTAAAGGCTGCAGTAATGCCAATGGCCATCGGGGGGCCGCCAGATACAAAGTCTTTCAATGGACACAAAGTGAAATCAGGAAAAAAAAATGTGTACAGCTCCCTGAAGGAATGTCCCCTGCCAGACAGTCAACGACACGCCACTGGGGAGAGGGATAGGAACAGACAGGGGGAGTGAGGGGGAAAATATACAGATATCTTCTCACAGGTAATGATTTTTTTTATTTTATTCACATATTGCTCCATTAATTGGGGGATTGGCTAGCTAGGTACAAAAGTTTGTCTGGTGGGTTTAGGAGCACTTTAAGGCAAGACCTACAATGTACATACTACAGTCATATAAAACTAATATAGTTGGACATTTTTGCTTTTTAGGGCAAAAGTCAATGAACCTACCAGTATGTCTTTGGCCCATGCTGCTTGGACACACACCCATATGCCACCACCTAGCCATAAAAGGATACCTTTGATACCAAACAATTGGACACATCTCTGGGCACCACCTGAAATCTCCAGCTTCTTCTTTAGGCTTACCTCCATTTTGTATATTTTAGTTGACAGGTATAGGCCATGTACCAATATACCAAAGTGGACACTAGGCAGAGCCCTAGTGGGGACTTCAAACCTTCTCGTTGTTCTACCTGTTGAGCACTTTTTTGTTTCCCTACTCTGATTCCTCACCCTTCCACCTCCACCCTTCACAGTCCTTGCGTCATCGACGACGCCTGTGCTGTGAGAAGGAAAACCATCACTTTAACTTCTGGGGCGATTGGACAGTTAACTCGGGGCGGGTCACCCTGCGGGCAAATCACCTGTCTGCCAGAATCCCCTGGCAATTCCCAGTATTGGTGGACCTGGCGATCCTTTTGGGTCCCTCGCGATGAGGTCAGATACGACGTCGGAGGGTTGAGGGGTAGGTGGAGCAATTGACCTCCATGTAATGGAAGTGGCGTCGCTTTATTTGAGTACGGATGTGGTCCGGGTCTAGAGGGGGGCAGGGAAAAAAATGGCGCCATGTGCGAACCCCCCCCCCCCCCCCCCCCCCAGGAGGTTAACATGGCATCGATGCCCCAGGCTCGCTGGGCATAGGTGAGTATTTCTGAGTGTAGCTTTGTTTGCAGGGTAAGCTACAGTAGGGGCAAACGTTCAGGAGGTTAAGGCACTATCAAACAAGAAGAGAATAAACAGTTTAGTGTTATTAAAGGTTGCCCAATTTACATACTAACCTCTCTGGCGTAATGGCTGTTACGCGGCCTTTCCCCCCTCCTCTCAACACATGTGGGCAGAGAAAAGCGACGCCCTCCATTAACTTAGAGGTCTATGGTGGTGGACCCCCACCCCGCGTCATCAGAGCGTGGGGCCAGAAGGGATCAGCGAGCCTGCAGCAATGCAAGGCTAGCACAGCATGGGCGTGTTTGCATGATCAGAGGCAGAGTTTGTTTTAAGAACTGTGAACATACTGGGTTCTGGCATAAAGCCAAGGAGGTTAACATATAATATGACTAGGTCAAACTAAGGCCCCCCCCCCCATACACCTTTAGATTTCTCTGTTAGATTTCCTTTAGATCTCCTTTTGTTTTACCAAAACCATATAACATGAGGGACTTTCTAAACCATCAAGTCTACCTGTGTTCAATCACAGAGGACTCAGCACTACAGAGTTGTTGGTAGATCTAAAGGATATCTGACAGAGAGATATCATTCATACCCAGTCATGGGCAGTCTAGGGAGACAAGGGGGGTGCAGGTTAAGTATCCACGCTCCAACGCATTTCACCCTGTGTAGGAACTTCAGGGACTACTGCCCCCTTGTGTTCACAATTGGTGTCTCAACTTTGCAATATGAGCATATTTTGAACAGAAACAAATAACAAGGACTATCATCAATACTGGCAGTGTTTATCAATCATTTTCAAACAGCAAACACCCAAGACAAGTGGAAGTTTAGATCTGCTTTAAGATTCCATTCACTCTGGAAATGAAATGTAAAAGAAGATAAAAAAGGAAACGACTAAGTGGACTAATCTTAGCAGAGGAAATTTAGGAATACTGCTGGGGG
>CM070033.1:6834669-6847300 GCA_036250615.1 Ptychadena robeensis | reverse complement strand
TAACCTCAGGACCACCATCAGAAATTTGGGGGCCTCATACTAGGTAATTTTTTGGGGCCCCCTACACCCCCATCTGAGGGGGCTCCACAGGATGCCTACCTGTTCTTGCAACGGCGACTCCACAACAGGCATGGCACCGAGTTTTGGTGATGCCACCATTGTGGTCTTTTGCCCGCTAGGAGAATCTCCTCATTTCCTGTTACATCATTAGTATAAGAACTACAGAAAAATCTCTCCAGCAGGAAACAAACAATACAAACTTCATTACAACTTTAAAAAACAACAATTCTTCGACTCGAAGAATACAGAATGAAGTAATTATTACACTCAGACCGAGCAGTGGGAGAATACATCTTATTAGCGATATAATTAGTCCCGGCTTGGATAAATTAGCATGTACAAAGTGTCTCTTGTCATAATTTCCAATCCTATTTCCAGCCGCAGCTGAGTCAACGTTCAGATGTTCTAGTCTCTCACTACTTTGTAAAAGATACGGCTGTAACCCAGAGTGACAGCGAGATGTTCCGTGCAACCAGATTTCACAGATATCGAATACGAATAAATTGCACGCGGAGGAGGAGCATAAATTCATACATTCCCATTACTATCCTACACGGGCCTGCTGTTCCTTCCAGAGAGTTTACTAACCCCTCGTGCAGTTCCATAATGTTCAGTTGTGATAGGTAAATCAAGTGGATCCCAAACTTTTCTTGCAGGGCCCCTTTTTCTATTTACGAACATTATTGAGCCCCCCCCCTCCCTATTCAAACACGGGTTATGAATGAGGGCCCGCGCCCCCCCCTGGAATACCTTCGCGCCCCCCCCAGTTTGGGAACCACTGGGGTAATCAAATATTTCCTGCTCGGCGGGAGCTCTACCAAAAGGTACAAACTGTATTTGCTGCTCCATATTTTCATAACGATGATTTATTCAGTATAGGTTAGAGTGACCTCTAGAGGTTTGATGTAGGTATGACAGGTCAGCAGTGTCATTTTTGGAAGTTTTCACATTGGCTTTTAACTTCCCTTGAAGTACCACATGTATCTTTCCAAACACAGTCCGTCTGCCTGTACATATTCTCGATCCAGGACGCCTATGCCTGTATTTCCATACAAGCAAATGGTGAGGGCACCTCCCCAGTGTCATCACTGATGTCAGGGAGGTGAAACCAGCGACAAGTTCTGAGGGTGGAGACACTAAGGGACGGTGAGGGAAGGTCTATAGAAAGAAAGCTACCCTGAGCGTGGTGTGAGGATCATTAATATTAGTAATGGAAACCACGAGCCACACTTAGGAATACTTCTACTGGGGAAGTTAAAGGGAACCATAAGCTCAGGACCTCCATCAGAAATTTTGGAGCCTCATACCAGGTACTTTTTCGGTGCCCCATACCCTCCCTCTCAGGGATCCAGAGAATGTTTACCTGCTCTGTAGTCGTGGGGACAAAAGCTGACCATACGCCTTTAAGCTGGCCATACACGGGTAAATTCCCACGCAATCGACCCCCGATCAATCACAGCGTGGTGATGGCAATTAAATCGGGGGATCAATGTGCACCACATGGGCACATCTATTCCACATTTAATGGGGACGTCCAGGTAGCAGAGATCTCCCCGGCTTCCAGCGTGTGAATCCGAACACGCTAGAAGCTGGGCAGAAATCTATCCATCCTCTCTCCTCGTACAAGTGAAGAGTGCTGACTCCGCCCCTTCACACTGAGCCTGGGCGGAGTCAGAGCTGACAGCCGAGGATGGCTGTGTGAAGAAGGCAGAGCCGGCTTTACCTATACTTTACATGAAGATTCTTAGGGGGTTTCCAACATGTTGGAACCCTGTTTAATCAAGTTCCTTTGAGTGGGCTCTATTGAACCCGCTCGAATCTGCGGGCCTGCAGAGATGCAGAATCACTGCGGGCCTGCAGAATCACTGTGGGCCTGCAGAGATGCAGAATCACTGCGGGCCTGCAGAGGACTGAAGTTTGCCAGCTAGGGAAGAGTTTGTTCTGTAACCACCAAGAAGGTGCATGGCACCCCTGTGGTTACAGGTGCTGTAGGGTTCAGTAGGAGAATTAGAATGTATTTCGGGAGGACAGCCCTGGTCAAACTATCATGGTCTCCCAAAATGAGTCTCATTGATCCTACTGAACCCTAAAGCACCTGTAACCAGAAAAAGACATCAACCATAACCAGGAAGTGATCTCATCCTGTTATCCACAGGGCTGAACACACACGACCTCTTTGCTAACCCTGCACCTCCATTATTGTGAGCAATTTTTTTTCCTTGATCATTAACAGAACTTAAATAAAGCGGTGGACGAGCTGGGTTAGTCAGGCAGAGATCGGAGCCACAGGAGAGCAAACTCACTGCTCCGTGGGTCTCCGATCTAATTAGGCAGCTGGAGGAGAATGGATCACCCCCCCCCCCCCCATGCTCTATGTAACCTGGCACATCTGCAGCGCCATCTAGTGGTTGCAGTGCTAATCTACCTGATACAGTGAATGATTGAAATCTTCATTATCTGATATTGTGAGTTATTCACAAAGCATCTGAACATGTTATTATATTCCGGATGTCACCAGACTCCTGTATGGACAGACTTTGGGGAGTTGCAGGTCTACAATGTAAGAAACTTTTTTCCTATTAAAGTCTATGGTGCACTTTTGGTCCAGAAATCTGTAGCTCAGCCGTGCGCTAGGGGGGTTAACTTGCACAAGGCTGTGCACCTCGTGTCCTTGCTCCAGTTTGAATGCAATGGCTGATCAACCAGACCATGTGGTTGAGCGGTAGGAAGGTTTAGCCCGAAGTCATCGTACATCAGAAACTTCCACCATTTTCTTGTTATGCAGTAAAGAAAACAATGTCTAGATTTCATACGAGCCAGACAGCTCTGATGATTCAAAAATAAAAAACGAGAAACAGATCTTCCCACAACGACATCTAATATGATGGCAATATGCGCTGTTTATTGTGGTGTTGTGCCAACTCAATCATCTGGATCATCTCTAATTCTCATGTTCCTGAGAGACGTGGAGGACTCAGATTTCACACTGAAATCTCATCAACATTTCTCAGCAATAATAAAGAAAGTAAAATAAGAATCGGACAGATGAGAACACACGAAGGCGAGAACGAAGTCACACGAAAGGATAATAAATGAGGGTGGGATAGCTGTTCAAACCTACCATTTTCTTTTAAAGGCAAATAGTCATTCAACTGGTTTTTCATAAGCTAATGCTGGGCATACACATACTGAGCAGGTCAGACCGACCTACTCCGGTGTGTGCCGAGATGCTAACGTGATGACGTCATCACGTTAGCCTCCCGTTGCATTGTGGGGCCCCTTCAATCGGCCGGGCACCCTTTGTGTCCCGGCCATAAGCTGCAACGAAGACGCCGTCTTCATTGCAGCTTATGGCATTGGCTTCCATTGGCTCGCCGGCCAGAGATTATCGGACATGTCCGTTCTCTGGCCGGCCGAGCTGTGGGACAGGGATCTGTTGCCCCATGTGGGGACATGCCGATTAGCTGCCGATTTTTAACCTGACCGACGGCGCGAGCGCGCACGCCCGTCGGTCAGTTTAAAAAAATCGGCCACTTATCGGCATGTGTATGCCTAGCATTAGTGGACCTACCACCAGAAATTCATCGGCAGATCAATGACACTAGAAGTGCTGATAAAAGGGAGGAATGCATTAAAAGAAAAAGTAAGCAGTAATTAAAGAAGATCCCCCGCAGCCCCTCCTCTCTCCCTGGCCCCGAAGAAAGAGCAGAGATATACAGGTAAATCTGTAATCTCAGCTCTGCATTAAAACGAATAAGACAAAATTTTCCATAGAAAACCATTATTAACCTCCCTAGCGCACCACCCATGCCGCGCCCTTTGCAACAGTGTGGTACGGGCAATCGCGGCAGTGTACACTGCCTGCCATTTGCTCCCTCCCTCTGCCCCTCTCCACACAGCCGGCGCTCCTCCATCAACATGGAGGTCTATGGCAAAGATAAAGACAATCGCTGCAGCTTTCTGTAGGTGTATCGGCTACACCCGATGCCCGGTTCCCCTGCGGTTGAGGCGAGCCTGAACGGCGAAACGAACTGGGTTCGTCTCAAACGCTAGGGAGGTTAATACCCCCAGTGGCCACTCATGATATTGCAGGATCATGGAGCGCTATACCACCATACCAGCTCAGAGGTCAAGCTTAAATTTTACATATATAATTTTTAGATTTTTAGTATAGACCTGCTTTTACTAAGGAAAATTTGTCTTAAAGGGGCCACCACCTTAATGAGTTAATTGCAAAGCACGTGAATATAGTATCATAATCAAAATTTGCCGGTGGTGGGGTTGGTACCAACATGTCACAAGTGAAACTTTTGCACACAATCATGTTTTTACAAAACTAAATTCAAAATAAGTTCGGAAGCTACCTGTAGATGCTTCTTGTGCCCCTACGCCAGCAACAGCTTGCCGAGAGGAATTCTAAAGGTGTGCCGTGTTGTATAGAACCAAGCAGATCTTCTAGGGTCTGTAAGTTGAGGCACCCCCTCGCCATCCAAGGGGGTAAGATTTTTTCAAATCCATTAGGTAGATTAAGAGCATAGCAGGAAAAACGTCCCTGCCTATATATGCAACATACGCCTAGGTCTATACCCAGGGTGTGGTATTCGCCATGTCGGCAATACCGCGTCCTATACTTTCTATTAGCATGTCCCTCAGTCTGGGTCTACAATAGGCAGCCCCAGAATCTGCCACTTGCACGCTGTTTGGGCGCTGTCTCAGGGAGTATTCACCATGTCGGCTGTACCGCGCCCTATACTTATTAGCAAACTGCACAATAAACACATCATGCACGGTTTCCGCTCATCGCACGCGGTGGTACGTGTTTGCGGTGCGCCCAAGGGGCATTGTTGAAACCACAAGCTTGATGGGCATTGTGAATTCGTTGTGCACACAGCACTGCAGCCTGACATGGTCATGGGGCACCAGAATAGACTACAACATATTTTCCCATAGGGAAGTGGTTCACAAACCGGGGGGGGGGGGGGGGGGGGGGGGGGGGGGACCTGTGTTTGTGTGTTTGAATGGGGAAGGGGGGCCCTGCAAGGAAAGTTTGGGAACCACTGCCATAGGGAAATATAGGAGGTAGCTGGGAGGTTGCAGGGAGAACCATGCAAAAAAAACAGTGTATCCCCAGCCATACTGCACCCAATGTTTACCAATTGGCGCGGTACGTATTCCTGGTGCGTCGGCTAGGTATTGTAAATCCAGTGCGTATGCCGCATCACCCCCCCCCCCTGTTGCGCTCATGAAGCACCAGTATAGACCGGAACATAATTTCCCATAAGATAGTGGTTCCCGAACTTTCCTTGCAGGGCCTCTCTTTTCTATTAAGGATCATCGACCCCCGCCCTATTCAAACACAGGTTAAGAATGAGGGCCAGCCAGGAATACCTTCGTTCCCCCCAGTTTGGGAACCACTGCCATAGGAGAATACAGGGGGGATAGTGTAGACTCCTATACATGGATGGATGGATACATAAACCATATAAGATTATTCTAGGACACAAGTTCCCTTTACAAGCGTTCATTATACATCTGGTACAGCATACACACAATGCATAACACATACAAGAACTCCCGGATACAGCTCCTTATTTTTGCAGGTGTCCTTCCTGCTTGAATTTGGCAGGTCTGAAGGAGAATGTTTATTGGCGGAGAGGAGTGGGGTCTGAGCCACCAGAAACAGGATACGGAGATTAAAAGACAGAATCATAAACTATTGAAATGGAAGGAGGACATTGTGTATTTAATTCCCCATTTAATAGTTTTTTGCGAATATATGATTAGAGATGTGGACATCTTTTTCCCCATATTTTTATGGGCACCTTAAAGGATCTCATACTCATATAGAAGACAGGTCCTGCTGAAAGTGACCCCTGCCATCATGGAATAGTGCTGTCAAGGGTTATACATAGTGTGGGGACCCCAGGGATGGGTCCTGGATGGCAGATTTGTCTCCCCATATTATGGTCTTCAGTGTATTCTGGGTAAGGAGTCCGGGGATAGACAGGGGTAACCGGGGGTTGCCACTTGTTATGTTTTTTTGTGTTTCCGGACTCTGGAGTGGGAGGGAAGGATCTGGGTGGGCCTTCCCACTCCACCCTGCATACACTCCGGGATTTGCGACTAACTGTCGGGCACACAGGAACTCTGTCTGAAAAAGGCTCAGGTGATCAGAGAGGGTGTGGACTGTGGGAGTAGTTCCCAAGCTGGAGAGCGCAGAGGTACTGCAGGGGGGCGCAGGCCCTCATTCTTAACCTGTACATTGGGTGGCTCCTTCCTTGGACCACTTTTGACAAGTACCAACCGTAATATACAAGCAGAAGAACCAACCACCACAAGAGCTACTAATTTAGAAATTATGTGACCTGATCATCCAGCCATATAATTAGAACGTTGGAAATGTTGTTCAGATCCTTGCACTTGCCTATCTTTCTCCAAGACAAAATAATTGGAGGGCGAGCCTTGTCTGTAAGAGCTAATCCAAGTTGAAGAAAGTCAGTAAGCCCCTCACATGTTTCAATTATATTTATACCGTTTATAATTACTGCGTTCCCCCAAGCAATGTGGCCAACATCCCACCAATGCAACCATCAACCATAATGCAACCATTAACCATAAAGTTGTGATACATGTTTCAATTAGTTGAATGTTAATACAAGCCAAAGTGGTCACACCAATGCCATCTACAGAAACGACAACAGAGTAAGGGTCACAGAGGGATCACCAGTCTCCGTTCAGGTAGGATACCCCAGGATGCGTCCTTCAGCCAAGCCCCAACTTGAGCGGGAGACACGATGCGTCTACCTGACTTTGGTTGCCCCCAGGTCTAAGGCGTATCCCACCTGAGAGCTGAGATGATGAAACCCTTCAGGGGCCCCTAAGGAGTGAGTACAGATCCAAAGGGTTATTAGAAGAGTAGTTCAGGTACACATCGGGGGTCAACCACGGAAAATCAGTCCAACAGACACCATATCCAAGGGGTTAAACAAAAGAGTCATCAATCAACAAAGCCTACACAATGATTCAATCCCAGGACCAGAGAGAGGAGCTAAGCAGCCCAAGTAAAGTGACGCTGTCACGGGCAGGGCAGCTATGCACCATCCAGGTTGGCATAGGGCAGCCATGGGGAAAACTAAGGACCGGGGGCCAAAACTGGCCCTTTAGTCTTATAATTGGTCACCTTGGTGTAAAGATGCTCTTGCTACCGTCTGCTCATTACCTGAAATAAGTGAAGATAATGCCTAAATGGATGATTTTACAGATCGCCTTTAGGGCTGGCCGATCGACCCCCCGGCATTGGCAGCAGATTGTCCAAGCGATTTTGCGTGCAATCCAACCTTTTTTTCTGACCGCTTCCAATTGCGCCCTAAGAAAATGAATTGACGTGGTCAAAAATCGCGTCCTATTCATGTCAATGGACGTAATCGGGAGCGATTTTACACTAGGGGACGCGATCGGACATGGCAGGCGATTAAAAACGTGATCGGTTAGCGATCAAAATCATGCCCTAAATAACATCCGCGCCCATCCGCCCGCTTAAATGGAAACTGAGCAATGAATTTTAATTTGCGGCCGAGCGCTCTAGTGATCAACCGGGATTTACAGACATATCTGTGCACTGTTCCCGCTCCAAGAAAGTTTTTTTCGTTGGATTCCCGAATGAGTGACCGCCATGAGCGCACACCATGATTGATAGTTCATCAATTGAACGGAAAATCGATCCGTTTAGGCACACAAAGTATTCCACCTGAGACTGATGAAACCCCCAGAGACCCCTAAGGAGCGAGTACAGAGCAGGTGGCTTTTGTAGAAAATATGCAGTTAAAAAACGCTCTACTTTGGATTTCAGAATATAATGTTGTTGAATAATAAGTCCATGCTAATCTTGTATTATCCGGGGAATCTCCTTCACTTCTGCCGAGTCCAGGATATCCCGATACGTGACTCTCTGTAATGTAAAGATTGAACATCTGCACGGATCATTTGCTGGATCTACATCCCGGATTCACGCTCTTGTTATTTAAATCCAGTTCTATAAAAAACATATATTGTGTATCCCCCCCCTCCGTATCCCTTTCCATATTACTGTATGGCAGTGGTTCCCAAACTGGGGGGTGCGAAGGTATTCCAGGGGGGCGCGGGCCCTCATTCATAACCTGTGTTGAAATAGGTAGGGGGGGGGGCTTGATAATGTTCCTAAATAGAAAAGGGGACCCTGCAGGGAAAGTTTGGGAACCACTGGTGTATGGACAGATGTCGGTAACAGGAGTAGATAACACAATAGGAACGAAGCTGAGTTTCGGCAGGACCGGCCTATAATTGATATCACCATAATCTCTCATTTTCTTAATACATTTTGATGTAACTGTTCACATCTTGTTTTTCCAATACACTTGGCCCATGTGCTGCACAAATGTTCCTCCTCACACGATTTGGCCAGATCTTCATTTCAGATTAATGAGCAACTGACACTGAGCTGTGACTATATCTTCCCTCCTATGTGCCCAGGTGTGGTAATAATCCTACCGGGATAATGATCATGGAGTATGGAGAACAGTAAACATTGAGCATGTACAAACCTGGTGTCTGCAGCTGTCATTTCTTTTTTTACCTAGCTTGATCTGTTACCCAGGCATCACAGCTTCCTGCCTTCCCTTGTCTGGCATATTCCTCTAGACCAGTGGTTCTCAACCTGTGGGTGGGGACCCCCTTGGGAGTCGAACGGGCTATTTCACTGGGGTCGCAGAGTTCTCTGGAAGTATCAGGGCTGCTGCTAACTTTCAGGTAGGAAGTTAGGAGGGAGAGTTATGCCCCCCCCCCTTTAAGCGGAAATACCACCCTGTCGCCCCACAGCTCGGCCGGCCAGAGAACGGACATGTCCGATGTCTTCATTGAAGATAATGGCCGGCACACAAAGGGTGCCCGCCGATTAAATATATATGGAAACTACAGTTGGTGAACAGCCACAAGCAGCAGGGAATCCCCCCCGAAAAATTCAGGGGCGATGGGACTATATGGCCACCAATTCTCCAAGGAAAAGGAGAAAATAAGAGAATGATATATAATTAAATAACACCATAAGAATTTTTATTGTATAGTCATAATAAAAACCATATAGCATGCATGGCTTGGTTGGCCGTACATTATAACCTCACCTGTTACGTACGTAGCTCCATATAGTATATAAACAAAGAAAAGAAAGAAATTCACCCCCTGGGGGGTTTGAAGTGGACCCGGTTTCGATGGGTCCCATAGCCGCCATTTTCTACAACCATGGCTTCCGATTTATTTATTTCTTTTTTTTTTTGTATACTATATGGACTCGTACTGTACCTATGTATGTAATTAATGTCGGGCCTGGCATGGCTGGGTTGGCAGACATTAATACATTCCACATAGACAGAAACTATTCCATAATAGTATATCCAAAAAAGAAATAATAAAGTCGTAAGTCCATGGTTGTAGAAAATGCCCGGAATATGGGACCCCATCGAAACGGGGCCACTTCACCCCCAGGGTGAATTTCTTTCCTTTTTTGTTTTATATACTATATGGACTACTACTGTAGCTAGTTGATGTTTAACTGTCTGCCACCCAGCCATGCCATGCTATATGTTTTTATATGACTATACAATAAACTTCTTAATGTGTTATTTTAATAGTATCCATTCTCTTATTTTCTCCTTTTTCTTGGAGATTGGTGGCCATTCAATTCCCTTGCCCCTGAAATTTTGCGGGGGGATTCCTGCTGCTGTCCGGATGTCTAGCCCACCAACTGTAGTTTCCATATATATTTATTTTGGGGATGTCGGCCAACTCCACTAGAACAATCTTTTCTATATATTGCCCCCCGATTAAAGTCAGCCCCGATGCACCTATCACGCTGCATTTCCGAGCTCATCGGCTCGTCTGTTCGGCACCCTTCTGTGGCGCTGTCTTTATGGCGGCTTAAGTGATTGACTAGATCTGCTCTCCTTAACAGCCGCTGTGTATAGGTCCGTCTATACAAGTACCAGATAATATATTGACATCCAATTTCTATTTATTATTCTCCATCTGCTGATGAAAGTGGGCCTTGAAAAGAATCAGGATTAGTAAACCAACTTTAATCAGTTGTAAATGGAAAATAATCACTATCAGTTTAGTTGCGCTCGCTGAGCTCTGAATGTACTCACAGCCACTAACACCATCGGTATGACAACCTATGGCAATCTAATAGGACAGAAGTACTGAAATGTCCCCTAAAGATTTAGTTCTTTTTTTGCCTTTTTTTTTTTTTTTTAAACACTCTTGAACTTCCATCAGTTCATTAAATTATAAAAAACATTATAAATTTAGACCCCCAAAAATCCCCCAATGACAATCATCAAGTAATGTTCTCCCACAGCGATTAACCGTTCTTGAAATGAAAACACGATCAGCCAAAATTTTTCCGCATACTTCTACAACAACATTAAAACCTTTTTTTTTTTTCTCTTGTACAATACTCTTTGGAGACCAGGTCAGCACTCAATGTTGAAGGTCGCACCGACCTTCAGATGTCACATAAATGCCCCCCAAAGGTTTAGTTTGGGTTTTGGGATTCAACTGTTTCCCCATTTAATGATACCAACAAACTCATTTACACCCTCTCCTCATCTGCCGCTCTCCTCTCCTGCAAATCTCTACATCTACCTGCCTTCCATTTCCAGAGACATCACCTTCAAGTCCTGTGCCTTGCTTTTATATGACTATCGCCCCTCCTGTCCCACTACATTCTCAACTTGGTACATAATATACCCCTACCTGTCCCCCCCCACACCTCCTCCTCCTTACCTCTCCAACCTGGTACTATACTACACCCCTAACTGCCCCCACACCTCCTTACAAATCACCAACCTGGTACATAAATATACCCCTAACTCTCCCCCCACACTCCTGGCCTCCTATCCACATCTCCCATCCTGGTACATAAATATACCCCTAACTGTCCCCACCCTCTGTCCCTCCATACATCTCCAACCTGGTACATAAATACAACCCCTAACTGCCCCCCACACCTCCTGTCCTCCATACATCTCCCAACCTGGTACCTAAATATACCCTCACTTACTGCCCCCCACACCTCCTGTCCTCTTACATCTCCAACCTGGTACATAAATATACCCCCAACTGCCCCCACACCTCCTGTCCTCTTCAACTCTCCAACCTGGTACAATAACCCCTGTCCCCCACACCTCCTGTCCTCCTTACTCTCCACTGGTACTAAATTACCCCTAATGTCCCCCACACCTCCTTACATCACCACCTGGTAATTAATCACCCCTATGCCCCCCAACCCTGTCCTTCCTACATCTCCACCTGGTCATAAAATACTCCCTATGTCCCACACCTCCTGTCCGCCTTACTCTCCAACTGGTACATAAATATACCTCCAACTGTCCCCACACCTCCTGTCCTCCTCTCTCCAACCTGGTACATAGATATCCCCTGTCCCCCACACTCCTGTCCTCCTAGATCTCTAACCTGGCCCATACCCCTTATTGCCCACTCGGCTCCTCCAGTGACCTACTAATGACATCCCCACTCATAACATCACATGTGTGGCTTCAAGACTTCTCTAGGGCCGCTCCTACTCTGTGGAACCCTCTCCCTCGCCCCATTAGACATGCTCCTTAGCCCTAAAAAAACATCTTCAGTCTGGTCTACCTATCTTCTCACTCCTAACATCACCACCATGCCAGTCCCATCCCCCCATTGTAGCATACTCTGCTCCCCAACCTATTAGATTGTAAGACAGATCGGGCAGGGTTCTCTACTCCTCCTGTGTCATATCCTGTACCTGTGTGTGTTGCATCTGAACTCATAATTTAATGTTGGCACTATATAACCAAAAGATAATAATAAGACTTCTCCATAAAACACATTAGAAAAGTCCCAGACACACTTACCTTGTATATCATCATTGAAGGTGCAGTATTTGTTGCGATACTTGTTCAGGAGGCGGAAAGCATTGGAATTTGCAAAGTCCTCAAACTGGATCAAGCAGTTCATGCCATATCTGTAAAAAACAATGCAGATCACATGACCTTAAGTTCTCATTGAACGCTCTCATTGATATAATTGACGATTCGTTTTTTATTTAAGGTTATGCGAAAATTCTACAAATTTCCATGCGGAGCTACTTAGTTTTACTATGCTGGACCACAAATGTCATAGCTATCTGCATCTTCATCACAAAGGGGAGCGATGGACCTCATAAGCCGGGAACACATTGGAGCCGTTCAAAGTTCATCGCGCTGCTGCCGGACATCGAAGGAGCTGGGGGTACAGCACTGCTATGTCTCCAGCTCAGCTCTTGTAGTTTTCATCAGGGGCACAGGTGTCATTAGCATGTGTGGTCGCTCACTGCATTAGAAAAAATATGGAGCTTGTCCAACTTTTGCTCCATTTTGGTGACCATTTATTTAAATTAGGTCTTAAAGGGCAGGCCTCTAGGCGTTAATATGCTGAAACATGTTAAGGCCCACCGTACACCTTCCAATCTTACCATACAATTTCTGTACAACCAACTTTTCTTCTACCAAAACCA
>CM070033.1:6804042-6831812 GCA_036250615.1 Ptychadena robeensis | reverse complement strand
ACTTCCTAATTAATCACACTGAAGGGAAGCTACATTTGGTTTTGAACAAACCCAGAGCGATGCGCCATGCGGGACCTGAAAACAAAGACACGTCGCTAAAGAGGAATGCCATCAATCGACGGCGGTAATGGTGAGGGACACAGCATTGCCAACCCTCATCATTTAAAGAAATCCTCTACTTAAAGGAGATCACAACCAACAAACTAAAATACAATATTCCTGATGGGTCCTTGGTTGTGGTGGTCACAGCTGAAGGTCAGTGGTTGCTAAGCCTGATGTTAGGGTTTGGGGGGTATATGGGCTTAGACATTGGGGTTTACCACTTGGGTTTAAGCACATGGGAACCTAATAAGAAAATATTTATGTTCTGGGGTTGTTGGGCTTCAAAGTGTAGCTGTATATCTGGCATTTCCAAGGTTAGCTCTGCCTTTCACCTAGAGCAGGGGTTCTTATTTTGGGGGCAGAGGTCAATATGGTGGATCTTGCCCAGGAAGTGAATTGGTTAGGTGCCAATTGAGCCATGTGGTGACTCATCACATCACTGAGATGGATGATGAAGTCTCCAACAATGGACTCTGTTTGCCGTTTCCCCATAGTCAATGGTGTCATTAAGGTGCAATCCGAACAATGGAAAGAGCAGGAACACGAGGAAATTCATTTATGGTATACATGTATGCAGCTATTTGTATATTGGGGTAAAACAAACATAGGTAGTGGGTGCTGAGCTAGATTGAGGATCCTTGTGCTCTTAAGGTTTCATAGACCTGACCCCAGCCATGTGTTGGTGAGTTTTAGCTCATCCCCATACTATGCATTTTTCATACACCTGATCCCAGCCTTGTGTACGTTACATCTACCCAATCCCTATACTATGCATGTTTCATACACCTGACCCAAGCCTTATGTATGATGTAGTTACCTGATCCCTATACTATGCATGTTTCATACACCTGACCCAAGCTTGTGTATGTTACATTTACTAAATCCCTATACTATGCATGTTTCATACACCTGATCCCAGCCTTATGTAAGATATATTTACTAAATCCCTATACCCCAGGTGCCCAACCTGTGGCCCCCCGCATGCGGCCCTTTGGGCAGTCCTTGGCGGGCCCCCTTGGTCTTCCACTTGTGGCCCCCGAAACCTAACTGTTAATGCATAGGAACTCACCTGTCCTCGCCCAGGATCTTCTTTGGTAAGGAGAAGAGGGACTCGCTCTGGCTTGGCACATATAAGCCAATCAGCAACCCAGACAGCGCCTGAGCAAGTCCCTCACCTCACCAAGAATATCCCGTTCTAAAAAGATGAGTGCCTATGCTCCCACTATTCCACCAATGAACGGGGGATTATTGTATGTGGCACATCACCTCAGAATAGGGGCATATAACCCTTGAATCAAAGGTTATGTGCCCCATAGATATCATCAAAAGGCTTTGGTGATATCCATGAGGCACATAACCTTTGATATACATGACAAAAAAAATGTGCATTACCAAACTACAGTATTACCTAATGCTTGAAGTATCATTAAAAACAAGTTTTGTTATTTAAAAATGAAAACAAAATGTCTTCAAGCTATATCTGCTGTCATTAGAAAATGCTTATACAAGTCAATATATATTGGAAATGTTATGTGCGGCCCTTTAGTAATGCCGAGGGCCGCACTTGTGGCTCTCCATATCAACTCAGTTGCCCACCACTGCCCTATACTATGCATGTTTCATACACCTGATCCCAGCCTTATGTAAGATATATTTACTAAATCCCTATACTATGCATGTTACATATATTTCACCCCGGCCTTGTGTATGTTACATTTACCCAATCCCCATACTATGCATGTTACATACATGGTCTTGGGGGTTGAAGGTGTAAACATTAAAAAAGTATGCCTTTTATTGGCAGACCCTACTTCATGGTGTCACGATCTATAGACAAGCTCCAGCTTAATCTCCCTAGCGCACCACCTGTACCGCGCCGTTTTTAACAGGTACACTGTCTGCCATTTCCTCCCTCCCCCTCCCCTCTCCATACAGCCGGTGTCATTAACCCTTTGAGCGTTTCGCCCATGGCACGGTTTTTTTTATAACTCAGCTCAGGGTTGTAAACATAAGCCCGGCGTCACTGGAGACGCCGGACTTATGCTGAAGAAAGGCGACGCCCCTCCATTTACATGGAGGTCTATGGCGCCGCCTACCCCCGCCCCCTTCACGTCACCGGTGACGCGATCGGGGGCGGACCCGGAAGCATCAGCATACATGCCGATGCTCCCGACCACCGTCAAAAGACAGCGAGACCTCGGGCGCGGCTCCAGTTAACTGGGGCTGAGTTTCATGAAGCATGAAACTCAGCCCGAGTTAACTCGGGGAGAACGCTCAGAAGGTTAATGATGCCGGCTGTGAGGGTTGGAAAGCAGAGGCCCCTCCATTAACATGGAGGTCTATGGCACTGCTCACCCTCGCCCCCTTCCACGTCACCGTGACGCGATCAGTGAAGCCACACAACCGCGGAAATGCTGCAGCTCGGAAGAAGCATCACCGTAGCTTTCCGGGGATATGCGGCTTTCATGGGAGCCCAGCTCATCCAGAGTTTGTTCTTTACACCAACTCTGGACGAGATGGGCTCGTCATGACCGCTAAGGAGGTTAATAGAGATAAAAGTATAGGACCCTTCATTCCCTCACAGTCCTTAACCCTCTGAGCGTTTGCCACGTGGCACGGTTTTTTTTATAACCGTGCCACGGGCAATCGCGGCGGAGCACAATGTGCTCCGCCGTGATTGCCAGCTCAGCTGAGGGATGTAAACAAAAGGAGGGGTCTCCAGCGACGCCGGACTTCTGCTGACAGAAAGCGACGCCCCTCCAGTTTGACAGAGGTCTATGGCGCCGCCTACTCCCGCCCCCTTCGCGTCACCCGTGACGCGATCGGGGGCGGACCTGGAAGCATCGGCATACATGCCGATGCTCCCGACCGCCGTCAGAAGACGGCGAGACCTCGGGCATTCCTCCGGCTAACTCGGGCTGAGTTTCATGATGCATGAAACTCAGCCCGAGTTAATTCGGGGAGAACGCTCAGAAGGTTAAAGGGGAAAACCCAAAGATCCCTACAAGTAACACCCAACTCTATACTGGTGGTGAGGTAAGAAATCTTGGAAATCCTTCTAATCTGGGCAGCAGAGGTTGTCACTTAAAAAAAAGGAGTCATAGAAGGAGTAGGAGTCATAGAACTCAAGTTAAAAATCAAAATGCAGAACAGTTACTGAAACGTAGAAGACATCAGTTCCTGAGGACTGAGCATGGTTCTAGATGTTCTGGAAGTGCAAGTGCTGAAAAATGGGGACCGGAAGGTTGAGCCCCAGATGTCAGAAATGCAGCGTTATTGTCACTTCCTGGACAAAAAGCACAAATATGTCTTTCTTCAGTAATGTTTAAAACTGACACAAAAATGATGATAAACCAAGGCAGACATATTTGTTGTCCTGTCTGTTTGACAACCATGGCCCCATCTACAGCTACAGAGAAGTGTAGCCACAGATGATCAAGAAATGTCTTTTTTGCCAATAACCAAGTAAAAAGAAAAAGAAAGAATCATGGAAAAAAAAATCAAATGTGACTTCCATATTATCGCACTATAAGACACACCCCATAGTTTTGGAGAATAAATTTGAAAAAAAGAAACAAAGAAAAAAATAAATAAGAGACACATTAACATATGAAGTGAATATACAGAATGTTCCAGCAAAGTAGACAGGACTGGTCCATGCAGTATTCCCTCTGTATTCCTCCAGCCAAAAGCCCAGTGCAAGGAGGAAGGTCTTCGTTCCAACAGAGTGTCAGGGCTGAAACTTTACCATGTGTCTATATACTAGCAGTACCCATTCTCTGAACACGCTGATCAACTTATGGAAAGACACATTTTACAATCTGGCACTGAACAACTTACCCATGAACAGCTATTTAGATATGGGAGGAGATATGAGTCTCTGTCACAAAATGTATTTAACCAGTTGGGGCCCATTAGCGTGGGAAGTGTGGTTTTGCCATCATCCCTATATACATAAAACTAGACAATCGCACACGATAAAAATGTGTGTGGTGGCACCCGTTACCAGGAGGCACGTATGCCTCGCTGGTACACCAGGAAATGGGTGTGCGATTGTCTAGTTTCACAGAATGTATTTATTGCAATGCAAAATGTTAATGCAAATACACTCATAACTCATATCATCTAACTGTAAAATGTGTCTCTGCATAAGTTGTCAGTGTGTTCAGAGAATGGGCACTGCTAGTGCTAACGCAGCTAATATCCAATTCTTGGCAGCGGCTTTTTGGCTTGTCTGGAGGGGATGGAAAAAATTCCACCCTCCTGAGATGCAGAACCATTACTCCCAGGATGATTGGGACTAAACAATAGGACTATAAGACGCAGGAACATTTTCTTAGTGATTTTAATCACATCTTATAGTCCGAAAAATACGATACCTCATGTTGGGACTGGCAAACTGGATAATTTTGGGGGGTTAGATACAATATAATACATTGACTGACTGTGGGAGAAGCCAACCAAAGAAATGTTCTGAAATTCTTACTGGAAAACGGTGCTGGTAATGCGCCAACTGGCTGCCAATTGGCTCGGGAAGCTAAACATCTAACTTAGGTCTACTGCTGTAATTGGCACAGTCCGATTCCCCCAATGGGCTCCCCAAGATTTTCTCTGCAATAAAATGTTATTCTGCAGAAAAATAATAAGACGTCAAAGAACGCATTTCTGCCGCCCTCTATAAATAGATTGTTATTGGTGTACTTTAGACACGTCGTACAATTATTTTCATTTCGGCTGGCCAACTTTAGATTAAAGAACTGTTCCGCTTGGCTTTACGTACGTTAAATATTGCTTGGGGTTACCATGACAACATAGGACAGCAGACGCGGGTTATCATTACCTTGAGTTCAGTTGGATATTTTCAAGTCGAGCCAAGAAATCCTCCCATTTCTATCATCGCTTAATGACTTCCAGAACGTACAGGTTGTATAACGCCAAGATGTGGATTTCAGAATCCGGTTGAAATAAAATGAATAATCCGCGTTCTCTGGGGAAGGTCAATAGCTGAAGTCATGGTCCCTCCTAATGAAGCATGTGTCTGCGTTACTGTGGGGAGGCAGCCACGACCGCTCGTGTACCAGTGTCAAGGCACGAGTGGTCGACAGCCCGTGGCCGCTGCGGAACCATGCCGCCCTGTGGCCAGCTGCCAAAGTAGGGACAAGCCCAAAGATAGGAAGTCACGAATAGTGCAAAAAATATTTGAATTGCAAAATTTTATTGCAAATATCTCCACTTCAAGAATCACAAAGATCTAGAATAATCTACACATATACACATGCCGATAAGCGGATGCTTTTTCACCTGACCGACGGGCGTTCGGTCAGCGAAAAAAATGGCCACTTATCGGCATGTGCCCACATGGGGCGACAGATCCCTGTCGCCCCACAGCTCGGCCGGCCAGAGAGCGGACATGTCCGATAATCTCTGGCCGATGGAAGCCGATGCCTTTAACTTCAATGAAGACCGGCGTCTTCATTGAAGCTAATGGCCGGCCGACTAGTGCAGCCCCATAATGCATCAGGATGCAAACGTGATGACGTCATCATGTTTGCATTCTGGAGCTCATCTGAGCTGGTCTGTCTGCACCCGTCGGGTTGTGTATGGCAGGCAGTAGTAACTTAAATATTCGAGACTCTAAGAAAAGTACCATGCATTGCGCTTGCAAAATATTCACATGTGCAAATGCCGATTTTCGCAAAGAATTCCTTCTGAGTGTTGTTTCATAAGATTACACTGCAGCTGCAACTTCACATTCTGCCACTAGATGTCACTGTGACAACACACATTGCTTTTGCATTAAATCACAATACAAATGCCGATATAATGGACAGGAGATCTCGGATATGCGAATATTTGAGAAATGTCGCAAATTTGAATTATTGCCTATGGTGCTCATCACTAGCCCTGAACTAGGCTGTGTAGGTTTTTCATAATGGTTTAAAGCTGTTAATTTCTAATCATGCTTATTTGGCATATTCAGCATTCACCCCCCATATCACACATAAAAACATGCATTAACCTCCATAATGTTTACCCCGAATCCAGCGGTAACGCACCCATACTAGCCCTGGCTTACATTACGTTGATGTCAACGCAGTGCTCAACGTTGATTTTATTGCAACACAGTTTGATGGATCACACCAAGGCATGAGTAGACATACATCAAACGCAGGGTTTTAGCGCAAAGCCTTAGACTAGGGCACCCCTTGCACTTTAAGCATCAATTTTGGCGCAGTGAACAAGCCGCCAATTGATGGCAAAAGAGGCTATGTTAGGGCTGTCTACACAGCTGCCAGTCTAAGGCTCCATCACATGTCCGTCACAGTTCATAAGGGTATATCTCCACTGCGTTATCAGCTCTGTTGGGTCCCCCTGCGTGAAGCGCATTCCTTGGCAGGGATCTGACGGAGCCGATCCACATTACCTGTTTAGGGCACCGGCTGTTCTCACTTCCTTCAGCAGATCTGCTGGCTGGAGGTTGACGTACTGCACTACGTTAACCCCATGCATCGGCATATTGGCTAAACGCCATGTGAAGAGAGGATCCGGTAATGTGTATGTGCCCCATTGGGACCCACCCTAAGCACTGGGCTTAAAGTAGGGGGTCCCGACGGATCACACAACGCAGTGGAAACATAACTTTAAAGGCAACAGAGGGTTGACGGAGGACGCGTCCATTGATAATTCATTAAAAAAAAAGCCACGTTATCGGCTACGCTACATAGCAAACTCGGGGGGCTTGCGCTCGTTGGATACGTGGATGTCAGCGCATCCAAGCCCATCAGGGCCAGTCCTAGGGAAACTCTGGGTGCCCTGGGCAAAAACTCCCTCCGTGGCCCCCCGTGAGAAGAGTGAGAAGGAGTAGAGCCCAGATGCCACCCCGTGCCTGGATGTTATACGGGCTCTTCGGGGGAGCGGTAGATGGAGTGTGGATGAGCTGTGACCAACCTGTCCCCCCGCTGACTAAGATGGAGCGGAGGAGATGGGCGCCCTACCCTAAATGTTTACGTTTATATGTTGCAATGTGCCCTTGGCTAGAAAATTACCCTTCTTCCAGCATGCACATTAAAGCCCCTCATCTTCTGGGATGAAGGAAAAAAGGAGCTCTAAAGCAGGGTACAGACCTGCAGATACGGGGCGTATCGATGGCCGCTTCGAGCGCCGTGCACGCTCACGGCAATCTATCTGCCCCATATAATTTGCCGCTATTACTGTTTTCGAGCGGGATTGATTTGTCCAAAGCAGCCATATCGGACATGACCGTAAATGCGGCCAATGTCCGAAGCTTTGCCTAGAGACTGCTGGTCTCCAGACAAAGCTTCAGCTGAGCCGGGAAGAGAGCAGATCCGTCTCCCTGGCTCTGCCGATATCTGACAGCAGTGTGATTACGTCATCACGCTGCTGCAGGGAACATCGGACGGCTCCAATATCGAGCCGTCTGTACCCTGCTTAAGTCCACTAGGGCTCCTGACATCACAGCACCCAATAGAACCAAGTCCATATAAAGGTATGGATTAACTGGTAAAAACAATAAACATGCTTTAAATATGTTAAATGTACATAACATTCTTACGGGAATAATTTCTGTTAAAATAAATAGTTTGGCACCAGGGCGTCTCTAAGTAAACGTCAGCCCAAAAATGTGCATGGAGACAAAGTCCTCCATCAATTAAAAGGTCATAGCCCAATACCAGACTTCTTTTTTTTCGTTTTGGATAGATGAAGGAATGTCAGAATCCATGTCTGGAGCTAATCTAGTAATACAGTTCAATCTGGAGCTAAACATTTTATTGGACAGTTGGATAGATGAAGTGTTTTTAATCATTAGCGGTTTTTCTCCATAAAAGATGTGAGCGGCTTTGGCTCTAATGAAGTGAAGTTAATCTTTAACTTACTTGTTGGTCACAGCTTGCATGAATTCATCAATTAAGTCGTCATAGGCCTTCCCACGAACTCGCTTGTGCTTTAGTCCAATATACAAGGGGTCATTGAGAAGTGCCTGCAGAAACACAATTATTTTTAGGTCACAAGGTGTTGATGTGGAATGTCTAAAGAGCAACTCTTCACAAAATATTATAGTATTAAAAGATGAACTACAATCACATCTGAGGCTCTCGTTAGCTGGCCAATGTAATTTCTTCACACTGACCCTGACCTACACTGAAGAGACATAGAAGACACCTACCCCTATTAATCTTTCCAGCTACACGTCTTCCTGAAGTCATCTCTGTTCATCATGAATGGCCAACCCAATGGTCCCTATCTCCACATAAATCTTCAGGGTGGGCAGACAGACTTCCAAAAGTCTTGATAGTTCTGTTGGGTGCCACCATCTTGCATGTGATGTTTAGAGCCCAGTCAGACCCTATCCTTCTCATTAATTGTCCTCTAGACTTCAACCTTTATTTGCTACATGTCTTCCTCAAGGCATCGGAGTTCTTCCTAAATGGTCACACCAATGGTCTTTATCTCCAGGTAAATCTCCAGGGTGGGCAGACAGACTTACAAAAGTCTTTATGGTGCCACCCAACAGCACTATCAAGACTTTTGGAAGTCTGTCTGCCCATCCTGGAGATAAAGACCATTGGTGTGACCATTTAGGCAGAACTCAGATGCCTTGAGGAAGACATGTAGCAAATAAAGGTTGAATTCTAGAGGACAATTAATGAGAAGGATAGGGTCTGATTGAGCTCTTGACATCACATCCAAGATGGTGGCACCCAACAGCACTATCTTGGATGTGATGTCAAGAGAAACTATCCTTCTCATTAATTGTCCTCTAGACTTTAGTTGAACCCAAATTCAACCTTCAATTGAAAGACAGAATAGTACTTATAGGTATTCCCCAGGGATAAGGTGATCATGGCCAACCACAGATTCGAAATTAAACACAAAAGATCCTAGTCATTCTCAGGAATGACCCTCCTGAGTCCACCTGAAACTAAATGTTTTTTTTTTTGGCCCACAACGTCTATCCACATATCCAACAATGTCTTATGGTGTCATAAAAAGTCTTTATTATTACATCACAAGGACCTTGTGCAAATCACATAAATTCATTTGAAAGATGTCATGTCTTTCCTTCGGACATGCTACATTTTTTTTTAATTCATTGAACATTAACCCAAAACTAAACAATATATAAATAAAATCTTAAACCTGTAAATTCAAATAGATTATCCAGTCCTGTTCAGCCTGAAGTTCAATTGAAGGTTGAATTCTAGTCCATGAAATAGCAGGATAGGGAAGTATAAATATATCGTCCTGAACATTTAGAACACTCTCATAAAAAATATTGTACATTACAGGTATGTCTGTGGATGTCATAAGTAGTAAGCTTAAGAAACTGGACTTTAAGTTTCACTAGTTATCTAATGGTCTACTGACAAGAAAAATTTCTTTAGTAAGTTATGTTGCTTTAACTTACTGCTGCAGAAGTAATACTCAAGAGTGCATTTTCTGCAAGGGAACCATGTTCTCATTATTATTAAAATTTTAATGAAAATTTTAATGAGAATTAGTTAAGTGTGTAGAGTAGGGGTCTTCAAACTACAGTCCTACGCAGCATTCTTACTGGCCCACAGGTCCCCAGCATGCCCACCCATGGGTGCCCATCATCGCCCACCCGCTCCCGGAACCCAATCCACAGCTTCAGTTGGCAGATGGCCAGGAAGATGCCCAGGACTCTGTCAGGTGCGATCGGCAGGGGGTGTCACAGCAAGGGTGAAGCAGATTGGCTCAGCACCAATCAATCCTGTCAGCCTTTGCTGTCCGCCCCATGTTCCCGATATGCAGAGAGTGAGGCAGGTAGGATGCTTTTACTCTCTGGGTCTCTATGTGGGGGGTGTGAAATGGCAGAATGGGGGGAGTGAATGATTATTAGGGGGTTGTGTGTGTGTGTGTGTGTGTGTGTGTGTGTGTGTGGGGGGGGGGGGGGGGGGGGTCATGTTCAGAGAGTGAGGCAAAGGGAGGAAGTCAATGATTATTATAGGGTCATGTGTATGTGTGGGAGAGTGTTTAGAGTGAGGCAGAAGGGGAGAGGGGATGACTATTAGGGGGTCATGCGTTAGCGGTATTTTGGCTGCAAGGGGGGGTGGCTGGATGATGAATATGATGTGTATTACAGGGGGTGTTTGTGTGTGAAATGTATTTTGGATACGCAAGGGTTAACAATAGGATACACATATCAATGCCTGTTTTTTTCAGTAACTATAGTCCTGCCACCCAAAAATCTGAGTTTGAGGACTCCTGGTGTAGAGGGTAACATGAAAGTGGTGACCATGGGATATTTAAAGCTACAGGACATCACTCGGCTTGGAATGAACCAAGACTACAATGCACCAGGTTACCTCATTGTCAGTGCCGACATCCAACAGCACCGGAAGACATTGCTGGGGGTGGACTCCTCCACAAGCGGTATACAGAGCCAACTTGCCCACAGGGATTCCCATACCATAACTTCCCAGGTCTCCAAGACCAAGGATACGCTCGCCGTCCGTCACAACAATCGCCTGTCAATACAAACAGATACAGGTTTCAGTATTAATGCAAATATTGAGGTTTTGGCCATTTCCATAATCCTCTAAATAGCAGAAACCGTACCATAGTTCTGTCACCAAGTCACTATTACAAAGAAACATGCATCTTAAATGATCCATCAAAAATTGTTATTACATTACATTGACATAATACTCACCTGTCAGCAGTATACATCTGTGAAAACTGCTACAGAATAAAAATAACGTACTCACCTTCCTCACTCCCAGGGAAATCATATTTATTAATGGTAGACAGAAGCAATTCTTCCCATACTTCATTCTGACTATGGGGCTGTAATTCTATAAAACGGCCACTAGATAGAGCTTCGATTACATCACATTAGATTCTGCAGATATGAAGTCTGCAAAGTCACACGAGACTACAGACTTCTTCCCAGCTGTCCCGGTCCCCTGTTTTTTTTTTTAGGTAACATGACCTGTTCATTGTCTGTGGGTGGAGCTCGGTCGCAGTATTGACCTTTTGAGGGTCACAACATTTCCTTGCTCTCACCAACAATAAGGGACCCCATACACCATAAGATTTCCTTAAGATCTCCTTTTATTTTACCAAAACCATGTAATATGAGGGATTTTCTAAGCAATCAAGTCTACCTGTGTTCAATCGCAGAGCACCCGGCACCACATTGTTGTTGGTAGATCTAAAGCTGGGCATAGCGGTGTCGTTTTGCTGCTGATTTTGGCAGATCAACCCTGGATGATGACGTCATCACACAAGGCCGCTAGTGCAGAGAATCCACGGCCAATCGCGCCCATAGACCTGAATGGACACGGTCAAATATTGTTCTTAGATGCGATCCGGGGGTGGCTGCATTGAAATGAAGGGTAAAAAAAAACGCTTGTGCAGTTGTGGACAAGCCCTAAAGCCTGCTACTTTTTAGATGCATGTACAGGACACTGATAGTTCTTTAATTATTCAGGATCTACTGGCATTGCAAGAGATGCACATGGTGGTGACGATTCTGGAGACACCATGGAGATCAATCTGCTGCCTACAACATCCTTCAGCATGACCAGTTTTACTTTGCTTAGCCCTGGTCCCACTGCAAAAATAAATCTTCCCACATCAGTATCAAAATAAACAGCTAAAAGGGATGCGGAGGATGCACAGATCTGTATTAGCCAGAGATCCAGGGGAGGTGCTGCAGAACCAGACAGAAAATACAGAGCGAGAAAAGCGTCATGAAAAGTGTCTCGATGGCCTGAGATAGGACTCCCACTGAAATCACTTGAAGCACTCCTTCACTAGCAAACAGCTAAGGGCTTTTCTCCACTTACGAAGCTGGCCGTGGGGTGAACAAAGGGCTGAAAAAAGTGCACAAGTGGCCACAGCTAAAATACATTTCAATGCAGCCACTAGGTGGTGCCCGCCCATTGAAATAAATGGAAGCAGCCGTGGCACGGCTCAGATCTGCGCCCCCGCGTGGCCAGCTTCGCCATTAGGGACAAGCCCTAAAGGGACGCCGAGGATAGGTGGGTAGGAATTTCTCTGGAAGCAGTCAATGGGGTGAAAGACCTGTCACTCATTTTCCCATCCAATCCTAATGCAAAGGGAATGTGTCCTGTACCCCTGCATTGCTCCAGTGACACACCTGCTGCTGTTGTTCATTGGGCCCCTCCAAACTTTCAAATAAACCGACTAGACACAGTGTGCCAAGGTCAGGGTATCGGTATGTAAACCCAGGGAATGGGCTTTAAGAGCAGCCAACATACCGTATTGTCCGAACCATAAGACGCAACCCCCCCCCCCCATTGGGGAAGTGCCTGCGTCTGATGGTCCAAATGCACGACCTCCGCGGCCACTCGAATTGCCATATATCCCTCTCTCCGTGTCCGAATCTGCAGCTCCCACGGACACAGTAACAGCAGCCAGCCGGAGAGGAGTATCCCGCCCCCCCCCTCCTCCCGATCAGTGTGGAGAATGACGTTGTGCCGAGAGTGTACTGCTGCTAGTGACCCCTGCTGGCTGAACTGAATATTGCATTCACTGAATTTATTGCATTAACTCAATTGATGTGAAAACGTATTACATTTTTTTTCCTGGTTTTTCTGCCCTAAAAACTGGGTGCGCCTTATGGTCCAGGGCGTCTTATAGTCCAAAAATTCAGTATTCCTTTTATATACTTTAACTACATGAAAGCTTTTCAAACTAGAAAGTTCATCTAGAAATAAAACTTGCACCTTGCTGGAAATTAAACCTAATCTATTATTAAACAGGATTTTCATGGCCTTACAAGAACGTAAAAAGCTTCCACTCCACAGTGAAGTGCTCCAGCTACCGCTTGTCACAGAAACCTGTCAAATCGCCAGAATCCTCAATAATCCTTCAATAATAATCTTTAAATTAGCGATTAGCCGTTGGTTATACAGCCATTGCCTTTAGCAGCTAAATCTATTTAGTTTAATACAATTTAAACCCCGTTGCTTAGCGGTCGTGAAAATAAGATTTTAGTTTTGGCTTCCACTTTTGTTTGGAATCTATACATGTAACATACCTTTGGCACTTTAAGAACAAAATGACCTAATGGAAAAGTTTTAGCGAACCTCTTACAATATTATTTTTATATATATCCTGAACTGATGCAATCATACATAGAACCCTAAACCAGGAGATGTTCAAAAGTGGTCATTGGCACAGTAGTGTCACCCGGTGCCTGGAAACCCATGGCACCATCCTATAGCAGGGGTGGCCAACCCCCACAGACTTTTAAGGTGAAAATTATATCATACATGGAGTTACAGTCAATGAAATGATATACATATTTACACTTAGACAGTCATGGATTAAAACATATTCAGTCAAATACTAGATAGTCGGTCAGGTTGAAACAGGGGGATGCACCAATCCCCTGTATGTGTCTTAATCTTTACCAAAAGGTTATAAATTCTTCATCATCGATAAAAGTTTAAAATGTGGTGAAAGGTGAAAACATACATCAAGTCCGATTTTTTTGGAATGTTATAATGAATTTCCTCAAGAATACTGGTGCTTATACGCATATAAGCACCAGTATTCTTGAGGAAATTCATTATAATGCTCCAAAACCCCTGAAGAAGTCCCCAAGGGGACAATTAAATAATGCAAATCCCATTCCTGACTGGAAAATGTAAATTCTCTTGACTGGAACTACATTTATGATACAAGTTTTCACCTTAAAAGTCCGTGGGGGTTGCCCACCCCTGTTTGGGTTTAGTTCTTCCTAATTACACATAAGTACTTTCACAGTTTGCAAAAATAATAAAAACAAACTTTGTTTAATTTTTAATCTACAAGGAGTTTAGTTTTTATTATACCCACCATTACCTTACCTTAATGTCATCCTCTGGCCAAGAGTTCAACATGGATGCAATGTGGCCCCTATCGTGGATCGTTATAAAAAGGCCTCTGAAAATGAAGAGGAAATTCCATTAGTGCCTTCATACATTTAATACAAGTGAACAAAGAAACTTTGGTATCTCTAGTGATAGGTCAGAGCAATTGGATTTGCCGTGTTCTTCTCAGACATTTCACTCGTCATCCGATGACTGGTCTACGTCAGCGAGTCCGAATACTTTGACTTATTACTACAGACGCTCCACGTTCTAATGACATAAGCCAATTAATATTAAGTTACAAATCTAATAAACTAGTAAGGGTGGCAAGTTCAGCTAGGGAAAGGAAACTCAAGGAGGACATGATTAATTTGATAAAGTGGTTGGGTTGACCTTCCTCGATTCCCGGGTCTGGATGATTTAATTATGTCTAATCTCTGCCTTCTGTGCACTCCCAAAGATAAGCCAATCAGAGACATGCCAAGTGATGAGCGGACCTAACCAATCATGTCCAAACTATTAATCTTTTCAAGACATTTAAAAGTACAAATTCACTCATGGCCCCCCGCCATACTAACGTAAACTAACCCGCCACCCTATCTCCTCGGATCTTAGATCAGGATCCTCCGTTGCGGGGTATACTTATATTGCCATGACAAGTCTCATAAATGAATACATTTTTTCAAATCAAATTCTCAACTTTGACTTTAATTTATGCAAAAACTAAATGTGTGAGCAATACTTTTTTTGAATGTTTCCAAAGCTCTTCTCTACATCTCAATTTAAGTGATTATACCATGTTCAGGGGTTTAGTATTCAACTCACGTCACCAAGTTAAAATATAAAAACAAAAAACCTTTGGCCATCTCTTCTATTGTGTCTCCTGGCCTTGTATCCGCCCCCTCGTAAGTGTGTAACGATTTGTGGACCAATTACAATAGGTGGCTTGATGGAATAAAACTATATTCCAATCAAGGCCCAAGGGGTCTCACTAACAGAAGACCAAAAACTTTTTTTTATTAACCACCTGGGTGGCTCGCCTGTGGGGCGCTTCACCTCCTTTGGCCCTCCTACACATCCCCTGCGTCAATAATGAAGGCAGGGATGTGTGTGTGTGTGTGTGTGTGTGTGTGTGTGTGTGTGTGTGGGGGGGGGGGGGGGGGGGGGGGGGGGGGGTGTAAAGGTGGTTATGAAGTATATGTGCTGTAAAAAGCACAGCTACCACCATTACATGGAAGTCAATGGCATTGCCCACTCCCCCCCACCACCACCTCATAAATGACGTAATTTAGTTGGACCCGGAAAGATCAACAGGTCTGCATATACAGAGGAGCACTTGGGCTTTCACCAGTCAGGCGAGTATGTCTGCTGTTAGCTCGGGGTAAGTTTGTTTACTACTTTGGCAAATTGCCCAGGAGGGTAAACAAGCAAAGAGAATCACATAGGGTAGTCCTGCTTTGCTTGAGGAGCCAAGGATTGCTCAAAACACAGTGCCTAAATGATGACAGTGGATGTTTAGGGTAGGTACGTGTGTATCGAAGAGGACGCTGAATGGCAGTCTCTAGATACCAGCAGGGTCCCCAATATGGCTCAGGTCTGCATTTGGCCTGAGTAGTGCACCACCCCAGTGGGATATGGCTGGAGAGTCCTTGTAGCTAGGGCTTCTAAAAGACAGCGTAAGACATTGAGCTTCCAGGCGGCCCACACGCAGAACTATTCCTTAATAACCAACCTCTCTTCCTGAAGGCAGATGCCTCTCCTATAAACCTTCTATAACAAGGGTTCAGTCTGGAGCCTCAGGATGACTGCCAGTGCATTACACTACAGGTGGACCTGTTTTGACCACCTCGCAGGTTTGTGCACTGGCTAGTTGCAGACCAGATCACAACAAAATTTCAGCAAGTCATGTTCAGGATTTGCAGAGACATCTGGAGTGGCTGTTGAGTAATATATTTCAATGAAAGTTATAGTGTCCGGAGTTCAGCTTACACATGTGAAAGCTTGTATGAGATGTTAGTGATTGGATTTTGATTGACTGTAACATACCATAGGTAGCAGCTTACAAATGTCAAGTACTTGCTGAAGACATCACAAATCCACGTCAACGCTTGATGACACATTGGGCATTTGGTAAACTTTGAAGACAAAGACCCGTGTGAACCCATCCTTACAGGTAGAAGTTGAACTTCTGACCATCTGGAACCCTTTTCCTTCAATATCTTTCACAATTAGTTCCACGTTAAGGTCCCCGTACACACGGGCAAACCTACCTTTAATCCCTTCTCACCATAATCTTCTTGGTTGTTCCTCTATGTTCGGCTCCCAAGCCCCACTTCATAGAGCCAAAGTGTCCATGCACTGCACTGATGATGGCCAATGAGACTGAACCAGCTGTGTGCACTTTGGAATAAATGCCTCTGTACCATAAAGGCTATATATCACTGTACACCAGAGGCTCTGGATGTGCATTTGGCTGATGGGACGTAAAGGAATGATCTGCATGTCTCCACCCACTGTCCTGAAGTGAGGATTTTTCCCTTAACCTTTGGGATTTTGTGATGGATTGGAGCATGTAAATACCTTCGGCTTTTGCCTCCCTAGCGGTCAGCCCTTATCGCAACGTTTTAAGCGCCGCAATACGGGAGATTACAGCTTAAAGTACTCAATGGCAGGATAGGAAACCAAGGTCTATGGCGGTAAAAGGGTGGTTCCGAACCCCTGGAAATGCTGCAATGATCTACAGAATCACCAAAACTTTCAGGGGGTATGTTGGGTTTTCCCGATCCAGCTCCGTTAGCGGTTTGGCTGAACCCAAACAGTGGATGAACTGGGTTCATCTCAACCACTTGTTTACACGATCGATAAGCAATTGAGTTCTGCCCACCCTGAACGATCGACCAAACATCGGATCAGACATTGAACTGACATGTTGCTTTTTTTGGTTGATCGTTTGGCAATGGGAGTACGTTGGTGGACCCATAGCTCCCTATGCAGCAGCCTTTTCGATCAATGAATCTTGTGGAATCTGCCCATGTGCAAATCGTCCACAAATCGGATTTCCAAGGTGGTGTGCCATCGATTCCCGATCCATCGCCAATTCCACGCTCGCCTGAAATGACCGGATCGGGAATCGGTGACAATTCGGCCCGTGTATGGCTACCTTAAGGATGTTAACAAGGCTTGACTGTGCTACGCTTGAGTTGGCTTTTCGATTCCTTTAATCCCTTCTCACCATAACCTTCATGGTTAAATAGCAAATAACTGCAATTTGTTTTTGAATTTTTTCACCCCTCCTCCCCCCCACTGTTCCTGACGGCTCTATCTCTGTCCTGTCAGTCCTGCAGTGGACGAGATGGAGCTGTACGGCGAAAATCAGAGCCCTGGCAGCGCAGATTTACTATTCTGTGCTACTACAGCGGCTCCGATCTGAAGAACAAGCTGCAGGATTATTTTTTTTGTTATGCAACTGTTTTTTCATTGTTTGTTCTGCAATTGTTTGTTTCAAACATTATTCTATTCAGGATGTCTACTAGACCCTTGTACGGACAGATTTTGGGAAGTTACAGGCCTACAACATAAAGAAAAAATACATTTAAGCCTATGGTGCGATTTTGGTACAGAAATCTGGACCTCAGCAGAGCACTAGGGAGGTTAATAAAAAACAAAAAAAAAAACATGAATTCAGGTATCTTTAGCTCCATCACTGTTTACCTATAAGTTGTCTTTTCAGATCTGTGGAAAGTAATGCTGGGCATACACATACCGAGTAGGTCAGATAGACCTGCTCCGATGTGTGCCGAGATGCTAACGTGATGATGTCATCACGTTAGCCTCCCGTTGCATTATGGGGCCCCTTCAAATCGGCCGGGCACCCTTTGTGTGCCGGCCATAAGCTGCAATGAAGACGCCGCTTCATTGCAGCTAATGGCATCGGCTTTCATCGGCCAGAGAAGATCGGACATGTCCGTTCTCTGGCCGGCCGAGCAGTGGGGCGACAGGGATCTGTCGCCCCATGTGGGCACATGCCGATTAGCGGCCGATTTTTAACCTGACTGACGGCGCGAGCGCGCACGCCCGTCGGTCAGATTAAAAAACTGCCGCTTATCGGCATGTGTATGGCTAGCATAAGTGGATGAAAAAAAACATTGAAAGCTGGATAGTTCCCCATCAACAGCGTTACAAAGAGAATTCAGACAGCATTTCTGATAACTTTTGCTCTAGCAGCATTTCCAAATCCGTCTCTGTCTCCAAATGCAGCAATTTGCTTGTTTTAAAGTGCACAAAGGATGTTCCTGTGAATCCCTCTAAACATCTAAAGTGCTTTTTTGGCATCAATGAAGATATTTTATAGTCTCTCAATAAAAAGGAGAATACTGTGTGCACAAAGGCATTGTGGGAGAAGAAAGAGTCAGAAAGGAGCTGCCTTCTGAGTGGTCCTTTCCCCCGGTGAAGTGTTGCTTATTGAGGATAGAAGAGAGGAGATTATGTAATGGGAAGAAAAAAAAAAAAAATAGCTCCGGATCAAATGGAGATGATCAATTCCACCATTCATATCATCACTGGTGAGAGGGGAAGAGAAAGGAGCCAAAGATTATGTGTTGTAATTAAAATGAAATCAGAAATTCCAGACCTTTTAGCAACTGTTACTTGGAAGATGAGAAAACCCGCTTATCTCAATAGAAAACAGCCGACTATTGAACCCTGGAGACTGGCAAGCGCGTCCCGTCTTTCTCACACTGTGACTTCGGCTATTCTGTAAAACCCAAACACTAATCTCTTATAATAGGGTCAACTTCTTAATGTAACTTTAAAAGTCGTTTCCAATAAATCTTCAGCTTTTGTGACCCAGTCACGAAGACCACTGTTCAGAGCTTTTAGGATGATGTCAAGGACATTTAGTTGAAGTATTGATTATATTTTTGGATGTTTTGTAGAAGGAGCTACAAGTTATGGCGCCCATACATGCACAGATATTAGCGGCCGACCGATTAAAAACGATAAATTTTTAGATCGGTCGACTGAAAATTGATGCATGCCCACATGGTCCGATCAACTAAATTTGATCGTAATTGTGAAAAAATAAATAAATAAATAATTTTTTTTTAAAAAATCGATCAAAACATGATCGGACATGTTGGAAAATTTTGATCGGTTGACTACAAATTGAGTGCAAATTACGGATTCGACGGATTTTGATCGTTCTTGATCATTTGCATACTAATACTTCATTGTCATCAAATTACCATGCCCTCTGTACACAGCACTTCCAAATGAAAAAATAATCGCCTGATTAAATGATCAATTTCATGGACGATCAAAAATAAATAAATAAATAGATCATTTCCATCTATTTTCCATCAATCTCCTATTGTACGATTGAAATAAATTGATAATTTTTAGTCTGTTGGATGCTAAAATCTGTTCGGTGGTGGCCTGGAAGGAGTCCGGGAATGATTATTTGCACAGCACCATTAGGGTGCTTTGTGTTTTAGTTCTGTTTTCTTAAAGGGCTCCCGGACTCTAGGATAGAGGATGGAATTGGGTGGGCCTTTCTATTCCCCCAGGAACACGCAAACCGTTAACACCTGGGTTGCAGGTGATTGGAGCTAGGTGTGACTCCAAATAGCTGCCAGCCAGAGTCAAGTGTGTTAGCGCTCCTCATGGAACTTGGCACACAAGGAGTGTGGGGCCCAGGCTTGCTGGAGCAGTTGGTACAGGGGGGCACATTGTGGGGCCAGGCCTGTTGCTGCCTGAGTAGCAGAGAAGCTGTGTAGGACAACGATTTATCTTGGGACGTGCACAGCGCCGTGCTTGGCATTTTTCCAGGACTTTTTTATTTTGTAAGTAAAATTAACCCCTTCGGGGTACTTTTTTTTTTGGTTACACTGTACCCAAGTACACTCTCAGGAGCCCTAAAACATACATTGTGTGATTGATGCTTTTGAAGAAACCCTGTTTTTGCGTGTGATCCCCACTATATAATATATACAAATCAACATGTGCTGATCATTGATATAATCGACAGCAGGCAGAGCTAGAAGACATTATTTTTAAAATTTTTTTTAACATTTGTTTTTAAAAATGATACTCGAGCAGTAGGGACCAGTAGTCATGGCAATGCAGGTTTTGTGTCATATATATCATCCAAGGTTCTGTGCCTTAAAGATATCATGAAAGCCATTTATTATATGATGGGTACAAAACTTTTGATTACTGGCATACAGCGAGTTGCTAGCCCTATACATTACAGTTCTTGGGGCCGCCTAGGACTGCGGGGGGCCCCGTTGGGCACGTATTAGATGAACTTTGGGCGCAGATCTACCTGTGAATGCCCCCATACATCAAGACATAAACAAAATTATTTCCCCTAAGAAATAATTAACACACCATAAATGTTTTGACCTCCCACAACCCCCTTACCACCTCACCATTTCTTTCCTTAAACGGTCCCATATTTAATTCAAATTCATTCCTGGCAAAAGCAGTGGTAATGTATTTCCATTAGACCCAGCGCTCTAAAGACAGACCCTAGTTGAGGGAGGACTCATGACTGGTGAGGAGGAGCCAGGGTTATAAATCTATAAACATGATTATTTATTTTATGTACTGGATGTGGGTTCAGTTTGCAGGCAGGGATCCATCCTATATAGAGATACTACACAGTTGTGTGCCAACTCAAAAGCAGGACCTCAGTGGACATATTACGTCTCTTCAAGGGTAGATCACCCATTAAATCGTAACACCGCTCGCGCAGCACGTGTAACGTCATCTTGAACAGATTTATGAGCACCACTTAGATGAAAATACCTTGGCAATAGATTCCTTAGCATCGCGGCCCCCTTCGTTTGCCGCATATTTTTAATGCTCTTCTTCATTGAAGCCAACGGCAAATCCCGCATCACCCGAAATTCTACCATGTTGGTTCTCTGGACTGCCGCTTTGCCTATTAGCACCCCCAATCAGCGCCGTTTTTCCAGCTTCGCGCAAAATCGGCCGCCACCTCGGGTATCCCTTCGTCGAATAGTCCATTTGGTTTTAACCTCCGAGTTTTTTCCCCTTCTCCCGATAAGGGAACTTACCGGCATGACGTCCGAGGAAATCACTTCCGCATTTAGAAAATTTAAAGTCCCCCATCCCTCCATATTTTCTTGCTGTGCTAATATAGGAGGCGTTACCCGGGAATCTATGAACCCCTAATCATATAGATCTTTGGATGGGGGACCCTCGTTCAAACATGAGGGTTCCCTGTTTGATCAAGCTTTCTTGAGCGGTCCTAAAAATGCACCAGAATATTGTCAACTGTGCCTTGATGGCACCTTAAGTGCAGCAGGACTGTGGGTTGGGTAGCAGGAACAAAATGATTTGGAGACTCCTTCCAGAAAGTGAGAAGACTTGGAGTTGCTTCCAACATTGAGAAGCTCACATGTGCATAGAATTCCAGCAGTGACTTCAGTACTAAGAAGAACCTGTACAAATGGCAAGACTTACACCCTCTCTCAACGGAAAATAAATGTGATAAGGGATTCCAGGAACACTCAAGTTTTAACCGCTTCCAGTCCGCCCTCTTAACCCCCCATACACCTTAACAATTTTCTATACAATCTCTGTCACAATCAACTCTTCTTCTACCAAAACCATGTAATATGAGACTTTATAAACCTTTCACTCACTATGTATTCATCAGGGAGGACCCGCACTAATGCAGTGATATATACCTCCAATCACTATGTATTCTATCAGGAGGACCGCACTACATAGCAGTGATATATTACCTTCCAATCACTATGTATTCTATCAGGGAGGACCCGGCACTAACTATCAGTGATATATACCTTCCAATCACTATGTATTCTATCAGGGAGGACCCCCACAACATAGCAGTATATATACCTTCACAATCACTATGTATTCTATCGGAGACCCGGCACTACACAGTGAATATACCTTCCAATCACTATGTATTCTATCAGGAGACCCAGCCACATAGCATGTATATACCTCTAATCACTATGTATTCTATCAGGGAGGACCCGGCACTACATAGCAGTGATATATACTTCCACTCACTATTTTATTTCTATCAGGGAGGATCCGCCCTACATAGCAGTGATATATACCTTCCAATCACTATGTATTCTATCAGGGAGGCCCTATACTACATAGTTGTTGGTATATCTAAAGGAAATTGTATGGATTGATCTAAGGTGTATGGGGGGGCTTTCGACATGACTTTGCATAGGGCCTTTATAAGAGGAAAGATTTCTCCTCGTCCTAGCACACATGACATTACGAGGTCAATGACAGTTCCATACTTTGTCGCTTAGCGAGCCCACACAGAGAAATACTTTCTTTTCCGCCCTTCTTGGTTCTGTGATCTTTGTTCTGAATTTAGTTTGCTGTTCCCTACATGCCCCTTGATCGTTGCTGAAATAAATATATTTAGAAAGGGATTCAATCTAATCAAACAACAAACTCGTGGGGGGAAGTTGGGCTGAAGAAAGGCAGAGGTTTACTAATAGACTATTGTTATTAGAAGGACTGGGCTAACACAAAACAATGTTTTAAAAACATGATTTCCTAAAAAAAATATTTAAAAAAAAAAAAGAAAAAAAAAAAAGAAAGGACGTGCGGCCTCTGACACGGGTGTCCAAACTATTTTTTTTGCAAAGATTGTCAGATTGCGGATGTGCAAAATGCGAACCATTCTTTAAGTATAATCAAATGCAAATTAACTGAACCATGGGGCAGATTCTCTTCCTCACACATATGAGGCGTTAACCTTTCATACCACCGATAAAGGCATGCTGGGGTTTTTAGTGCTCACTTTTTTATAATTCCAGAACAACTGATTACTCGAGTAAGCAGAGTTTTTCAGCACCTGAAATGCTCAACAAATAAATATTCGGCTTTAATTCGGGTTCAAAAAATAAAAAAACGCTTGGCATTTTGGTAGTGGATTTTATGAGTAGTGAATTGCAAAGCCCTCGAGCATGCTATCATCACACAATTTTGCTGACATGTAGAGAAGGGTTGTGGGAACATTGAAAAAATAAATGATTGCTCTAGCGCATGGAGTTTTTCATGAATTAGGTTCAAAGTCAAGTCAATTGAACCATTTTGTGCAAAAACTTGATATGCTAGAACAATCTTTTTTCTTTGGCAATGTTCCCACATTCTTTCTCTACATCTCCAGCACTCTATTGATGATTCATGTTCAGGGTCTTTGTAAATTAACTACAAATCTGCTGAATAAATATTACACCTCAAAACAGTTCAAGTTTGCTGTGTGTTTCTTGTGACTTGTGCTTGGCATTTCCCTCCCTAGGCTTATACTAGTCATTCAGTTTTTCCAGATTTTTTTTTCTTCTAAAATTGGGTACCTCGGCTTATATTCGGGTTGGCTTTCTACTCGAGTATATACGTACATGTATCCCTTAAAAGAAAAAAATCAATATAACCATCATTACCAGGCTATTAGCAGAATACATATTCGACCAGTGTGGGCAACTGAGTGATATGAAGGGCCACAAGTGCGGACCTCTGCATCACTAAAGGCTGCACAAACTTTTCAATCTATACGACTTGACTTGGTACTTGCAGAGCTAGAAGACATTTTACATTTTAATAAAAAATTTGTTTTTAAATGATAACTTCTTTTTACGGCCAAGGGTATTTAAGATGTTCAGGAACAAGTATTATTGAAAATTCAGATTAAACATTAGCGATTAGGGCGGGTGGAGAGGGTGCCAAAAATCATATCACGTCCCCCCCCTTCGGCCAATAAGAAGAAGAGACTGCATGCACCAGTTAGCTTGCAAATAGAGAGAGGCTTCTGCTCGTGTGTGCGCACTGACCGGTGACCCACAGAGTCTGTCATGCCCTAATACCCGTCCCAAACCTGCTGCCCTTTGGGCGTTCTTCATTGGCACCCTAAGTTCACCCTTCGGCTCCAAAACTTCAACTAAATGCATGGCATAAGAACTCGCCTGTCTGCAAACACCACTGTCGTGATCGGGAAAGAGGAGAGGCAAGGTACTTGCTCGTGTCATCGGGTTGCGATTGGCTTTTGATGTACGCCAACGACTCAGCCGGAGCAGATGGTGAGTGATTATGCTCCCACTATTCCACTAACGAACATGATTGTAATTATATTTGCGGCCAATAACCTTGATCCTATTCTCGGTTTGTGCCCCATCGATCTCATCAATGACTTTGATGATACCATGGGGGCACTCACATTGATATATGACACAAAATGTGCATTACCATCACAGTGTTCCCTAATGCTTCAAGTTTTTTTATTTAAAATCAATAACATCTTCTAGTTATACTGCTGTCATTTGAAATGCTTATACAAGTCAGTATAATTAAAAATGTTAGTGCGGCCCTTTAGTGATGCCTTCATATCAACCTAGTTGCCCCCACGGATTTAAGCAGACTATTTCTATTATTTGGTTGGACTTAGACGAAGATCAAGCACATTATAGACCATAAATTAAAAAATTGACTAATAAGGACCCTAGGTGGGGAAACCTTACCCTGTCCCCGGGTAGGGGGCTGCTAATTGGCGTTGCGGGCACTAATTTCTCTTTGGCTAGGGCCCACAACCACCGTTAAATTACATTATTTTCATACTCTCCTTCTCCCCCCAGTAGCATTTACTTATCCAATTATTCAAAACTTCACGTAATCCCAAGGTTCCACTTTTTCTTGCAATTGTAATTATTTGGCTTGAAAGGAATATTTTTTTTTAAATAGGAGGAGGGGGGGGGTGGTTATTTGCAATACTGGAATCCTCTTCAATTTTTAAAGCTTCATTTGTTTAGATTGTACATTGAAGCGATAGTTTCTTCTATCCTACATATTCCGGGGAGTTTTTAAAAGAAACTTGCATGAAGATCAGGTCAGGTTAGCGGTATGTAAACACATTCATTTGTAATGATATACAAAATCATACATCTTGTGAGGGATAAGCTGTAGAGCAGCAAGGTACAGGGCCCCTGGATGGTCCCACAGCGGGCGAAGGAGGTCAGCAACGACAGTTGAAGGTAAAAACTGGGTGGCTTGTGAAAGTCTATAACAATATTTACAGCAGTAAAAGGTACCCATACACTTGCTTTTTTGTGCGATTTTAGCCTTCCGACGATCGGTATGGGTAGTCATCGTTCGGATTCTAAAGGTGGCCATACACGGTCGATTTCCCCTCTATCGCTGATCGATCACCCAGGCGCGTGCCACCTTCGTGACCGATCGACCGACCACACCGTCACGGCCCCCAAATCGGATCGCAGGACCAACCTTTGGTGTATTTCTGATCGATCGGCACACACAAGGAGTTTGACATTGTGAATCGATCGACTGTAACGAATCCTAGGAATCGGTGGCCAAGGTGGTAGGCACAGACTTGTATGGTCGATCGATCGTCGCCTGTGACTTCACCGAATCGATCGGTCTTAGAAAAATCGGCCGAAAATCGTCGGGTCCGAATGAGGATGCCCGTAATTTTCGGTCGGTCGGCCACATTTAAAAGATTCCCAATCCAACCAGCCGATCGGTCGGAGACAAATCGGAGGCCGAAAAATCAGGCATCCGACCGACTTTTAAAAATAGCACTAAAGCAAAAATCGGCCGTTAAAATCGAATATCGCATCAGTCCCCGAAAAATCGCAACGTGTATAGGTACCTTAAGGCAGTAAGTCCATCCAAAGGAATCAGTAGTCCACAGAAAACAAAGGCTTTGTAGCTCAACACATACAGTCCTCGTTTGCCACACAGGTACACGCTGCTCCCCAGTCACACACAGTACTGGTTCCATGGTGGAGCCTCTGACTGAGCAGGTAAGGAGGTTATATAGAGCTGTAACAAGCCCTAATGAGCGAACAGGACACAGCTGGTCTTACCCTGCACCAGGCCCAGCAAGTCCAGCTCCCTCTGCTGGTCAGATAGGAAAGTACTCGGCATACTGCTGCTATCTGGGACACACATACCTCCCATACTGGATACAACCAGAGGACTTAACAAGGCTTCCTGTCACAATCTGTATAGTTCAGCTTTATCTGTAATGAAAGTCCACCCGGGGACATTCCCATTATCACACAGTGGGGGAGGTATAACACTGTAGATGTTAGGTCACCTAATCTGACCTTTCCTCATTGTGTAAATTACAAGATCAATGCTCAGGGTATATAGGAAGTCCTGGCCCCATACCATTTCCATGTTTTCCTAAGAGGACAGAACATTTTACATGGCACCCTGATGGCTTGGCTGGGACCCAAAAGATTGGAGCAGATAACAGAAGTCATTGCTAATGAGGTCCGGACTTTGAAAATAACAGGCTTTATGGATTTTTATGATTATTTTGCTTGAACTGGAAGATAGGGTTCAGGTAGAGTGGAAGTCCCAAATGGAGAAAATAATAGCCGGGGAGGATGTCCATCTGGGTGGGGAGCTCCATGTCCATGGAAACCATCTAAACAAACTTTCATCTTTAGTTAAAGTAACTTCTTGCTGATCTAATGAGGTTTCCCACTAATTTCCTACAGAGTGGGGTTTCCTGAAAAGCCAATTCCCTTAACAGTTCCCTTGTGAATACTGCACATGTGTTCATGAAACGTGCGTTCTTGTTCATTTTGGAGGAAAGTGAAGCTGAGCTCTGGGGAACCTTATAAACTATGTTCAGTTCATTGCGCTTTGCTTAAAGTGAAAACACGCAGTATATTAAAAGTTTCAATTCCAGTTTCGTCTGTAGGTTTGCACAAACATTTACCTTATATACAACTAGAAGCAAAGTGATATACAGACAAAGAGGGGCTCCTTGAGGACACTGACCCTCCTTTGGACTGTCTGGTATTTAACCTCCTGGTCATTACCCACGCGCTTTAACAAAACAATATTCTCTGCCGCAGTTTCCGCAAGGCCCCGTGCACAACTCCAGCATCACCGGAATTGTGCTGGGAAAAGGCGACACCCCCTCCATTACATGGAGGTCTACGCCCCCTCGTGCCACTGGCGACATGTTCAGGGGCAGATGCACAGAATCGCCGGGGGAAGTTTCTCCTGAGGTAACTCGCTGAGTTTCATCCATCAGTTAACTTGGGCCAAACGCCCAGGAGATTAAGGAGACTGAATTGGGGGAGCCTACTTTATTCCCTTGCCTCTACAGCATAGGTGCCAAATTTGGCCGACAAGCAACTATTTTTGGCCCATGGCAGACCAGCTAGATCTACCTTTTCAGCAGCCCCCTACCAGCTGCACTTACTGCCCCTCCATCCTTCCACTCTGGGAGTAGAGAACTACAGCAGGGAACAGTCAACTCCACATTTGAGACAGCTCTGCTCTCTCCAGCTCAGCCAACGCTTTGCATGGAGACCCACGGTTTCCATGTAAAGCAACAGACATCGGAAACAGCCATATCGGACATGAGCGTTAAATACAGCCGATGTCTGCATATGATATGGGCCAGATAGATGGCTGTGAGCATGCACAGCGCTCGAAACGGCCATCGATCTGGCCCATATCTTCATGTCTGTACCCTGCTTACCAGTCCTGGCTGCTCAGTGGGCACCCACTACCTAGAGTACTCTAGGATCCTTAGTTCTCTACTTCCAGAGGCGTAGTGAGTGCAGCTGGTAGAGGGGCTGCAAGGAAGTCTGAGTATATTATAGCCCAGGTTTTGAGGGTCTATATTACCTGTATTTTAAGGCTAGGTCATCTAAAGGTAAGTTTTTAAATTAGAAGTGCTTGGCTTGTTGAGTGAGGCCATTCAAACCATGCTGGCACAGCAGTAGCAGAGGAAAGATC
>CM070033.1:6702664-6714470 GCA_036250615.1 Ptychadena robeensis | reverse complement strand
CAACAATCCCCGATCAACAACAGCCTGGGACTCAAAATAACTGCACATATGCAGTCCACTACTACAACAAAGCAACACTCCACATTCCTGAAGAGTAAGATCAACATTATAATAATATCCCCCCGTGGAGATACACCAACAGGCTATCTCTCTTATCAATGCTCTATTTAGAATCGAGAATTCAATCGTCCCTAAAAATCGCAAATCGATCTAAGCTATCCACCAAATGGTTCAATTTTTTGGTTTCAAAATTCAATCACTCGATGCTCTATTAGAATCGAGGATTCATTCGTCTGTAATCGAAAATCGATCTTAAAAATCGCCTCAACATACATACAACATACACCCCACAGTTGAGTGTTGCGATTGTGGTGAGATTTCGATTCAAAAGATATTAACTAATCGTCGATTTCCCGTTGGTATTGACGTTTTGCATTCCGATTGATGTGGGTCTCATGTTATGTCTATCTAATCTACAATCCGATCCAGGATAAACACCAACAACAATCTCGCGATTATAAAACGATGTTTGCACAATCGACGATATTCTTTCCAACATTCCAATCAAAATTCGAGATTCGATTTTCTGCCTTCATCGAACAAAGTAAAATCCGTATATCGGTACGATCGGGTAAACATGTGGTATAGGCGGGGCTGGGAAGGGAAAAGGGGGGGAAATCTCGGATGGTTTGCTCGGAACTGGGGGAAAAACGGTAAAGGAAATCGTGATGAACAGGAATTCATCTAATCGAGCCATGCGGGATTGACAAAACCAAAATCGGAAAGCCGTGAGTGCATAGAACGCTTTAATCCGCGGAAATCCAACTACACCGGCCCCAAGGGTGATTGCGAGGGGTGTGAGTGGAGAAATGTGGTCAGCTTCCAAAATATGGTGAAAAGGACGGTAAATCGATCGAGGGTTTTGGGGTATTGTAAACGGTATTGACAAAGTTCCCCGAAGTATGAAGATAAGGTCTGATTTTGGGAGATGTAGGGGTAGTCTAATCAAATGAAAATGCGAGAGAATATCCGGTGGGTAAGAACACCGGGCGGCGGCAAAAAGCGGTCGCAATTATAATACAAATAACGTATGGCTTTAAGGAAACGAAAATCAAAAGCAAATGATTATGGTTCCAACTGTTCCGGGGGGTCAAACTTATACTTCGCTTTTTCTGCTAATCCATCGAACACTTAATCCAAGAAGGGGGGAAATACGGAAAAGCGGGGATAGGCTGGGGGAGGGGCGGGAAGTGAAAGGAACAAGGACGCGCAGGGGGGGGTGAAAATGGGGCGGGGGGAAGAGGGGGTGGCGCGTAGGGTGGGGGTCAAAAATCGCGGTCGGGGGGGAAAAACGGGTAAAGTGGGTGGGGAAACGTGCAGAGCGGGTAGGGGGGGGTTGGCAAATGTCAAAAAAAGGGGGAGAATGAAATGGAAAAAAGGAAGGGGGATGCAACTGCTGGCAAGTATAGAAGGGAAAAAAAATAACGAGTGGGTGTGTGGAACAACACAATCGAAAAGGGCGGGGGCAGTGGGTGTTCTGGCTAGAAAAGCTTGGGGTTAGGCTGGACCCTACCCTGGGATTATGATCCTCTACTGTCAGATATCCTTTAGATCGTACCAGAAAACAAATATGTAGTGGGGGCGGCGTAAACGAAGGAGGGGCAAACGGGGAAAAAAAGGGATGGCCGGGCTAACAGATCGACTGACAAGCACAGGGTAAATAGAACGGGGAAAGATGAAAAAATGGTATGTGTAAAAAAGGTCTCCCAGCACGTGCGGGGCAAGGAAAGGGCGGAAAGAGCGGGGGGGAGATTCTACAGGGGTTTTTAAGGGTAAAATTCAAAACAAATTGGAAAGGGGGGGGGTGGTGTCGAGGTCTAGGGGGGGAGGGGTGAGGGTGGACTAGAGTAAAGGGGAAGTGTAAGCGGTCAGGGAAAGAATAAAAATAGAAAAAAGTGAAAGTTGGGTAAAATAATTCAGTCGCTGGTTGACAAAGCGAAAATCGAGAGAATGCGGCCGGGGGACATTGTAGCGCGATGCGAACGATAAGGATTGGTGAAAAAAATTCTTATGAAAAGGGGCAAAAAATGCGAAGTCAGAATGTGTGAAATCGGGAGCGTCGGGAAAAGTTGGTTGAAGGCCAAATCATTGAATACTTGTAGCCAGAAATCAGTTAGGGGTGATAATTGATCGAATGTTTGTGGGGGAAAAGTGGTTTCAATGGCCGGAAAGGGGAAAGGTGGTGATCCGATTAGAACATAATAGATATAATACCATAGACCCAGAAAAAAAAAGAAGTAAAATCAAGGAAGATCTGGGGGGGGGGGGGGAGATAATCAAAAGTTTCAATACCAAAATCGACGATTTTTAGTAATAACTTTTAGCATCGAAAATCTCACGCAAAAAACAATACGCAAACAAAGATGGGAGTGTATGTTGATGTGATTAAGATGAAAAAAAAAAAAATATGTTAAGAATTAGACAGGATTAAAAAAGAAATTACCATCATTCTAATCGAGCACGATTAACAAAAGAAAAAGTGTGAACCAGTGGTGGGGGGGGTTGAGCTAGCACGGGTTTAGAAAGTCGGCTCCAGGTATTTAAAAATAGTTTAATTAACAAAGGGCGATGCTAAAGCGGGCGAGGTTGAAAAAGCTACTAAGATCTGGGATCGATTCTAAGTGAGACTAAACTGGATTGAGTGAAAAAATGGGCTGGGGGGCATAAATGGGTGTCGGCTGGGGGAGGTCAACGTCCTCATACAAACCCTCATCCATAGCATGTGGCGCGGTCGTGATTGTGCTGGGATAAGCCTGTTCTGAAGAAGACAAGGAGTACAAACAAGAGGGTCGGGCACGGGCGAGACGAATGGGTGGCATGTACGGTGAAGGGCCAATCTTGCTTAGTCTCAGCCAGTGTCTTGCATAGAAAAAATGTCTATTTCAAAATGAATGGGTACGTTTGTTGCGTTGTTGTTAAAAACGAAACTGGGGGGGCGGGACGAGCGACGAGCAAGCCGCAGTAGGTTTTATGTGCCATTGCTTTCCAGGTTGCGCACCTTGAACCGACGTGCATACTTATGACAATAAGAGGGATGGTGGGGTCACGCTACAAGAGAGGTAATCGGTATTTTACCCAAGCGGAGATAGCCAGGATGTGTCGAGGCATAAGTTTTTCAGTGACGCCCTGCCGCAGTCATCTGTTGGAGTCACCTAGGAGAGTTGGTAAATTGTATGCAAATGCGCCAATGGGGCCCGCTCCATAACTCAACCAGGCGTGCAAAGCGGGATCACCATAGTGAATGCTCAGTCGCGTGATGCAAAGTCTTAAGTGGTGAGAAAAATGCCCAACAAAAAATAAATGATTTAAAATGTCGAGAAGGTTCTGATTACATTTTGTTGATACTATGAGCAGCGAAATCAGCGCTTATGTAAGAGGGCCCACTAATAATCCCTACTCAAAGTTAAAGATGCTCTGCAATCGCAATGATGTTTTCAGCGCGGGAATATCTTCGGAGAAATCCAGTGTATTTGCGCTTCGCCCTGCTGAGAAACTCGGAAGGGGCAAAATCAAAATCAAAAAACCGTTCAAGGGAAGGGATGTATAATAATATCGCGTTCGCGTAGAGAAGCTATGGGGCATTTCACCAGGGCAAAAAGGGCACCAAGTAAACGGGCGTCCGAAAACGTGCCATAAAAAAAAGGCGGAGGCACGCAAGAGGGATCGTCTCCTAAAAGGCGGGGATCGTATGTGTGGCAAAGGTGTCGTGAATGGGTGGGTTGCGCCCGCCTGGCGCAAAACAAGGCAAAGGGTGTCGACACTGAGTTATGGTCGTCGCCATTGGGGGGGTGCAATGGGCAAACAGGCGAAGTTTGTCGACGTCATCGGTGGCAGGGAATGGCGTTCACAGTCCTAGGGAAATACTGGGTGTGGAATATGTCTCGGGGGGGCGGTGTGCAAGATAAAAAGAATACTGGGCCACGTAACAAAGAAAGGCACTTGGGACACGGGAAACAATCTCCGGAATACAGAAGACGTGCATGGCGGGTACCAGATAAATACATCCAGTCGGGCATAAATTAACGTTCACTCTTAGTGAATACTGAACCGTGGGTCGGGAATCCGCTGAAGGGTACCATGTGCAAAGTGCGGGGAATATATATCTCGCGAAATGGGGAAAAGAAGGCACCGCCTGGTATGCCTAATAAAACTCCAGGGGGAAATTGATTTAGGGTGCATCTGTGGAGTAAGGGCATGTCCGAGAAAATAGAGGAAGAAAGTTGACAAAGCACGAGCGTCAACCGGGGCATCAAAAAAGTACATGGGTGCATCAATCACAAACCGATAAGAGCGAGGGCGTCGCACACGTCAGTCGGATGGGGGCTTGTAGTCGGGAAAATGCCGTTTACAATCATCCAGGGAAGTAGGATGTAGGTAGCAAGTGCAACGTCACCAAACAAGGTCTTTGCGTTAGAGCGCGTCGTTGTTGTCCCAAAAACACAGACACCAAAGTTGACAATAGACTAATGTACCCAAAACTTCAAGAACCCCCTCCAGAAGCAACTTCTTGCCCAAGGACCAAATTAGCATCTTGGTGAAGAACCAATCATTTATCGCCCAGGCCCTATGGAGGACAACCACGCCATAGGGGGCGGGAGAAAATGGGGGAGGACATGTATAAAAACCAAAAGTCCAAAAGGTGATAACTACAGTGCTTCCAGGAGTGGGCCACTCGGGGAAAAGAGGACGGCCAAAAGGGACCCGGTATTTGAAGGTGTTATGGGGTCCCTTGCCCCGTAGAAACTGAACCCCGCAGGATCTTTAAATCACCAGTGGTAGGATAACTGTGTTGTCATAAGGTCTCCCCAGAGTCGGTGGTGGTACCATACAAACACCGCCGAACGATCTCGTGGAGGGAACAAACTAAAGCATTGACGTTATCAGAAAGAATGGGTTGGGGCCTACTTTGGAAATTTCATCTTGTTTCGGAAATGCAGCTGGCAGCTCAGAAGGTTCTATATGGAGGAGTCGTCCTCCATGTACCGACAACGATAGTGACCACACATTCGCATTTCTCACCCCTAAGGAGTCGTGGAACCTGTGGCCATAATGCTCGAAACATCATACTTCAATTTCTCCCCAAAACAGTCGCCGATTGTTCGTCCCTACCGTAATTTCCCTACGGAACAAAATCCCACCAAAACAAAAGGGAAATGGCACGGAGAAGTCGGATTCTTGAGTAATAGATCGCGAAAGAACCGAAGATACTGCGTCGACGTATTTCGGTCCGGCGGAAATTCTGACGCCGACTGTAGCTTGAGCCGGTGACCCCGGGTGTTTCGACACTTTCTCTCCCATTGTGACGGACGGTAAATGCTGCACACAGGTAAAACTTGGCGGACACCCTTTGTCCCATAGGTATGATGCACACAAGCACGGTGTCCCTCGACTGGATGTTGTCATTTAGGTTCTTACAAATCAAAGTTTAATGGCTCATCTAGATTGTGCATTAACCGGTATGACAACTTTGGCGTTTGAAATTGAGTGGGTCTTTCTTTTCACGTTGGGTCCTGAAAGCTCTATTATTAATGATCATCGCGGGCGTGCGAGGGGGGGACATATCAGGTTACCTAACGCTGTACCTAAGTGCGAAAAACGGTTCCTCTAGCTATCGTGATACATAATCGCTGCCAATCAAAAGAATTCTTCTCTACACTTACAAGTTAACAGCAGACTTAAAGCAGACACTTTCATGGAAGTCGCGGTGCAATGGAAACCTCTCACACATCCTCGGGTTTCCGGGTACCCGAAAACGGGCCGATATCAATGGCCATATTCCATTGGTGGCGCATGGTGCAATGCGCGCCGGTACCAAGATTAATGCAGCAGACTCAACCTCTGAATGTACCACCCCAACTCTAGAATTTCTAGTTTAATATAGAACTTCAAGGTAACCGGGATCTGCCGCAAGAAAAAGTGAAGAGCAGGGCCAATTACCATCAAAAGCCCAAGAGTGGCTAAGTCTGCTGAGTTTCAGCAGTCAAAAACGAGGTAATCCAGCTCTCGTAAAATGTGTGCGGATTCGCAAAATGAGGTTGCAAAAAAATTGGGGGTCCATGTGGCTCACCTTCGCCCCCAATTATGCATGGGTTGTCGATGCACGACTAATCAAATCCGCCGCTCAGGACTAACCGGGCGGGTCAAAAAGTCTCCGAGAAAAAGGGGCGGGCGTCCAAGGGAATTACAAAGGCGGGGAAATGGTCACTATGTTTAAAGAGGCTTTCTTTGTTTGTCCAAAAACATCATGTGGTGCGGCGAGTATCACTTTCCATAGAAAAAGAAGTCTACAGGTCTACTCTTTGTCCTACAATGGTAATCTTCCATTGATTTGTGCCGTAACGCAATGAGCCATACCCATTTAAAGATCTTCTCATGGCAAATGATCCTAATTAGATCTACAACAAAAACAACAATAAATGATAGATGGAACCGAAAGGGGTATCTCTGAAAATAAGCAAGACTAAACATCGGATAGGACGGATCGGAATGGTGGTGTGGTAAAGTAGAACAGTGCCCCAGGCATATACATGGAATATTGGTACAACCAGAGATCTAAAGGAAATCTGGACATAGAAATCAAAAAATAACTACTCAAAGGGAAAAGAAAATGGTGTATAAGGACCAGGCGCATCAAGCACAGCAAGCACGAGGGTCCAAAAAACCCATAAAACCCTTCATACTGAAAAAGGTCAAATTTTATCAGATAGGCACATATCCTTTGGGTAAACCACTCAACTCAATCTGACCCAACAACTACTGTATTCTAGTGGAAAAGTAGCCATCCCGTGAGAACACATACATCGTGTCATTGGCAAGGTATATAGTCGGGCCACACATGCTATTTAGTTGGGCCGGGGTCGGCGCGCTTAAAGGTCGGGGGCAAGCCTGATAGAATAGGCAATTTTCGCCCTGATTGAGAAGGTATTAATCAATAATCACGTTGCCTATGTTAGTTATGTGCCAGGATCACTCTCTGAGATTGATCAAGCTACATCGTGATTGGAAGCGTTATATATTACCACCTGCTATTCAGTGTCTGTGTGGTATAAACCAGGCGGTCGGCCTCCGAATAGTGAAATAGCATAGAAAAACGTAGAGGGGTGGAACGAGGCTCATATTTCATACTGTTGCCTTCATCGGTTGCAATATTGTGCCCTCGGCGTGGTGCTTCTCTCTACTGATATGAAGCTACATAGTGGTAGTGGGGGGGAAGTTAATTAGGTCCTCAAAAATCACTGGTCTTTATGTAGTGCGGGGGGGTCGCTCCCAAGAATATTAAGAATACTCTGGGCATGGATTAGGAAGGTATGATCTCGACGGGGGGATTGTACTATCTGTGTATGCCGGTCGGGGTAAGAGTCGCCAAAAATAAGAAATTAGTATACACTAGGTAGTATTGATAAGGGTTGGTATATCAACAGGGCAACAACTGGTAGTGCCGGTCCTCCCTGATGAGAATGACATCAGTGATTATTGGAGGTATTGCTGTAGTTACAACGCTGCAGAGGGGTTTAGTAAGGTGGTTCTGCCCTGATACGATATACAATTGATGGGGTGGGAAGATATGGGTAGAATCAGGGGGGGGTGCCTGCAATTAGCAAAATGGGGGGTTTTGGTTAGGAAAAAGTTAGGATTTGTACGATCAACCACTTATGCATTGTCCAAATGTCTATGTCAAGAGATGTATGCGTTTGGGGCTGTAGGAATCAACGGCATGTTGCCTACAACAAGACATGTGTATCAAAAAATAAAGGGCATAGCCCTAAAAAAAAAGGAAGCGACGAAGGGAAGAAACGTTTTTTGTTGAATCCTGCAAAGGATAAGTTCTCACTTTTCAGAACTGACACTCTATGTCTACGTGATCCCCACCTACAATCGGAACAGATGGACTGAGACCCTTATCTTGTAAGTAAGTTATATACCGGGGGGGTATAACGAATGGAGGTGGTTTTCGAGGATACGTAACTATGACCGCTATCCTGCTGAGTCTCGTCCTATGAAGCTGTTGAGTGATAAAAGGGCTCATTTCGCGTATTACTTGCTCGTGTTGGTACCAATCCTATTCACGTGGATGTTGCGTGTCCATCTATTCATGCCCCCGTCCTCCATTAGAGCCACATCCGCTCTACACATGTTACATTAGTACCGCCACTAGGCTGGCAGGGGGCCCCCTCACCAGAGGGAACTGTCCCGCCCCCCACTCACTTTATGTGGCACTACCCATCCATCGCTGACTGAAGGTGATGCCAAGACCGATTCCCCCCCGTCCTCTCAAGGCATCCAGAGCATTGCGCTCATGTTGGGACACCCTACCATGAGGCACCACCCCAACCCCCCCCCTCAGCAAGGGTGGTGGCCCAGGACGGGCACTGATCTCCCTAGGACTACCCATTGTAATGACCAACAAAGAAGGTCATGTTGGTTTAACCCACCTGCCCCTAAAAAAAAAAAAGCAGTTTACTTACCCACTAGCACTGTAACAGGTGTGATCAGGTTGGTGCCAGAGCAACAAGAAGGCAAGCTGGATAGGCAACGAGCACTATCCAGGGGGGCACTCAACCCTAATTAAGATGGAGCCCCAATCGAGGAGGCACATTGGCAAATAGGGCTCGCCTCCTCCATGGACCGACCTAGGTGTGTGATATGGGTATGAGTCAGTAACAGTCAGAAAATCAAACCAGGGGTCAAGACTTTTGGAGCAAAAACAGATCGTAACTCTTCTTCGGAAACAAATTTGGAGCAGGTGGGGTTTTGCGAGATGCTAGCAGACAGATCAGGGACCAAACGGTTCTGGTTGAACTGGTCCAGAATGACGCACACCAAGTGCCCCGAATAATGGCCGCCAGCCCCCCTACTGCTCCACCTGGGACAGGATTGTTCAATTTCCAAGCCACCCCTGACAGCGGCCAAGGGGATTGGTGGCACACAATATTTAATGGGTTGTCAAAACCACCCACTAGTGGAAAAAGAGTCCTTCGTATGAATGATACTTTCCAATGCAAGCACAAATTCAATCTGACCATGACAGAGAAGAGAACGCAGGCAGTTAAGCTCCACTAGGTCCCACATAAGATTTTATGCATCTGAAGCTTCAGGAACGTAAAAACCACATGTGGCTATAATCAGAAAAAAGTATCGGAAATATAGGATAATAAATATTCACCCCATAGAACAGGCAGACTCATCCCATACAATTTCATGAAGACCTACCACACTATGTAGTAAATATGACCAATCCGTCATAGAACATATGATGATGAAGGTTAGAAAGGTCCTCTATTACACATGTTTATGGTAGAAAAAAGTTTTTGTACAGAAGTTGCAATGGAGGAGTCTGCCTGTCTATGGGGGGCTTAGAAGATGTCGAAAAAAAAAAAAATTTCAAAAAGCGACAATTACAAGGTTTTTGAACATAATTCAAAGCCACCCTGAAATGGTATCAACCAACACAAAACCTCTGAAAATGTAAGGAAGAAAGGGTTGGGGGTATACTCCAAAAAGAAAGCATGTCTCTAACACAAAACATATTTTCACAAATTAATTTCAAGATCGAATTCGAACTAACATTTGAACTAATTATCAAAAAACTACATGGCTAAGCAAAACTTTTTATTTCCAAATGTTCCCACAACGCCTTCGGGGGGTCAAAATCCCAGCAATATTACAATTTTAGTGATGATACCATTTTCAGGGGCTTTGCAATCAGCTCCCAAAGTTAGCAAGTTGAAAAATTCGACCATCTCTATTCTCGATCATCGAACATTCTCTATTGTTATCCGAACGCCAGTTATTTCTAATGATAATTCACCAACTCAGAAACTTCAATATGTCTAGTGAGGTAAGAGATAGAAAGTTTAATACACTGCTCCAAAAAATAAAGGGAACACAGACACAAGAGCTGATCCTACATCTGAATGAATTAAATACTTTGTTCTTTACATAGCTGCATGTGCTGACAACAAATTCAATGGAAATCACATTTATCACTCCATGGAGGTCTGGGTTTGGAGTCACTCAAAATTAAACACTCCAGGCTGATCCAACTTTGATGTAATGTCCTTTAGTAGTGTGTGTGGCCTCCATGTGCCTGTATGACCTCCCTACAACACCTGGGCATGCTCCTGATGAGGTGGCGGATGGTCTCCTGAGGGATCTCATCCCACACCTGGTCAAAAGTAGGGAATTGTTCCTGTGCCTGTTTTGGGGGCTGTGCCCCATTGACAGGGGTGCACATAAGTAGTATGCTGGTATGCAAAATTTTCAAAACCCTACCTCTGCGTACCTTTATTATCCTTCCAAAGCGCATCCACGTACTACACAGAGATAGATGCACACAGCTTCCTTCCCCTGGGTGAGAAGCAGTGCTTGTGTTGTGCTTTGACGGCAACTGCTCCCTAGTGGCATCCGGTGGCTAAAGCTGATATTGCAGATTGAGTTGAGATTACAGCTTCACACAACTTCACTTTATCATGTATACACGACTGTAAAAGGATGTATGTCACTTGAATAACCTTAGAGAAACAGTAATAACTATAAAATGTTGCAGTTAAGGGTGTCAAATTGGGAATGTAAATGACTAATTAAGCAGGCTCATGTAGGGTAAAATCTGACAAGAGAAAAGTTGCACTACTGAGATATGATACTGAGATATAATACTGAGATCTGGGGGTTCAAAACGTGCTGTACTGTGAGAGTTACATGTGACCCAAAGCCAGCTGGTGACCTGTGGATGGAGGCCACTAATCGGAGGATCAATCAGGAGCAGGGAGGTCCATCTGCAGCAGGATCTACCATGCAGGAGGCTGATGCAGAGGACAGTGAGGGAGACAGTGAGGAAGACCACCCTACATATAGGGTGAGTACTAAACACCATCTCCTGGTACTCATCTGAGGAGCTCACTAAAAAAGTTATGTGCACCCCTGGGTTAACCTAAAATTTCCAAGGCTTAGAGGGCGAGTGTATTGGAAGATAATTGTAAAGCAGTACAGAAAATCATGGGAAGTTCTAGGGGAGGATAGAAGGAGGCTTCTAAATGGATTGGTGAGCTACTGTACTGTTAGTTGGTAATAGCATTAAGAGGGGAAAAGGAAACACATATTTGAAGTCTAGCCAGAGTAACAACCGTGGCTCCCTGCATACACAAAGGGGAGGGGTGAGAGTGGACCCACACAGGTAAACAGTGTCCAAAAATTGAAAAAAAACAACTACCAGTCATGTGTATACCTGCCTTAAAGGTGTGTGTACCTGTGTGTTATTTTGTGTTGCATCTCAACTCTAATTTTTTGTACAGCGCTGCATAACATGTTTAACCAGGGATACATGGGTGGTGCTGCAGGGATGACAGAGAAGACAAGAAGAGAGAGAAGACTGTCATGCAAAGTGGTGATTGATATCTCTATCACATGGAGGTAAGACAAATTGATTACCAAGTCAGATCTTCACCAGAATACAGCAGTCACATCTAAAGAAATCTGAGGCACCAATCAAAGCTTGTGCAGCAGCGGTCTTACCAGATATTTAAATACCGTTTAAACACATTGAAAACATACAGGCTAAAAGGGGTTAAGCTAGAAAGATTTTTAGTGTAACATCATGATGAGGTCACCACCACTTTAGGTGCTTGATTCCTGACTGATCCTTTGGATGGTGACTGTGGCCCTCATCCAAAGGATGCAGATCAAACAGGATAAGCTAGCCATACACGTGTCGGATTCCATGGCCAATTGATCACTCACCCAATTGATT
>CM070033.1:6656515-6668235 GCA_036250615.1 Ptychadena robeensis | reverse complement strand
TATCAGGGAGGCCACTATACTACACAGTTGTTGGTAGATCTAATGAAAATTGTATGGATCCATCTAAAGGTGTATGGGGGGTTTAACTTTGGGGTTTGAACATTAGTAAAGTATATTCCACTTGCCACTTTGAGGAACCCTTGACGTAACTTTACAGTCTGAGGGAACCCCTGCTAGTCATAACTATATCTTCAGCTCATAATACATTATCCTAATGATCAGCGGAAAGAATGCTCCTTCCATTCCCCGTAATGTCATCCCCTCGGAGATAGCTAGGAAAATAATTGGAGTCAGTGGACCTGGTGAAGGAACCTCATGTAACCTCTTGAGGAACCTTGGCCGAGAACGTCTGCTCTAAGTAAACGAGCAGCTATTCCATTTCTGTCATTAAAACTCCCGTAATGGAAATATTCCGAGTTCATTGCGCGAAAAGAAAAATATCCTCTCATCAGTATCAGCAGCTACCAGCCGCGAACGTCTTACGTCATAAAGGTTAATGGCAAGTCATACTGGTACATGGAGAGTGGTGAACACCTGCATCCACTCTACCGTGCCATATCAAGGCAGACATTGATCCTCACCTGCGTTATTACAACAACACAAAGGCTTATTAATGGGGGCAGGAGGCAATAACCGTACCTGGGAACCAGCAGAAACTCAAAATTAAAATTCCGAATAGAAGAGAAATTGTGTGTTATGGAGGAGCCTCTGGTGAATTTTCAGAGCTCAAAGTTTCAGCTGCAGTCATAAAAGTAGAGCTATGGGCAAAATATTAAATAGGAACCCTCAAGTATGTATGTACTCAAGTATTAGGATGGGGGTACTCAAGTATAAGCCAAGGTACCCAATTTTACAAAAACTGATTTGACTCGACTATAAGCCTAGGGTGGCAAATGCAGCGGCTTAGGCACAGTTTTTGTTTTGGGATGTTAGCCAATTAGGTTAAATACATTTACACTGTCCTTTCCCGGGCTGCTGTCAGTCCACAACAGCTTGGAAAAGGACCAGGCACTCCTGTCTGCGAGAGCCTGCAAACTTGTGCAGGAGCTCGGGGGTCGCTTAGATAATGACCCTATGACAGGTCTATCAGGCGAAAGCCTGGACACCGACCGGCGGACACCTTACTGGTCGTTTACTGGGTATTTAACACCCATGTAAATGAGCCCTTAGTGAGTTCATTTCAAAGCCACTGAACATGATATCATCCCCAAAATTGCTGGAGAAGTAGGGAGGGGAGTATTGCTATTGCTTATTAAGTTTTTGCATGAATTGAGTTCAAAGTTGAGTCAACTTACATCTCCAGCAAATTTAGTAAAGAGGTATAAGCCGAATTGAATTTGTAGATAGATAGATATATGGGATAGATAGATAGATAGATAGATAGATAGATAGATAGATAGATAGATAGATAGATAGATAGATAGATAGATAGATAGATAGATAGATAGATAGATAGATAGATAGATAGATAGATAGATAGATAGATAGATAGATAGATAGATAGATAGATAGATAGATAGATAGATAGATAGATAGATAGATAGATAGATAGATAGATAGATAGATAGATAGATAGATAGATAGATAGATAGATACCATCCGGCTCATAGCCAGGAACATCTTTAACTGCATTTGCAGGTAAAGATTCAGGAGAGGTATCACACCTCTGACATGTGATCTTGATACACTTCTCTCCCAAGTGTGAGCCGATGAACAGAAAGTCTTTTGAAATGTCTTTATAACTTTGATCTGAGCCCTGAAAGAAGGCAGGCTCCTCTGGCAGACATAGTAATTGAGCTCAATGAAAATCATACACGTACCTAACATTTCTCTATTTAGGTCACTTTAAAGAGGGAATGTGGTACTTTGGTTCAGGATTCCTAAATGACTTCTTCTCTTCATGTGTCACAGCTAAAAACTCAGAGAACTCAAGCATTTAAACAAAAGTTTACAACCAGGACTAAGGCAGAAGGCATGTGTAGACCTCAGTAGACCTGGAGATGTCAGCAGACCTGGGTACTTCACTAGACCTGGAGACCTCACCAGGCCTGGAGACCTCACCAGACCTTGAGACCTCACCAAACCTGGATACTTGACTAGACCTAGAGACCTCACTAGACCTGGATACTTCATTAGATCTAAAGACTTCACCAGACCTGGAGACAGAACAAGACCTAGAGACCTCACCAGCCCTTGAGGCCTCACAAAACCTGGATACTTAACTAGACCTAGAGACCTCACTAGCCCTTGAGCCCTCACAAAACCTGGATACTTAACTAGACCTGGAGACCTCACCAGACCTTGAGACCTCACCAAACCTGGATACTTGACTAGACCTGGAGACCTCACTAGACCTGGATACTTCATTAGATCTAAAGACTTCACCAGACCTGGAGACAGAACAAGACCTAGAGACCTCACCAGCCCTTGAGGCCTCACAAAACCTGGATACTTAACTAGACCAGGAGACCTCACCAGACCTGGATACTTGACTAGACCTGGAGACCTCACTAGACCTGGATACTTCATTAGATCTAGAGACATCACCAAACCTGGAGACCACACAATACCTAGAGACCTCACCAAACCTGGATACTTGACTAGACCTGGAGACCTCACCAGACCTGGGTACTTCACTAGACCTGGAGACCTCACTTCTAAGCTCTCCTTTATTATCTATTCTAATTTACAAATTTATTGTGAACATTAGGCGACTAATGTGCAATATTTTCTGAGTATGAATATTGCCTATGCTGCTCATCACTAGTTATCACATCACACCAATACACACAAGTGTTTCAGACAACCCATGTCTGTGCTGACGTTAGGCCTATTGATCAATTCAATACCATGTTGTCTCACACAGCGTTCTCAGCTCTTCTAAGTTCTCCCTTATTAACTACAGAAATGTGATAGAAATGAGGTTGGTGTTATTTAGTCCTGAAATGCTATACTTTTGTTCGACCCTGTATTTCTGGGAAAATCAACAGCTATTCTTGCCGAAAGAACTGATAAGCTGTAGGAGGAGCTTGTATTTTCTTTAAATGAAACTCAATGATGGTATTGCCCTGCGATTCAGGTCTTTTGGGCGGCCATACATGACATACTGACCATTAAACTGGGCCGTAAATTGTCGTTTGCCCCGGAGGTGTATCTCCTACACTACATCCCTGATCCCAAAGGGGTGAAGTACAAGTCCCTACAGAACCACCTTATTAATGCCGCCCGTGCCCTCATTCCCAGACACTGGAAAAGTGAGGAGATCCCCACTGTCCAAGAATGGAAGGCGCAAGTCACTTTTGTGAGTGAAATGGAGCAATTCCTCTACGTGAAACAAGACAGACTTAAAAGATATAACGCTATTTGGCGCCCATGGTTTCTTTATGTATTCGATGTGTGAGACATGGGATGCTACCTGACACACTACCTTGGTTGGATATGTGGCTAGTTGCTCTGATTCGTAAGAGGGGGCCACCCGCTCTGTCTCGGCTCTCTATTCCTACTCCCTGGATGATATTTGCCCCCCCCCCCCCCGCACAGCTATCGTTTACGGTTTGATGTTTACCAGCTAGGGGCCTCGTCGGAACCCTTGTCCTGATTAATGTTTGTAGCTACCGCTCTGTAATGTATGTACGGTATTTGTATGTTTTTCTTTTTCTTTATATTTTATCTGTAATGTAATTTTTTTTTATTTGGATTTCTCTCTGTAATTGCAAAACCTTAATAAAACATTTTGAAAAAAAAAATAAAAAAGAAACTCAATGATGGCAATCATGGTTCTCCAATGGGATAATGTTCTGCCTGGTCAGCTGGGTTGCAGTGTGATATGCAGACCTGATCTCGTTGAGTGTTGGTTATAAAAGTCCTTTTCCACTCTCTTGATACAATAACACAATTGTAAGATCATATTTAGGTTGAAGATTCAGTTCTGTTTACACGGCCTACCCTCTGCCATGGAAAACAGCATGGTGCTTCCAGACTGACCATGTAATCATGAGTGCGTGGGATGGAGGTTTTGCTTGGCAGTAGAACGTGTACTAGATCACACGCCATGGCTTTCTTAGAAAGATGGATTTTGTTTTCCCCAACATCCAAGAAGTAATAAAAATGTTCTGACTTCAGTTTCTACAACCCAACAAGGAGGTAACCTTAGGCATTCAAGGCTTCAGTGACCTCCAGTCATCAATCTGGCTGCCTTTGATATCAGCCAAGGACTGAACAGATGCAGGCATGTTGACCAGGTATTTCTCCCTGACACACATTGTCCATCTCTGGTCAGTCATACATAAACAAATGGCCACCATAGGCAAATACTGAGGTTGAAGTGTTTGACAGGTCAAGGCTAATCTAAGTGAAGGATCTCAAGTAGTTGTAAAACTGACTCAGTCTTTTGCCTGTACACAGACCAATATGGGGTGTAGGACCAAAGGTTACAGTAATTAATGTATATGGATGACTGGTTTCCAAACAGACCCTGTAGAACAGTTATTGATGGAGTCATCAGCCCCCAGGGTACTTCATTTTTTGTTTTGTGTCTTTCAAAGATATCTGTCAGCAAGATGAAAGGTGAAGAAGAGGACTTGTCAGATCGTAATAGTTGAAGTGGAGTAGTGTGTGGCCCAAACCTTTGGAATTGGTAAATAAGTTGGGAGTCCCATGGCATCTCAGATCACCCTTATGCTGGGCATACACAGCGGCGCTCAATTGTGCTCTCTTATAAAAATCAAGCCGTGGATGGACACTTTAACTGTTGTCCATGGACAACCATGTTTACCTTACCATGTATCATTGCAGTTATAAGGTTCAGGGATCAACCAACGAAAGGAGCCAAGGATTTAACCAACAGAACTTTATTTCCGCCGACCCAACAGGGGAGCGCCAGTAAAACCCCCAGACAGTGGGCCAATAAAACTTACAACAACAACGGATGACCCCAAAAGTCCCTTGGGCCCCTAACAGTTCAGTTCACTGGTCCTACAGGGGGCTAGAAAAAGAAACTCCAGAATTGTCTTCCACAGACAGGCAGGATCGGAAAGCCCCGGAAACCTCAAGCAGACTTCAGTGGTCCTTCGGTGGGAGCTTCCACCCCCCACCCAGAACATTGCCACGGGTGGCGTCGGACTCTGGAACTGTAGGCTGGTAACTGGGGCTTTCGGTAGTAGTGTTCTATTTTGTTCCTTGATAAAGGGCAGATAAAAGGTCTCACGGTGGCTAGCATGCCCAATAACTACCACTCCATTAGACGCCTTCCTGCTGAGCTACCTCTGGTGGGTGGCTATACCCTGGGTACCCAGGGGATCATGGTCCGTGACCTTAAAGGGGGCAGGCCCCTAAAAAAGGAACATGGCTCTACACTAAACCAGAAATTGTGTAATTAGGAATGGGATGATCCACCAAAAGTGACCTCTCTATTGTGGAGGAGATGACTAATAAGTAGTACCTGACTACAAAGCATCTACTCCTCGTCTGCTGGACCAAAAACCATGGTACCAGGCCCATACGTTATTGAATTATTGTGTATATAAACAAAATAGAGGATTAATGTCCTCCCAGAAGTGGACTTTTAAGGTCCCAAATTGATTCAGATTGATATTGATCCTTGGTGTCATCATTGACGTGGAGTAGGTGGAATCCAGAAGGAGCAGAGAGCGACATAGAAGGACACCGCGGCCTTAGGCTATGTTCCCACTGACGCGATTTTAATTGCGTGCGACAATCATAGGCGATTGCCTCAATTTAGTTGAATGGGCTAGTGCCCACTTCAACTTATGGGCCGCAATTGGCAGTGGGTTGTCATCTCCTACAGCTCCATGCCACAATTAGAATCGCCAGGTGGTAACATAGCCTTACCTGGTGTAGCTCAGGGTGAGTAATGTTTGTAAACTAACTTCTAATTGAGGTGACCGCCAGGCCACATATATCTGTATGACTTACAGGGTGATGAAGAAGCCTGCATAGGGTGAAACATGGAGTTCAAAGGACCATCACCTCCCCCTACATGGAGGAGAAAACCATTAAATGCCGTATGTTCACCAGGATTGGATCCTATTCAGCAGTTGTATGTATAAATATACATATTTGCTAAGGTTTTTTGGGGGTTTCTACTATTTATGTATTTTAAGAAAACTGTTCAATGCATATATAAATAAACTCAAAGAGGAAATCTACCCACAGTGTAGCTAGTGTGGTGGCCAGTGTAGTGTAGGCAGCACTGCCCGAACACCCCACCCCCAGAGACGGCATCCTCAGCTCTTCTTCCTTGTTCCACCTACCCTATGCCAGGAGGTGCCCTCGCAATATGCCTGGTGTCCTTGCCATACGCCTATATTGTAATACAGGCATAGGCACCCTGGGTCCTCAAATCCCCGGCATCAATGATGTACATTGAAATCTGTTTACTGCTTTAACAACAGAATATTTGGAATACCCCAGAAAGTTCATGAACAGTGTTGTGTAATATATTGAAAATTAATAAATGTAATAATGATAATGGACGAGATGTTCAGTTTGATAACAAAAACAAAAATATAATGATATAATAAAGATCTACTAAAAACGATAGCTTTCATGATCAATCTGTGATTGATATATGTATGAAGTTTAATCAACATTCAGTTGGGAGGGACATTCAGTCAATGGTGTTCCAAAGGAAGCTATGGAAGATTCTTCTACGTTTACCATAAGAGCAGGCAGGGCTACAATTGGCTGTTGGATTCTGCAGAACAGAGTGAATGTTGGATTGGCTGGTGGATGGATCCAAGGCGGTAATCAATATCAGTGACTGTTCCTGCACCTATCACCGAGGTATGGCCTCCATAATTAGTGACGAGTGGCATAGGCAATATTAAATTTGTGACATTTCGTGAATAATTCTACTAATATTCAATTCGAATATTCACAAGTTGAGGTGTGAGGAGTGTGAGGAGGCCAGCCGGTCCACAAGGGCAGCCCTGGGGCTGAGCCCCTAAAGGGAAGTGGGGCCTGTGTTGGAAGGGAGAAGCCTGAGGGTGGAAGCAGGTGCCGGTGCGGTTAAGGAGAACCCCGAGCCTGTTGAGGAGAGGTAACATAGCGTGCAGGTGGATCCCGGGCAAGACAACCTGCTTGTTCCTGAGCGAACGCTAACCGGGGACTTCCGCCACAGCAGAATATGATTTTTAGTATAACATTATTGTTGTGATGCAACATTGGAGACAGTATAGGGTCTACCTAATATAAGATGTCCCTTTACCTGTACTAATCACCCAAAAAAACAATCCAACAGGAAAGCCCCACATTACCAGAGTTGTCCAACTTATTGACAAACAAGAAACAGGGTATTGCAGTTATGAGGCTTTGTGTTGTTCTAGGTTTTGATCCAGAAGTGCAATTGTGATGGGGCCAGCTGGTCCGCTAGGGGGAGCCCTGGGGCTGAGCCTATAAAAGGAATCTCCAGACAGGAAGTGGGGCCTGGGTTAGAAGGGAGAAGCCTAAGGGTGGAAGCAGGGGCCGGTGAGGTTAAGGAGAAGCCCTGGGCCTGTTGAGGAGAGAGAGCGGAGCGTGCAGGTGGGTCCCGGGCAAGACAACCTGCGAGGTCCTGAGCTATCGCTTACTGGGGTGAGCCCTAGCTGGGTCCTTCAGCAACAGCTGACAGTGCTGCTGACACTGAACCATGGTCTCCTAAAGGGGCTCACGAAGCTGGTGCAGACCTCCGATAGTTTAACTGGGTTTCCACCTTCCTGGGCACCAGAGAAAGCTTACCTTCAAAATGAATGATCACATGTGGTATTTATTTTCGCATTGCGAATATAAAATTGCAATGCATGGACATAAGCTTCCCAATGCATAATATCACGAATATTCAAAATTGTAAACGCTCAAATAGCCCATATTTGTTGAATATATTCACAATTCAAATATTTGAGCTCACCACTATCCATAATTCATCTACTGATACCATTTACACAGAATGAAGGCCATAACCCGTAACAGACTCCATATTTCTTCAGCCTGCATGAGTGTGAAATCCCGGGCAGCGTGGCGGGCGATCTCTCTTCATAAGAAGCCTTTCCTTCCAACGTACAGTGAACTCTGGCCCAACTTCAGAACAATGTTTGTGTTGCAGTCTATTAAAAGCTGAGCTGGAGGGAGATGAAATGGGAAATGACATGCAGCAAACAACACTTTGAAGTAATAAACAACATTGTTTACAGTCTCTAATTAACCCCAGAAGTCAGAGAATGTAGAGGAAGGATCGGGGCGAGAGACGGAAACGTTCTCCTTGAAAGAGTTCTCCTGTAAGAAAAGCCACAAAATCAATTGGATCAGCTGATCAATTTGTTCTGCTCTGATTGGTTGATCCTGTTTTAGCCTTCATAGGAACAAAAAGTGTGATATGATCAAACAATCTGCATGTCAGCCAATGAAATTGCTTCTTCATGAGTTCTCTTATAGGAGTAGTGATGAGTGGCATGGGCAATATTCGAATTCATGATATTTTGGGAAAATTCTATTAGAAAATCGAGTGTATGGCCATGCATTGCAAAAATATTTTTGCAAAATGGATGATCACATATAGTCGAATATAAAATCAGTTATTGGGTAAGGGGGTGTTGGGGTTTAAATCCATCACTGACTGCACCTCAGACTGTGGCTCTGCTCACTAGGCTACCGTCCTCTCTGGACTACTCACCCTTGAATCTTCCTGATCTTCCTTGTTCCTGCCAGCCTAGCCTAATTACCATGATCCTTGACACCTGCTCCTTCCCCTATAAAGCCCAACCCTCTGCAACTTTCCTTTGCTGATTATTGTTGCTCCTGAGCCTTGATCATGCTACATCTCCTCCACTACTCTGCTATTACTGATTAAGCGCTGCTGACATCAAGACTGTCCTCGACTACTCTACCGCCTGATCCCTTACTACTGTCTACCTTTACTGCTGCCAACCCGGATTGTCTGACTATGCTTATTGCCGCCTGCCCTGACCTATTGCCTGTTACCTGACTACGCCTCTGCTCTATCATGCTACCAGCTGCATCCTGCGGTCCTTGCCACTGGACTTCACTCCACTCTCCAGCCTCAGTGTCCTCAGACTCAGGTGAGCCTACGGACCTAACATGAGGTCAACAATCAACATCAGTTATCGAGTATTCTCATAGCAGCTTTCTTAATGCAAGAATAAACCATCATAGCATAAAACATAAAGCAACATCCACATTCCTCAGGGGTGTGTCCAGACCCATGCCACTCCCCCGAGTTACCAAGAACACGCTTGTTTTTGTCTTTTTCGTTTTTTTCTGTATTTTTAAAATTAATTATTGAAAGATTTAGGTGTAGAAGAAATCTTGGGTGGATAACATGACCCTCTGTCCTTCAACCATAGATTCCATCACAGGTGAAGAGCACCATAAATTTTTCTCAGGTTATTGAGAAGTTAATGAAGCTTCACATCCAACTTGACTTTTTCGGCCACGATTTTCAGCCGTCCCCGATTGCGCCCATAGAGAATGATAGGGGAAGCGTTTAAAAAGCGTTCCCGCTCGAAGAAGCTCGGTCAAACAGGTTTCCAAAACACTGTTCGATTTTCATTATTTGGGATGGGTACCTTCGGCCCAGATTGAGGAGTGCTGCGTCTCGAGCTGTGCTCGATACTCCTTGAATTGCACTGGGAAGGAAGATTTCTATTGATATAGATACACCTCCAGAACAGCATTTCCCAAGCATCCTTATCCTTTGCATTGGGCATGTACACAGTCTGGCCCAAAGTTCAAATGTTTCCACCAGACCCCCCCCCCCCCTATTGTAAAGGGTGGGCCATTTATGTGGATACACCTTAAAAAAATGGCAATGGTTGGTGATATTAACTTCCTGTTTGTGGCACATTAGTATATGTGAGGGGGGAAACATTTCAAGATGGGTGATGACCATGGCGGCCATTTCGAAGTCAGCCATTTTGAATCCAATTTTTGGTTTTTGTCAATAGGAAGAGGGTCATGTGACACATCAAACTTATGGGAAATTTTACAAGAAAAACAATGGTGTGCTTGGTTTTAACGTAACTTTATTCTTTCATGAGTTATTTACAAGCTTCTGTCCACTTATAAAATATGTTCAATGTGCTGCCCATTGTGTTGGATTGCCAATGCAACCCTCTTCTCCCACTCTTCACACACTGATAGCAAAACCGCAGGAGAAATCAGGAGACCTTGGGGGCCATACAACTGGCCCACGACGACCAATCCATTTTATTAATTTGTATCCATATATGGCCCACCCTGTACAAGTCAGCAAGAGGATTTCCATCTCCCTCAAGAGCTACAATTTCAATGTGAGAGCTACAGCACAGTCTTTGGCCTTCCCCACTTTCACAATAGCCACGTTGCTGTTACTGCAACGCAATTCAATGCTCAAGAACCACTGGCTTAACGCATAACACCCTGCAGCACACATTTTCATATCACTGCACAAAAATCTCTCATACACTTGTATGGGAGGTACTACGCAGCACATTGCAGTAACATAGTGTTTTGTTTACCGGTATTGTGTGTTGACCTTTAACATTGAGACGTCATCACTCTTCTATTGCGAGCTGACAACATCGGCGGGCACCCTTTGTGTGCCGGCCATTACCTTCAATGAAGACGCCGCTCTTCATTGAAGTTAATGGCATCGGCCAGAGAACATAGGACATGTCCATTCTCTGGCCGGCCGAGCTGTGGGGCGACAGGGATCTGCCGCCCCATGTGGGCACCCCCGATCACGCATGCCCGTCCTTCAGCGGCAAAATTGGCCACCGATCGATAGTGTGTGTATGGCAGGCTTTAAAAAGGAATGTTTATAGTCCCTGTCAGGTCAGTTTGTTGCGGGGAGATAATTTAAAAACTAAAAAAAGTTAAATATCTAGCTCATCATTCTCCACATTTCTGCCAGCATGGGTTCCTCTTGAGCACGTCCTTGGAGCTTATAATCCGAATGTCTTTGTTTGCTTTATGATAACAGAAATAACTTCATACAGCTGGAGTTCTACTGAATGATATTGTAAGTCACATCAATCTCTGATATATGGAAGTCCGAGGCTTATACAAGGGAATAGGTCTGGTGGAATTGCACATCTTCAATCTCTTGAGGTCTCCAGTGGTGGGAACTCCCTGAGATTAAGGATTTAACTCTATTTTCCAAGAATGCTGAGAGCATCTGCTCAGCCTGAAAAGACTTTGATTCCCAAAGGAGATGCGCTGTTTCTTCAGGTGACCTCTGAGGATACCCGTTCCTGCATCAGCTTTATATTGAGGGAATATTTTTCAATCACAATATGTTAAACCTACCGTATATATCGCTTTTGAGAAAGCTGATGATTAATTATATTCATGTTTATTTTTGTTAAATTTTTCTAATTTTCAAGACAAATTTAACCTCCCTAGCGCACCACCTGTACCGCACTGTTTTTAACAGTGTGGTACAGGCAATGGCAGCAGTGTACGAGGTACACTGCCTGCCATTTCCTCCCTCCCCCCTCCCCTCTCCATACAGCCAGTGTCATTCATGACACCAGCTGGGAGGGCTGGGAAGCAGAAGCCCCTCCATTAACATGGAGGTCTATGGCACTGCTCACCCTCGCCCCCTTCCGCGTCACCACGACGCGATCAGTGAAGCAGCAGAGCCCCGGAAATGCTGCGGCTGGATATGCGGCTTTCCGGGGATATGCAGCTTTCATGGGAGCACAGCTCATCCAGAGTTTGTTCTT
>CM070033.1:6591510-6605194 GCA_036250615.1 Ptychadena robeensis | reverse complement strand
CTACCTGTCCGTCACTAACCCCAGCCCGCCCTGTCAAGGCTGCTCCCGCCTACCCGGCTGTGCCGATCGTCTCTGCAGCCCCATTAAAGCCATATGTTTGGAAACCCAGCCAAGCCACTGTGTACATGTATTCCTTATGGCCAATTACCCAAAAACCAACTGGATAACACGGTATGTTACGCTCCCCCGATGGCTGTGACTTTAAGCCTATGCCACTGCTTGAGCCACTTGTATAAGAGACACAAGCACAGCGCAATGAAGAAATGTCAATATTACTAAAAATGGATGTGTCCGTTGCCTGTAAATGGACCTTAAACTTCTCCCTATAATGCACACACCAATCATACAGAGATATTCATCATTCACATAGACGCACACACAGAGACACACACCTTATATACACTACACTGATTGGCTGGCAGATGTAGGGAAGGGTGGTCTGACTGTGTGCAGCTGGCAAAAGGAAAAAGACAGCTGGGTCTGTGTTCCCCCTGGAACACCTCCATACCCCCCCCCCCAAGGGTCATGCGTGAATATTCGAACTGCGAATATATTCTATGAATATCTTCTATTCGTGAATGCGAAAATAATACCATATGTATAGCACATGAATACCATATGTGACCATTCATTTTGAAGGTAATCGCGATGCGAATATATTTTCACAATGCATGGTCATACACTCAAATGTCATTTTATTGAATTTTATCGAGTAGATTTATGCTCAAAAACATATTTCTATTGCTCTGCAGATTTATAGCACAGAAATATGTTCTAGATGACCTGCAATATGATGAGATGTATTGTTGCTGTGTTTTTTTTTATTGTGCTCTGTAGTTTTATAGTACTGAGAAGATCTACATTGCCTGACAGCTCCATGTTAGTACACATCGAGTGGCTATGCTTCTACCCATAGGACCACATTTCTATATCAAAGGTATATCGCTCCTGTAGCAGTTGAGACAAACCGTGGATAAACTGGGGTTGTCTCTACTGTTAGGGAGGTTAAGCAAGGAAATTAAAATGGACCTACCACCAGGAATCTATGTTTTCATGAATGGCACTAGAAGTGCCAATAATAGGGAGGAATGCAGTGCAAAAACCTAAAAACTTACCTGTAATGAGCAATTTAAGAAGATAATTCGGCAGCTCTTCTCACTTCCTGGTTCATTGTAGGCAGAAATAGGCAGCACGTCACAGGAAGCTTTGATCTGCTTCGAAAATTCCCATAGAAGATCACTGAACGCCCCCCCAGTGGCCACCCGCGATATTGCACCCCCAGTTTCATGTGTTGCCTTCAGCGAACCAGGAAGTGAGGAGAGCTGTGTGGTTATCTTGATAAAATGGTCATTACAGGAAAGTTTTTGAGTGTTTTTACTGCATTCCTCCCTATTATTGGCACTTCTAGTGCCATTCATAAAACATAGATTTCTGGTGGTAGGTCCGCTTTAAGTATTAATAACAATTTTCCATTTTGATATATTCCTTTTATTATAGTCCTTTGTAGCTTTATACACAGAGACAAAGATAAATACAGTGAAGAAAATAAGTATTTAATCCCCTGCTGATTTTGTACATTTTCCCTCTGACAAAGAAATGACCAGACTCTAATTTGTTATGGGAGGTTTACTGTAGACAGATTAACAACAAAAAGACTCTCACAAACCCAGTGCATAAAAGTCAGAGATTGATGTTGATCAATTATTAATTAGGGATATCCGTATTTGATTCCTTTGCCAAAGATGACTTTTGGCTAAACCCTTCCAATCCCTCTAGCAATCATAGAGGTCAGGCATTTTTTTGTAATTGGCCACAGTTCTTGTAGGTTACCAATATCTCCGAAGAGATTTTGTACCGCTGCTCTTTGCAGATCTTTTTCAAATATGTAAGGTTATGATGCTGATGTTTGGCAACTTCAGCTCTCTCCACAGATTTTCTATGGGATTAAGGTCTGGCTAGCCACTCCAGGACCATCATATGCTTCTTCTTGAGCCAGTACCTGTACAAAAGACATCTGTTCACAGTAGTCGCTAGCATGGCCAAGACCAAAGAGCTGTCCAACGATGTCAGGGACAAGGTTGTAGACCTATACAAGTACAAGCGCTATCACAGATCCCCACAGGTCCATGAGATTTGTGTCTGCTTCATTTGTTTCCTTCCTCTGTTGTTGCTTTGCCCTTAGAGGACTAGGGTGTGCACGAGAATTTCTCCCTCTGCTGGTTTGCAAGCAGCATTTCCTTTTCGTGTGTTGTACTCCTCCCTCATGTCTGCCTATTCAAGGAAGTCTCAGGCAACTGGAGGTTGCCTGAGCAAGAAGATGCTTTTGCTTTATGTCTTCACTCCCAGCTTCTTGTACATTTTATACCTTCTCTGATTCCTCTGCTTTTGACCATCGGCTTGTTTTATGTACTGCCTTTGTCTCATCCCTGCATACCTCGACTTGGTGATTGTCAGCTGCTAACTGCACGGGTGCATCTGGGGGCCACAACCTGGGAATTGTCTGCAGCAAAATCCATCACCCCTTGTGGGGTGCTTTGGTGAACATCGGGCAGTACCTCTGTGCCTCAGATTCACCTTTACCAACGGTGCATTTAGTCTAGTGGGTCCACGCCTTCCTATCATCACTGTCACCAGCCATGTAACTCTTGCTTTGATGTCACTCGCCGGGACAATTGCCAAGCAGCTTGGTGAGAAAAGTACAACAGTTGGCACAATACAATACTTCTTTCTTTCATTGTACTTTTGCTGTGCTCTGCAGTTTTATAGCACAGAGAAGAAGCAAAAGCACAGAGGTGAAGATATATATTTTTTGTTGAATTGAACATATCGAGAAGAAATACACAAAGCACACGAGATTTCAGCAACAATACACACAGCTCTTTTATCTTGAACATGAACAAATATTTTTAGGTATGGGTCCCCTTTAAAGTCGTGAAGCCCATGGGACTATGCTGTTTTTGGCGGTGCAGCTGGAAGAGTTCTGTTTCTGGAACTGACACGTCCGCCTCCATGCTTTAGCTATAATTTCATCTTGTTACATTAATTTATCTGAAATGAGGGTCTTTGATACGGCTCATTATAATCCACATGTGCGGTGGAGAGAGAATGGATCAATCCCATCGTCCTTATTCCTCCCATTCTCTGCTGCGGCGCACTTTTATAACTTCAAACCACACAGCCCATTTCTCATAAGAGCGTTGTCTCTAATTAAAATCGAATCCTAGAACGTAATTTGCTATGGTAATTGTCAGACATTCAGGGTCTATTTCGGTATCCCACTCGTGTTCCATTAAAACGATGTGTTTAGACGTTCCATAATGCGAATCTACTTAAATCTACGAGGCTGCGAGTGCCAACAGATGGGTTCCTGCTTGTCAAAGCTCTATTAAGCTAGCCATACACGTGTCGGATTCCATGGCCAATTGATCACTCCCACGATTGATTCCGGCGATTCTGCCGGGAATCGCAGGTGTGATCAATTGGCCAATTAAGAGTATGCATCGCTGCATACCACCTTGTCCAACGGATTCCGGGACGATTCCATCTCCGATTCCACCTCACAAATGGCAACTCCCCCTGATCTGTGCAGAATCGGATCAGAAAGACCAACATGTTGGTTCTCTGTCGGATCCAATTCTGGGCCCCTGAACGATCGGACCTGATCGATTGGACAAGGTGGGCTGCATGCGATTCCGGCACGATCGTTTGGCGTGCACGCGCCCGGAATCGATCGTGCCGGAATCCGGTGGGAATCCGACACGTGTATGGGGGCCTTTATTTTGATATATATTGCAGATCTTTCCCATGTAGATGATGGTTTTAACTGGTTGAAGGAAAACTCATTACCTCTTAATAATGAAAGCCGTGCAGATATGCAACACAACTATGTAAATGTCAGGACTGGATGGACAGAAACCCCATATGCAGGGCAGCGGTCAGAAATCATGGGGCCCGGTACAGCAAAAATGTCTGGGCCCCATGGCAGGACATGTTGAGCAGGGTTTGCTAGCAGAGAATATCACAAGCCCCCCGCCCCCCCCCCCGGCGTTGCTGCCTGATTGGGTGCATGTACCCGTGACTGCCGGCAGCACATTCGTACACAGTGGAGTCCAGGCGTGTGAGCAAAGGCTGCTGTGCCGATCCGGGCCCCTACTACCTGCTGACCGGCTGGGCCCCCCTAGCTGCCGGGCGGGCCCCCCCCCCCCTGTCCCTGCCCATATGATATAGATGTTTATCATCTGTATATATAGTTGTTTGCTTGGACTCTTTTTAATACCCTTTGCATTTTCATTAACATGCTAATCAAATTTTTCATTTAAAACATTTATTTTATTACATGCCATTTTTTAAATCACATGACATCTACAGGAATGGGTAGGCCAGTATAGTTAATGCAAGATTTCATTTCTCATTTTGGTCTAGAGGTAGGGATGGCCGAGACTGTTCTCAAATTAAATTCCGTTCGATTTTTGAACAAGAAATAGCTTTATTCAAATGTATTAGATCGAACAAAAGATATCGAATGAAACGATTGTACATAGATAGATGAAAATAAACCAACATGTTCAATCGGCTTTCGAAACAAATTTTGGTCAATATCGCTCACCTTTATCGAAAACCTTTGTCTGTTTTTTTAAAAAAATCTCCTTTTGAGTCTTCTGAACAAAAAATAGACCAGTGTATTCCTACCTTTACTCTGCCCATTCAAAGCAGTCACCCCCATGTTTTTGTGCTGCCAGAAAGCTGAAGCTTATGGAGGAAGCCAGAGGGTTTTGTAACGAGGGCATCTTGTGGCAAAAGATGGTAACGCAGGGAGATTTTTTTCCAATTGAAATAAGGTTTAAAGCTTGAACACATTACCTAGCTGTATAAACAGCTTGAATTAATCTTGTATACATTAGCAGGTAACCTTATTAAGGCCCCCATACACGTTTCAATTTCCCTACAATCAATGTCAGATTCGATCATAGTTTATGATTGACGTTGGTCCGATCGATCCAAGTACGATCGAACTACCTCCCACATAGAGAAACCGATATTTGATAGATGTTGGTTCAATCAATTACTTACCTCCAAGAATATTGGACTTTTAAGGGTATTGGACATCTGGGGGTTTATAGCATTTATACACAAGGTTAGCAAAATCACAATCAAATTCACATTGTTCTTTTATGTTTTTTTGCACTACATAAGATATGTGTGGTGTGCATGGGAATTTGTTCAGGTCTTAACTATAGATCACCCCTCCGGTCCACTGACTGTGAATTGGCCTCCTGTTTAAAAAACTTTTAAGACCCCGATCAAATTGATCATATGACACACAATATGTCCTTCTGAGTATTCCTCAAAAGTGCAAATCTTATCGTTCATACATTAAAGCTGGCCACACACGGCTCGATGAAGTAACAGATGAGAGGAACACGGATCCCGATGTTCCTCGAATCTGTTACTTCATCGGACCCATCCACAGTTCCTTCGAAGGAACTCGACCAAACAGGTTTCCAACATGTTGGTTGGTTGCATTGAATGGGGACAGCGCTGTCCCCATCCAATGTAATGGACAGGCTGACAGCTGAGCCACACACACAGACAAGCTGAGCCGCAAACACAAGCTGTGTGTTCAGCTAGCTTCTCTATGTGTGTAAAGGGGGCGTGACCAGCACGGACTCAGCTCTGCCAGAAGAGGGGGGGGCTTGGCTGGGTGCTTTACACAGCCAGAGAAGCTGTCTGCTTCTGAGGCTGTGGAGAGACCCAGGTGACCGTGAAACTGGGTCCCCATCAGACAGTAATTGATGTGCCTATGTGGTTCACATTGATAACTGTCCGATTGATCGGCGAACAATCACAGCGTGGTGATGTCATGTGGTTGATTGCTGGTCAATTGCACAGGAATCTTCCCGTGTGTGGCCAGCTTAAGGCAACACCATCCTCAGTATCTGTGGTGTCCTCAGGGGCAGGTCCATGACACCTTTCATTTATAGTGATGAGCGGCATAGGCAACATTCGTATTCGCGGCATGCCACGAATTTTTGGGAAAACATTCGGAAAATATTCGCATTCGGCAATATTCTTCTTATTGCGAATATCTATTGAGAATTTTCTAAAGTGCCGATTTTCGCAATATTCCGAATATTCGCATCACCCCCAATATTGGATTTAAAAACTGTTGATGGTTGCAGGGAGTGTTGCTAAGTAGTGATGATCACGAATATTCGGATTTCGAATATTAATCGCGAATATCGGCAATTCGCGAAGATGGTGAATATATTGCCGAATATTCGCAATTCCGGATATTCTGTATTTTTCTTCCATTACACACGCCTCTCAATGCAAGTGGACAAATGGGAAGGCTGCAACAAGAGCTTGATGAGTGGTGAAGTGCAACAATCACGCTTCACCCCATCACAAACAGTATCGGCGGGCACCATTTGTGTGCCGCTCGTTAGTTTAGATGGGAACGCCGTCCCCATTCAAACTAATTGAATTGTTCAGAGATTTACGGACATGTTCGCTCTCTGGCCAACTGAGCATTGGGGCGACAGAGATCAGCGGTTGATCACTAGGTGTGTGGGGGCCTTTACTGCTTACTAAACTACTATATGGAATTAGTAGAAAGCTACTGGATTTGCTGAAAATGTCTTAAAGATTATTTTTAAGAAGGAAGGGGGGGTGGGGCATAGGAAGATTTTGTAAAGGAGGGTTCACCTGTCCTTAACCTCAATAAGAATACACGGTTCATTAGTTATTTGTTTCATATGTTCTCTAGAAGAGAAGTTAGTAGGCATCACTTCCTCTAACAAGTTCCTTCAGGGAAACACAGGCCACATATCGAGAAACCTTAATTATTAACTCTCATTCCGCAGAAACTGGAATTTTACAAGTCTGAGGAAATAAAAAGCACAAAATATGTGAATAGAATTCTCTTCCATGGAAACCCTGAGAGTTTCTCACTGAATTTCTGAAACCGCCAGATACATTATAGATTCTCGGGATGGAAAGGGCAGCTCATTGCTTCCTTCACAGTTTGAAAATATATCAGATCAGCGGGATGAGGCGGGACGCTCGGGCACCATTCTTCCACCATCTGGAGAAGCAGAGCGCAGGAAATTTATTTTTAATTTGATAGCTTGTTACATAAATCAGATTCAACTGTTTATTTCATATTTCTCATTCTGAATGTGTTAGCTTGTTACATTTAATTGAATTTTTTAACTCTTTATTACCGGGAAACCTCTAGATCCCAGGTGCCCAACACCCTTTGGGCATTCTTCAGCAGCCCCCACAGTCCTCTACTTGCAGCCCCCGAAACACATAGGGCATAGGAACTCACCTGTGCACCGATCCCCCGCTGACAGGTCCTTGCCTGGTGAGAAGAGAATGAGAGGCAAGTGACTCACTCAGGCTCTGACTGAGCACTCTGATTGGCTTAGGTGAAAGCCAGTCAGGGACCCAGATGGCACCTGAGTGAGGCACTCGCCTCTCCTCCTTGTCCCACCAGGCAAGGACGTGTCAGCAGGGGATCGATGGACAGGTGAGTTCCTATGCCCTATGCATTAACAGTTACGTTTCGGGGGTCACAAGTTGAGGACTGAGGGGGGGGGGCCGCTGAAGAACACTCAAAGGGCTGAAGGTTGGGCACCTGGGATCTACAGGTTTCCCTGTTAATAAAGAGTTGGCTGGGGATGTGTGCCTGTAGTGTCGTGGAGGGCATAGTGTTGCTCCGAATGACCAGATTCTTTGAATGTTCAAGCACACTGTATCAGGCTCACACACTTTCAATAAACTGAGTCACAGGCAGCTGGTAGGGGATATTTACAGTTTACTAATGGGAATATATACAGTCCAAACACCAAACCCAAGCCTGGGAATGGGGCACACACTTAGGATACTACTGTTGCTGAATAAAGTAGCTACCAGCTGCAGGGTGACAATGGCTTCACGTCCCAGTGAGAGGGGGTCAGGTAACAGTCCAGTGGCAATAGGGAATAGCGGGCAGTGAGGTGAAGTAGGGAGGAATCCTGAGTCTGCCTACCGGTTGCCGCAACCATCTGCTCCGGCAAGTTCGAGGGAAGGCAGTCCTGGTCCATGGGACAAACCCTTTTGGTCACCACACACTGAGATGTAACTAAGGGCTCACCCTTGTACCCCAAACTGGGGACAAGGGTAAAAAGTCCTACCCTAGGAGGAGACACTTGGGTGGAGAAGGCTAGGCCAGAGAAACTGTACCGGCAGATGCTGCTCCCAGATAGCTACCATGACTGATGTTGAGTGTATTTGGCCAATGCCTTGGCACTATATGGCATAATAGTGTGAATGGTTCCCTAGATAAAGCCCCCCATACACGTTCCGATTTTTTGTACGAATTTTGCCCGACCGACCGATCGGGTCGGGAGATTAATCGATCGGGAGATTAATCGGATTCGGAATTATGTACCCGACCGATCCTGATTTCTCAAAATCGGCCGAAAAATCGATCGGGACCACTTCGGACCACTGGTCGATCTGCTGTTAATAAATAGGGTCGGGCTGATGGATCGGTGAAAATTCGAATTCCGATTTTTCATGCCAGCCGACCGACCGACCATAACATTTTAGGTGACAGGATCGGATGAAAAATCGGTCGGGAGAATAATCGGAACGTGTATGGGGGGATTTAGATTGTGCAATTACTATTCTAACAATTTTTTTTTATAATCTTTTCAAAGGCGATTGACAGTCCTAATATTAGCCGTGTCATGGCCAAGAACAGTGACACACTTAAGGACTATAATTGTGTTCCCTTGACACCTACTGATGGCCTTTTCATTGCTAAACTCTCATTAGCACATCATTATTCACTTCTTTTTTTCAGAGCATCAGAAATAGACATCGGCTTGTGGAACAAGCTGAGACGCTCCTGATGGCAGTCAGATCACAGCAGATAAAATTGTGCTTAGATGGGAGAAGACACGAGGCTGTCAAAACTGAATGCCAAAACTTTTGTTTTGTAGAGAAGGGTTAGAACTCCTGCCAGGTTTTATTGATGTCTGGGTCCTACCGTGAAGCTTTATTCTCTGCATAAGTAAGGTAGCCATACACGGGCAAATCCGCGCCTGATTTTTTTTAGTGTGCGCCCACCTAGACAACTCGACCAGGATTCTCCCACATGTCGGATCGCACGGTGATCCGACATGTCTGTAAATTCCTGGCCCCACTGGCGTCTACATTCAAAGTTATATCCAGCACACAAAGGGTGCCTGCTGATCCGATGCAGCGTGATGACGATTAGAGATGGGCGAACATCGCCATTTACTGTCCGCGAACGGGCGGGTCGGACTTTTAAATAAGTCCGCCGTCCGCCCTGTTCGCGGACACATTCAAATTCCCCGCCTCTAGGAAAAACCGGATGTGACGTCAGTGATGTCACATCCGGTCCTTGGACCGCAACATGGAACGCATAGTTCCTGGTTACGGGCGCAGGATGTGACGTCACTGACGTCACTTCCTACTCTGAGCCGGATTTTTCACTACAAGACCGGCTGCATGCCCGGTCTTGTAGTGAAAAGATTCTTCCTCCGACACGATCTCGCAGGTTCTGATCCTGCCGGAGGAAGAATTTAGAACTTCTTCTCATCGGCGAACAGTACGGGTCGAACACCCGTACTGTCCGCCGGCGAGAGGATGGGCGAACATGCTCGTTCGCCGCCGAACTGTTCTCCGGCGAACAGTTTGGTCCATCCCTAATGACGATACGTGTATGGGGACCTTTACTGTAAAGGAAATACAAATTCTTTATTTGGACCATGCCAATACGCTGGAATAAATTTAATACAGCATTTCCCCCAAAAATAAGACACCCTTACATTTTTGCCTCACGCTGAAATAGAAGGCACCCCTGAAGATACGGTACTGTAACTCTGGACAGGGGGGGATCAGAGGAGGCAATCACAATGACACAGGAGGATCAGAGGGGGCAATCACAATGACACAAACGTGAAAGCAAAATGTTTTAATTGCTGAGGAAATATCTAGATTATGCGGATCATGCCAACTATTATTCTTACAGTGAGGAGTTGTGACTGATTTTATGCAAATGAATACTGATAGAAGTAGTGGAGACATGGCGATGACTGCTGCCGGGACCCAGGTTGGCTCATCATAAGTGCTATTCATGTGACAGAATAGATGGCCAGTACACTCTACTGACCTGAATGTAGCTGAACTCTGGGATGTGAAACATGGTTTGTAGCCCCCTCTGGGAGCTAGAGTTAAGAGACGGTAAGGGTTAACTTGGTTTTCTTGGCAGGGCAGCTTGTACAGTTTCCCGCCAGAATTTTGGTGCGGATAATGTATCAAGGTCTGTTCTTCGGAGATGACCTTTCAGAGAGGGGACAACAACAACACCGCTTATCCACTTTGAACATTTTGGAGGGAACTAGTCATCATCTGTAAATGTTGGGTGTGTCAAAAGGTTAAAAAGGTTCAGCTCTATCAGCTCAGTGTTCAGTGTTGACCGGGATTAACCCGCATGGGGCCATGTTGGTCTGAAGTTGTTGCTGTGTTCCTTTCCGTGGGCCAGAGATACCTTTCTGAGTGCTCTGCGACCCCTAGGGTAGATACTTTGTTACGTGCCTGCCCTGAGCAAAGAGCTGAACTTCTTCTTTCACGTAGGACGCACTCCAAGGCCCAGCAAGCCTTCTGCCTCTGAGGAGCGGACTGGAGAAGTGCGGAGGATTGATTCTGGAGGCCTTGTCTGCCTGAGGTTCAGTTACTGCCAGGGGGAAAGGTGAGGAATCAAGGCACAAGTATACCGCTAGATGGAGGCTTACCTGTCGCTGGGGTCGAGGGATGCCAGGAGAAGGTTATGAGCAAGGCAAGGCGTTAGCTGAGTCAGGGAAAGGGTCAGCGAAGAAGTGTTTTCAAGAGAAGTGGATTCAAGAGAAAGAGTGTGTTCAGAGAGGGGTCAAGAGGTGTCATGTGCTATCAGTCTGGTGTCTACTTGGTCAAGCCATACCTGCTCCCTCACCCTCTTTCCTATTAGAAGACTTGCCAAGTTCAATAACGGTTCAAAGATCTACAATGTGTCTCAAAGAACTCTCATTGCCGCTGCCAGACTCCATCATTCATTCTCAGCAGGACCAAAGGGTCTCATTGATACAATGGCATCCAGAAGTTACAGGGGTACGGAAAGTATTTAGACCCCCTTACATTTTCCCTCTTTGCTATATTGCAAACCATTTGCTAAAAGCTTGTAAGTTTTTTTATCCCCTCATGAATGTAACACACAGACCCCATACTGACTGAAAAACACAGAGAAAGAATTGTAGAAATTTCCCTCATGGATGTACACACAGCAACCCCATACTGACAGAACAGAAAAACACAGAATGTAGACATTTTTCCTATGAATGTACACACAGCACCAATATGACAGAAAACAACAGAATTGTAGACATTTTCCTCTCGAATTACACAAAGCACCCCTACTGACAGGAAAAACACAGAATTGTAGACATTTTTCCTCAGAATGTAACACAACAGCAACCCCATACTGACTGAAATAAACAGAATATGTAGACCATTTTTCCTCATGAATGTACACACAGCACCCCCAACTGAATGAAAAAAACACAGCATTGTAGACCATTTTCCTCATGAATGTAACACAGCACCCCCCCACAAAATGTTTAACAGGACAGAAAATACAGATTGTAGACATTTTTTCCCTCATGAATGTACACACGGCACCCCATACTGACAGAAAACACCAGAATTGTAGACATTTTCCCTCAGGAATGTACACACATTTTGGGCACCACATACTGACAGAAAAAACACAGACTTGTAGACATTCTCCTCATGAATGTACACACAGCACCCCATATGACAGTACACACAGAATTGTGGGTACATTTTTCCTAGAATGTTACAAACCACAAGCACCCCATACTGAAGAAAGAAAAACCAGAATTGTAGACATTTTTCCTCATGATGGAGACACCGCACCACACATACTGACAGACCAGAAACACCCACAGCATGTAGAAAAGTTTTCCTAATGAATGTACACACTAGCAACCCATATGACGAAAAAAAAACAGATTTGTAGAATTTTTCCTCATGGAATGTACACACAGCACCACCATACTGAATGAAAAACACAGAATTGTAGACATTTTTCCTCACTGAATGTTACAACACAGCACCCCATACTGACAGAAAAATACGAATGGTAGACATTTTTCCCTCATGAATGTACACACAGCACCCCATACTGACCCCAGAAAAACACCGCATTGTAGAGAGTTTCCATCATGAATGTACACACAGCACCCCATACTGACAGAAAAAACAGAATTGTAGACATTGTTCCATCATGAATGTACACCAACAGCACCCACTATACTGACAAGAAAACACGACTTGTAGGACATTTTGATAGAGTATTAAAAAAGAAAAATGAAAAATATCACATGGTCCTAAGTATGGTTTAGTAGTCAGGACCCTTTGCTGTGGCACTCATATATTAACCAGTGTTCTACACGTCATTTGAGTCCAGGAGGTGTTGATTAATGTTTGGACTGATTAGGAAAGCAACACACCTTGTCTATATAAGACCTTACAGCTCAAAGTGCATGTCCGAGCCAAATCAGAATCCATGAGGTCAAAGGAAGGCCTGAAGAGCTCAGAGCCAGACATTGTGACCAAGGCACAGCAATCTGGCAGAGGGTCGAAAATATTTGTGTGGGCACTTAAGGTGCTTAGGGGCCACAGTGGCCTCCATAATCCGTAAATGGAAGACGTTTGCGATGACCGACCAGAAATAAAAGTAGGCTAATACTCGAATTTCATTGTAAGTTACTCAGCATGACCACACGAACAGTTCTGGTTCAGGAATATGATGTTTACCGTAGATGAATATAAAATCCCATCCTCACTCCTCCCGTCTCAGCAGTCAGGACGACTGCGGAACTGTACACAGACTGTCTATGCAGGCCAACCTAGGAGGTCTCAAAAGTGCCCTTCTGGGCACACGTGCCATGGTCCACCACAGATATAGTGGTAATGCAGCACAGTGGAATGTAGCCGTCAGTAAAAAAAAAAAAAAAAAAAAAAACATCGTGAGGGAGTGGGGGAGTACCCTGTTTCCCGAAAATAAGGACAGTGTCTTATATGAATTTGCTCCCAAAGATGCCCCTACGTCTTATTTTCAGGGGATGTCTTATTTTTTCCATGGAGGAAGGAAAGAATAGGCACTGGGTCTATCAGGGTGGTGGATCACTTAAAATAAACCAGGTGGGATCAGAGGGGGAATCATAATGACACAGGAGACTCAGAGGGGGATTACCATTTAAGTAACCCCTTCGGATCCTGCCTGTGTCATTGTGATGTCCCCTCTGATCCTCCTGTGTCATTCGTGATTGCCCCTCTCTGATTCCTCCTGTGTCATTGTGCTTGTCCCCTCTTGTCTCTGTGTCTTGTGTGGTCGCCCCTGATCCTCCTGTGTCATTGTTTTTGATTGTCCCCTCTGATCCTTCTGCTGTCATTTGTGATTGTCCCCGTCTGATCCTCCTGTGTCATTGTGATTGCCCTTGTCGCTCCTGTCCTGTGTCATTGTGATTGCCCCCTCTGGATCCTCCTGTGTCATTGTGATTGCCTCCTCTGATCCCCTCCTTGTGTCATTTGTGTGATTGTCCCCTTGATC
>CM070033.1:6528859-6539055 GCA_036250615.1 Ptychadena robeensis | reverse complement strand
ATCAGGGAGGACCCGGCACTACATACCAGTGATATATACCTTCCAATCACTGTGTATTCTGTCAGGTAGGACCCAGCACTACATAGCATCAATATATACCTTCCAATCACTATGTATTCTATCGGGGAGGACCTGGCACTACATAGTTGTTGGTAGATCTAAAGGAAATTGTATGGAGTGATCTAAAGGTGTATGGGGGGCTTTATGTTTAAATGGAATTTGTAACATACTGCTGTAAATTATATGTTAGTTCAGTGAATGGGGATCACTGGGCTTATGTGGGGGTTGAGGCCTGCACTGGGTGACACCCCCACTCTATTTATTATCCTATCCAACTATCAACACAGCCTCTGTTTCCCTTTAGATCCCTTAAGAAAAGCAATGTTTTTCACCTCAATGTCAGTGACAGTTCTATCTCGGGTCACCCAGACACTTTATTTATGTCTTCTCTGTTCGTTACAGCAGCACCTCCCCTGGATCTCTGGGGTGACACTACTAGAGGCATAGTTACACCCAACCAGTGGCACATTTTTGTGTATGCACATAACTTGATTCAAGAACAGCAAAATGACTCCCCTCTCTCTCCAGAACAACATTTGCAACATCAGTGTGAAAGTTCTAGCAGGTGCTTTGGCTTGGACCCCCTCGCAGAGGACACGGCATCTAAGGGCCCCCATACACCTTTAGATTTCTTTGTCAGATTTCTTTTAGATCTCCTTTTGTCTTTCTAAACCATCAAGTCTACCTGTGTTCAATCGCAGAGGACCCGGCACTACATAGTTGTTGGTGACAGAGAGATCTGAAGCTGGGCATACATGGGTAGATTGCCGTGCAAGCGACCCGCGATTAATCACAGCGCGGTGACAACACCATGCTGTGACTGATTGTGGATGAATCGAACAGGAATCAATGTGCACCACATGGGCACATCAATTCCCGTTAGATGCGGACGCAGCACACCCGGTCACCATCCAAAGCATTGGAGCTGCAGCCAGTGAGAGCCAACACAGAGACACATGAGAACAAGGACAGAGGCGCACAACCTAGTACAACGAATGGTTAAATAATGTGAAAAAGGATAAGATAACAACAAATTGAAACAACTCACATTGAGAGAGGTTTACAAGGGTGGATCTCTCAGGGCCATGTGCTTTCCAGGAGGACCTCACTTCCTGGTGGGGGAGAAGAGATCACTTCCTGCTTACAGATACTGGGGGGCTCAATAGGAACAATGGGACGCGTTTCGAGCAGAGCTCTTTTTCAACCATGACACACAACTTAAACACCCATCCCTCATACTGACTCCATTTTACTCTGTGATCCTTGCTCAGGCCCCATACACCAACTGAGGGCCTTTCTGGCCACTGCTATCACTATAGCTGTGTAATCACTGCTTAAGGTTGTGCGCAACTACCCATCATCTTTCTTAACATAGAGACACAGCTCCCCCACTTCTCAGCCCCTTCTCACAGGACACAGAGCGGGAGCTGATCACAGCTTGTAGGCTATGTCCTGTGAGAGGAGAAGTCAGTCGCAACACCCGCGGTCACCACCCAAAGCATTGGACATCGACTGTGGTTTACGGTCATATATATATATATTCCTGTTTTTGAGCGGAAAACAGAGAAGGCCGCATTAGATAACAGATATGGGCCAGAAAGATGGCCATGAGCGTCCAGGGTGCTCAAAGTGGCCATCAATCTAGCCCATATCTACACATGTATGGGTACCTTAAAGGTGTATGGCCAGCTTTATGTTGTTTCTGCTACGGTAGCACAAATTGCTCCTTTGTCGGGGGGTTAAAAGCCGAACGTGTATACAAGCCCTAAGCCTTGCTACATTCTCTAAGTTCACAGGTATGATATTAAGGCCAACAAAGAGGATTAAAAAAGCAGACTAGTCATTCGTCTTTAACAAAGCTCCCAATTATCTGATTGCTCATGCTCAGATTTTATTACTCACAGTTTGACTTTTAACGATAAACTCAGAGCAGCTTTCTTGTTGTGGGTATCGTATACATTGTTTAAGTATCGATTACAGTCATTTCGTTCGAAAAATGAGTTATTGGCATCAGTAAAAATGTGCTCCATCAGTAAATGCTTGGAAGGGTTGGCAGCTCTGGAATATCACGACTTGACATGTACACCATATCAACAAAACAACTGATAGATCCCCAGTCATTAAATCTGGATATTTATGGAACCATTGGTCGGCCACAATAGGCTGTTCGATAGGGATAGCGCTGTCCCCATTCAATGTAATGGATTTCGACCAAGGTTTTCCCAGCATGTTGGAAACCTGTTTGGTCGAGTTTCTTCTAGCAGAATTAGTTGATCCTGCTCGAAGTAATGGCTGGCATACACATGCCGATAAGCGGCCGATTTTTAACCTGTCAGGGTAAAAATCGGCCGCTTATCGGCATGTGCTCACATGGGGCGACAGATCCCTGTCGCCCCACAGCTCGGCCGCCCAGAGAACGGACATGTCCGATATTCTCTGGCCGATGCAAGCCGATGCCATAAACTTCAATGAAGACCAGCGTCTCCGGTGCATATCGGAGTAGGTCTGTCTGACCTACTCGGGCTGTGTATGGCAGCCTTAACCGTGGAAAACCCTGTTCAATCCCCATTACTTTGCATGGAGACAAGAATCGTCATGCAAAGTATTGGAACAGCTGCTGCTCTCCCTCCTGCACTGCCGTCCGGTGTCATTGTGAAGGGGCGGAGCCAGCACTACTCACTTGGAAGCTGTGTGAGTGCGGCTGCTGCTCTCCCTCCTGCACTGCCGTCCGGTGTCAGTGTAAAGGGGGTGGAGCCAGCACTACTCACTTGGAAGCTGTGTGAGTTAGGCTGCTACAAGCTGGGGAGAACAGGTCTCCGGGGTCCCCATTGAACGGGAATCGATGTGCCCTGGGTGGTTCAATTGATCAGGGGTTGATTGCACTGGAATCTACCCGTGTGTGCCTACATTTAGAGATAGGAAAGTGACATGGAGGCCACCATAGCGCTTACGGGGCCCCTTTGGAAGGTTAGTATTTCATAATGAGTGAATATTCTATGCATACCTTTACATATGACACAAAAAAAACTGGATGCTCTAAAAGTTTCAATCAATTTAAAAGGAACATAGAAATGTGGGCAGATCCTGACCCTTGAGGACCAGAGTTTGACAACAATGGTCTATTTATGATAGAAATAATACATTTATATTATTGAAATAACACCAAGTAAAAAATTGGTTTACGATACAGTGGTCCACTTCAGTTGTTCCCCTAAGGCCATGCACAGCAGCCTGGCGGATCTCCTATGACTTGCGGGCAGCGTATAGCACTGTCCCACTGCATTGGTGAGAGCACATCCTATTAATTAACTTAACAAAGACGCAATGCACTGCAATGAAGGCACGGCACTCCAGGTTCTACACTAAGCTGTTTTTAGAACGTGGAGTGGACAGTGTCCCACTCATCAGAATGGGTAGACAGGGAGAGCTTACCAATCCAAACAGGCGCTTTGTATCCAACCAAGTTTCCAAGACTCAGCTCTTCATGTCTCCAAGACTCAACCCTTGCTAGAGACACGGAGAGCCGAGTCTTGGAGAAAGGCAGAACTGACCAATCCAAGCAGGCTCTGCCTCTGAGTGGCAGAGTTCCGTACAGCACCGCCCTTGCTGTCATACAGTCCCTGCATACGGCGGGGATGTGCTGTACGGAACGTGGCCGCGGCCATTTTGGTCAGTATCCGGCTTATAATATGAAGTCTTTAATGGGTTAAAAAGTTGTCTAAAGCTAGCCATACACGTGTCGATTTCTGAGCGATCATAGGCGTCGATTGATCGGCTATACAAGTCTGTGCCTACCACCTTAGGCCACCGATTTCTGGACGATTCTGTTACCAGTCGATCGATTCACAAATGTCAGTCGATCGGAAATTATCCTGATGATCAATCCGTGGGCCTTCACCAACGTCCCTCGATGTGTGCCCGATCGACCAGAAAACACAGACAGATTGGTTCCCTGGCCGATCCGATTTGGGGGCCATATCGATCGGCCGAGGTCGATCTGTCAAGGTGGGCTGCACTCGATTCCTCGTCGATCGATCGGTGTGCACGCGCCTGGTGATCGATCGGCCAGGAATCAAGTGTGAAATCGACCTGTGTATGGCTACCTTTATACGCTGGAAGATACGGTATATCAAATAAACTTTTTTACCTCAAGAACAAAATGTGCTGAATATTTTAAGACAGAACATGAATACAGGCAGAGAAAACAAAATTATCATAGCTTTTCATGGTATAGAATAATCATCTACTGTTATCACAGCTTTTACCGCAAGCAACGGCAAAAGCCTAAAATCCCAAGAAAACTGTTACTGGTCGTCTGTAATTGTAGACAGAATCATTTCTGAATACCAAATAGCTCCATTAGAGGACATAACAAACAACCCTTAATAGTCAAACTTCTCACAGTCTGGGTTTTAACTTTCTTGTTTTGTTGGAAGATAAGGGTGTATAATGTTTCAATGGTAATACATCCATTAAAGCACACTTAACTAAAAAAAACATGTAATAAAATTTTAACTTACCTCTAAACTGTCCAGATGGCTCAAAGTTTCTCAAAAACCAAAAAAAAATCTGCTTACCTACCCTGCTGCCATCTGTGGGAGTCACCATTTTGATTCCTGTGTAGCTTCCAGTCTTCCATGAGTGAAGGCTGCAGTAACGCCAATGGCCACCGGGGACTGCCAGATACAATGTCTTTCAATGGACACAAAGTGAAAGCAGTAGAAAGATAAATAGACGTGGGCAGCTGAATTGTCTGGTAGATTTAGGTGCGCTTTAAGTATGCTACTAGGGATGGCAAATGCAGTGTAATTGAAGTTACTAGAAAACTCATGTTAGTTTGGCAATGAGTTAATTATTTCTCTGTATAGTTTGGGGTTCTGCCCAGTACAGGGGAGGTGCTGAGGTGTCATACATGGTATAAATATGACTAATAGGAGTGGCCGGGGTCTTTCCCTAGCTCTTTACATCTGAGTTTACTTCTATGCTTTTTTCCAGGATGCCCCTGTGGGTGACAGGCCTAGCAACCAGGACTGAGGGACTGTAAAGATCATCTCAGTCATGTAAGTGTAATTACTGGAGGAGGAATCCACCTTTTTACAGAGCCTTGAGATTTGAAACTATTCTCCACTTACTGTTCTAAAGAAATCATCACCTCTTCCAATGGATTCAAGCCTTTGCCTTGTAAAGTTGTACCCATATGGACTGTGCTCTATTACGGGAAGGGAGTATTACGGGAATAAGGGATAGTTAAAGAATGTCAAGGGCACTCGTGTGTGTGAGCACTTGCACCCCAGGGCACTACCTTGCCTGGTTTCCTCCTTGCACCTTAGTAACTGTACTTCCCGGTCTCTACAATATAGTGACATACACCTGCAAAATCAGGGCAATTTCTTACCCATGATGCCCCTGGGCTCCAAGCAGGGAGGGTTCTGCCCCTAGGAATTTGCTCAGTGGGACAGGACCTGATGGAGATGGTGTAACTGGGCAAGCTCTCCACTCCCAGGCCGATCTCCTACACCCATCTGCTCTGGCGTGCGTGCAGCCAGAGAGCACAATAGCATGCACTGTATAGCATTCTTGCAAGTCCTATATCTGCCAGCCGCCCCGCAGATCCATGCTAACATTTGGGGTCAATGCCATCCCCCACTCCCTAGGTAACGCCAGTGTCACCAAGAACGGACTACCAGCGATGTGCCTGTGTCTGCAGACCACACCAGCTACCAGGGCATGCAAGTACCAGGCTCCTTTGGCCTTATTACCCCTACCCCAGGCGGGTTATGTAGTCTGGTTAGCCTTTCAGCTTGTTCAGCCGGTCACAACAATGGACAGTTAAACAAGTTCTTGGTGCCTTTTCTGCCACTCTATGACAGGAGGACAAACTGCAGCTGGACTTATAACTCAGGACTTATTGCTGCGGGGGCCCCCTTACCGGGCCTTGAGGTTAAATAAAGTTCCCGTTTGGGGCATTGAACTCCATTTATGCAAAAACTATTTGTGTTAGAGCCATACCTTTGAACTATGTTCGGGAACTTTGCAATTTACTCAAAATCATCGAAATGGTTGAATTTCTGAAAATAAATTCGACCATCTCTATAAATGCTCAATAGCATTCCGCATCACATTCCCAGCTTCAGGGCTTCTCTAGGGCCGCTCCTACTCTCTGGAACTCTCTCCCTCGTCCCATTAGACTTGCTCCTACCTTTGGCACTTTTAAAAAAGCTTTAAAAACACCCCTCTTCAGCCTCGCCTATCCATCTTCTCACCCCTTACATCACCACCATGCCAGTCCCACCCCCCACCTATTGAATACCTTGTTCCCCAACCTAGTAAATTGTAAGCCCGTCCGGGCAGGGTCCTCTACTCCTTCTATGTCATACCTGTACCTGTGTGTTTTTGTGTGTTTGCATCTCCACTCTAATGTATTGTACAGCGCTTCGTAATATGTTGGTGCTATATAAATAAATGATAATAATAATAATAATTCTGCTGCTTTCAGTCCATCCAGATATATTCCTACGCCTACCATGACCTGAAATCTCTGCTAGATACCATTCAATAGAAATGTGTTCTAAAACATTCTGAAGCATTCACTATGCTAATGCATCGGGTTTTCTATAAAAAAAAAACAATGGTTTTAATAATCAGTTGGAGCTTAATAGAATCGTGTATAGAAAGGAGAAAGCCATGCGTTCTGCTTGGGAACAGGATGGCTTTCTTGTGCAGGTCCAATCCATAAAGCGAAGGTCCCCGAGGAGACGGTAGAGAAGTAGACTTGGGTATATACCAGGGTCATCCAAGGGTTGCCCAAGTCCACACGAAGGACTAGTGTTGATCGCAAATTTGTATTGCAAATATCGTCACTGAGAACTTGCAAAGATCTGGAATATAGTCCTATGGGCTTGTCCCCACTGGCGAAGCTGGCCGTGGGGAGGCGAGGTCCCGCAAGCGGCAGCTGAACAAAGTCCACAAGCGGTCGCAGCTGCCGCTAGGGCTTTAGTACATGTCAATGCAGCCACTAGCAGCTGGCCATGTCTCACATTTCAGGTGCCCACATTTTAGCCGCACAAGTGGGGACAAGGACATTGAAATTTATGAAAGCGGCTGCCTGCGGCTCAGAACCGCGCCACCGCGCGGCCAGCTTTGCCAGTGGGGCAAGCCCTATATCTTCGTAATCTCAAATACCATCTTTTTCAGACCATAAGACGCACTTTTTCACCCCCAGAATTGGGGGCAAAAAGTCCCTGCGTCTTATGGTACGAAGGTGCAAACCCCCGCGGCCACTCGGTCGCCGGTGGTTGCACCTTGGCTTCCTGCCAGCTCTCCAGGCATGGAGATTAGCCAGGGAGCTGGAGGAGCTGTCAGTTGAGAGATGCTGGCTGGTGTCCGGCTCTCCCAGCTGTACTGTATAATTGCCTATAGCAGCAGAGCTTTGCTGGCATAGGCAATGGAGAGAGAGAGAAAGATGAACTGCCATCTTTCCCTCTCTCAGTGTCTGTGGGAACTGCAGGCACTGTGCAGCTCCCACGCACACAGTAACAGCTGATCAGAGCAGAGGAGAGGGAGAAGACTGCAGATTTCTGCCCCCCTTCCTTCCTCCTTCCAATCAGTGTGGAGTATGACACTGAGTCAGAGTGTACTGCTGCTAGTTACCCCTACTGGCTGAATTGAATATTACATTCATTGAATTTATTGCATTAACCCAACTGATGTAAACAAACGTATTAATCATTTTTTATGGTTTTCCTGCACTAAAACCTGGGTCTTATGATTTTTACATCAGTAATGGTGATTGCGAAAATATGCAGAAATCCTTTTCCCAATAAAGGTAATAATGCTTGGAGATCACAAATTTATGAATTTGTTTAAATTAGGCGGAAAATTTTCCGTTCATCGCTATGGAGAACCACATTGAGTGCTTTTAGTATACAATCTATTGCTTTATTTACTGCCATCTGTTACAAAAATACTGCTCCTTTAGGACTGGAGTTGGATATTGCTGATATACACTCCTTTGAGATTTAAATATATAAAGCCGGGAACACATGGCTTGATAAAGACTGCTGTGTCATCCAGCTCCGACGATGCTTTGTATGGAGACCCGGGGTCCAATGCAAAGCAATGGACATTGATCGTGATTTACGGTCAAGTCTGATATCCCTGGATTGATCCCACTGTGAGACAGGGGTGACCGCATTAGATGTGGGCCTGATAGATGGCTGTGAGTGTGCACGGCGCTCGAAGCAGCCATTGATCTGGCCCATATCTATGTCTGTGTTCCTTGCTTAATACCATAATGCCTGCCATACACACCCCGATGGGTGCAGACAGACCAGCTCTGATATGCACCGGAATGCATACATGATGATGTCATCACGTTTGCACCCTGGAGCATTATGGGGCCCCTTCAGTCGGCCGGTACCCTTTGTGTGCCGGCCATTAGCTTCATTGAAGCTAATGGCATCGGCTTGCATCGGCCAGAGATTATCGGACATGTCCATTCTCTGGCCGGCCGAGCAGTGGGGCGACAGGGATCTGTCGCTCCATGTGGGCACACGCCGATATGCGGACGATTTTTCCACTGACCGATGGCGCGAACGCGCACGCCCGTCAGTCAGGTGAAAAATCGGCCGCTTATCGGCATGTGTATGCAAGGCATAAGTCTATATCTGTGTGTCCAAGTCATCTTTCAGGAGAATATACACCATATGAATTAAGGTTCACTATTAGAGTTCTTGTGGATCAATAAAGATGAATGCTGTATCTATTCTGCTTTATTTGAGTAATATCTTAAAATACTGAAGATGTATTTCTGGTGTAATTCGGAGAGAAAAAACACAAGGATCTGTGTGATATAGTGATAACGTTTGAGCATTAGTAAAGTTTGACGGCAATAGATTTTGCTTTGTTTCATTATGTAAGAATGTCTGCATTGTATATAGATTTTGATTCTGTAGTATAGAAGGATATGTCAGTGGTATTGGTCTGGACTTTGGATCAGCCAGGCAGGGTGGGTGAGCTATGGGCGGCGTGGTGTTGGATCTTAATTTGCCATTTCCAAAAGATAATAGGCAGCTGGCACTTAGCAGTTATTTCTAAGCAGATTATGTTTTGTCAGCTCTCCTTGGCTCCTTCACCCTGCAGGAGTAAGCTATGCCATAAGGTTTATTGGCGATTTTAGAGGAGGTGAAGAAATTGTATAAGGTTGTCAGAGAATAACAGCAGCTGGGTGCCCGCTGTGTATAAAATGAATATTGTATGTTCTTATTTGTCTGCCCGCTGTGTACTTTAATACGGCTCTGTTGTCATGTATATGTAATATATGAAGAGTTTGCCCCATGCCGTGTCCTGGCCAAACACTATACATACAAAGTCCTGATGGCATATAATGTATACGCTGCTCACTCCACAACAAAATTGGGCGTCTTGGTATAAAATAGAAATGAGTTTGGCAATCCTCCAACCCAATTTCCCATTTTATTGTTGACTAATCACAGCCATAAACCATATGATTCAGAAGATTAGTCAATTCAAGCATAAAAATTTAAGTTTGCCGTTTCGCCTTATAAACTAAAGCTCACCCATCCCGAAAAATAAAGCTGTTATATCAAATGGACCGGGCGCCTGATGCAATTATGAACTGCTTGCCCAGCACTGACTGGCACTACATTCCCTTATGTTCAATACGTGAATCCTTTACTAATAGACAGGATAGTTTGCATTGCTGATGGTACTAATCCTGCTCTAATCTCATCTATATTACTGTGCGGGCAAAGTAATGGGATCTTAAGGCCGAACTCCGGGCACAACAAATGAGTTACAAAAAGTTATATTTCCGTATTTCTTTCAACAACCTTCTTGTCCCTCCAAGGGTCGGCTCCATGGACTGGCCAAAAGGGGGCCAGGCCCGCCCAGTTACGCTGATGTGCCACCCCCCACCCACACTTAATTAGGGTGAGATGGAGGAGTGTCCTCCTGATTATGTGCTCGTGCCCATCCTTCTCCACCTGCTCCTGGCGCTCTGGTGCCGACCTTGGTTCCTCTGCTGGTATTGGGATCCCTTAACCTCCCTTGCGCTAACCCAGTGGTTCCCAAACTTTCCTTGCAGGGCCCCCCTTTTCTATTTTGGAATATTATCG
>CM070033.1:6458486-6474124 GCA_036250615.1 Ptychadena robeensis | reverse complement strand
CTTTGAAGGTACACAGTTGGAGTTAATGGTTGGTGGGAACCATCTGGTGGTGGTATCTCAGGGGGAAGGTCAGAGGGAGCTGACCAATCTGGTGAGCGGTCTCAGTGGGCCTGTGGGTGGTCTAGTTGTCCTCGAGTCGGTGGGTGGCGGCTGGGGGCCTACAGACTAAGGCAGCAGGCACTGGTGACCTGTACTGATGTGATGACTGATGACGATTGGGACCTTTGAAGACTCAGAACCAGGGGGTGACACTGTAATTGAATTGTGTTGATAATTGATCTGATGTTATGTTAAAATAAAGGGCGCTATGGCCATTAAAATCCATCCTGGTGTAGAGTGTTTTATTATAAGGTAGGTGGGTGGGTAAGTTAAAAGGTAAACAGGGGTAACACACGCAGGTCTATAGAGAATATCCAAGTCATGTAATGTTCACCAGCTTGATGTAGACATCATCAATCTATGGATGTCTCCTCTCCGGCATTGTCCATCCAAGCTGGTTGGGTTTCTTTGCATACAATATTTTCTTACTCTGTAATTTCAGATAAGGATTTCAATGCCATGTTCAGGGGTTTGCAATTCATCCAGTCAACAAGTGGAAATAATTCTAATGACCCAATAGCAGCCTTCAGAGCATATCCAGATGCGTTCTTACTATATTTATATATGAATTGAAAATGTCTGAATACATACAGCTATAGTCCGTTTAACCCAGTGAGCTGACGATCTAATCTCCCTAGCACACTTCTCCAATCACAATGACCAAATTCTAATAAGTTTATCGCTCTGTTGTTAGATCCTGAAGCATATGTCTCAGCTGGATGCGCAGGATGTCTTTGATGGAGATCACATTCTGTTCCTCAGCAGCACGAGACTTGCGGATATAATACAATACTTTTCCTGACGCGTGCCCCTTTAAATCCCATTCATTCATCCACGACTCTCTGCATGGCGAGAACGTTCACAACATAATCCATGTCACATTTTCTCTCGGCTGTGGCTCACACATGACTAGAGGCGGGTTCACCATCAGCCTACAAATGCTGAATACATGCAGCCAGCTCCAGTCTATCTGGTATGCGAGGAAGCCAGGAGGTGTGGGTACCTCGAACGTAGGATGGGATTACAATGTAACCGCTAATCGATCCTTGTCCTTCCCCAGTGGGCACCAAAACATCATCAATTACCATCTGCGAGCCACTCAACGGGCTGCTTCATTCTACGAGAACCTTTGTCCTTTCTGAAATCTTCATCTGGAACTTGGGTTGGAATTTTGGTGCAGCTATGCTGAAGAATCTGGGCAATATGTTTTCATTGATAATGCTGCAGATCGCCACGGCGGCCACAGGTAAATGCAAATTATTTCTCCTTTTAAAAGATTTTAAAAAAAGTTACAATGAGAGACAGTTAGCAGTTAAGTGTCCTTATTGACCCAAGTCCTCCTAGAAGACTCCTTGGTCTTGAAATGATTAGGTTTCTTAGATACATCTCCAACATTGCAAAGTCCTGGAGATTTTTGAAGCCATAATAGTGGTCTTTATCTATTTTCTTGGCATACTTTAGTGCTGAGGGTTAAAATTAACTTTGGTGTAAAGATGAACCTTGGGTTCCTCTAGGTGTAGACCTTGGCAGATGCCTAGTCACATGGTTAGGTTTCTTGGATATAGGTTCTAAACATCTTTTACATTGCAGTTAAAGTCCAGTTGAATGTGACCTATACATTTTTTTAAGCCAATATAGTGGTCTATTTTCTTAGCATACTTACTTAGTTAGCAAACATACTTAATGCTAATGTTTAAAATAACTTTGGTATAAATATGAACCATGTGGCCCTCTAGGTGTAGACCTTGGCAGATGCCTTTTGACATGGTTAAGTTTCTAAGATATAGGTCCTAAAACATCTTCAATGTTGCAGGTGAAGTCCAGTTGAATGTGACCTGTTGATTTTTGTAGCCATATTAGTGGTCTCTGTCTACTTTTTTGTCATATTTTAGTTAAAGGGTTAAAAATGAACGTTCGTGTAAAGATAAACCCTGGGTCCCTTTAGGTGTAGACCTTGACAGAAACCTAGTGACATGGTTAGGTTTCTTCTAAACATCTTCAGCATTGCAAACTTCAGTTGAATGTGACCTGTTGGCTTTCGCAGTCTTTCTCTACCTTTTTGGCATATTTTAGTTCTAAGGGTTTAAATGAACTTTTGTGTAAACATGAACCCTGGGTTCCTCTAGGTGTATACTGTGACAAATGCCTAGTCCCATGCTTAGGTTTCATGGATATAGGTTCTAAACATCTTCAACATTGCAGTTGAAGTCCAGTTGAATGTGACCTATTGATTTATGTAGCCAATATAGTGGTCTTTGTCTACTTTCTTGGCATACTTTAGTGCTAAGGTTTAAAGTTAACTTAGGTGTTATGGGCTTAAATTAACTTTGGTGTAAACATAAACCCTGGGTTCCTCTAGGTTTAGACCTTGGCAGATGCCTAGTCACATGGTTAGGTTTCTTATAAAAATCTTCAACATTGCAAGTTCAGTTGAATGTGACCTGTTGGCTTTTACAGTCTTTGTCTACCTTTTTGCCTTATTTTAGTACTAAGGGTTAAAATGAACTTTGGTGTAAAGATTAACCTCTATGTGTAGACCTAGTAGACCTTGTAGACCTTGACAAATGCCTAGTCACATGGTTAGGTTTCTTGGATATAGGTTCTAAACATCTTCAACATTGCAGTTAAAGACCAGTTGAATGTGACCTTTTGATTTTTGTAGCCATTATAGTGGTCTTTATCTACTTTCTTGGCACATTTTAGTGCTGAGGGTCTAAACATTGGTGTAAAGATGAACCCTGGGGTCCTCTTGGTGTAGATCTTGGCAGATGCCTAGTCACATAGTTAGGTTTCTTCGATATAGGTTCTAAACATCTTGAACATTGCAGTTGAAGACTAGTTGATTATTGTAGACATTATGGTGGTCTTTATCTACTTTCTTGGCATATTTTAGTGTTGAGGTTTTAAATTAATTTTGGTGCAAAGATGAACCCTGGGGCCCTCTAGGTGTAGACGATGGCCAATGCCTAGTGACTACTGTCTAGGTGATATTGGCAGCCAGTGGTTGCTAGTATCCCCATAGACATACTAGCTGCATGGTGACCTAAAATCAAGCACGTGCCATCTTCAGAAGTTTACACATGAAGATCTCTGGAGATGATCATTACCCTGAGCATGTCTAACCATCTGTTAAACCTGGACCTTATCTCATTCCTGGAAGAACTAGCTTGCCTCATCATCATCAACCTAATATCTGGTCTTGGCACTTGCCAGGGCTGTTACTACCATCCTAATAGATCAGGGTCACCTATATCTTCAAGGAGACCAATGACACTCCTGGGGAAGACCTAGGGCACCTACTCTGGGTTCCTATGGTCTAGCAACACCTCTGACACCTGCAAGGACCATACGGATCAGTTTCCTCTTCTCAACCCTCTTCTCAATTCTGTGACTCTCAATGCATAGCAGCATTCTTGGAATATTTTTAACAGGAGATCTGCAGTGACAAAGTTCTCTTGCGGAATAGGTATTGAGATCAGGAACTGCCGTGTCACTTGCAAATTCTGATGCCAAATGATTACCATGACAATTAGTCATTTCAGAAGAGCATCGGCAGCCCTGATATTGTATTCAGTTGTCTGCTTTACAATCACTTCAACAAATAGAGCCACTGCTCCGATATATAAAGGTTTTCATGTTATCACATCAGTGTTCATGAGGCTTTGGATCACCAAGGGTAGCTTCATGTCTCATTGCCAACAGATCAAGAGTAGGAACTCAGCGATCTCTCACAACCCAACAATACACCAATACTGGGACATTATCATGTATCTGCAGAGGTTCTTCTGATGTGGGACTAAGGGGGTGGCTTGAAATGGAACCCCCTAGGCATGCATAGGCATCAGCATGGGATGGATATATAAATTACACAAGTCCAAGTACCCAATGATAGGGAATAGAAGATCCTGAGAGGTCTTTGTATACCGGTGCATCAGTGGACCCAATTCACAGCACATATGCTCTTTAATATTGAAAGTACCCCAACCCTTACCACCTCCTGAATCTATTGGCCAGTTATGAGCCAATGGGGTTGTTTGTGGGTGGGGAAACTCAATACTACCAAAAACCACCACAGCATAGCATGACCAGAGCTGCCCAGCAGTTTGTGTAAACTGAACCCCACATAAGGGTACCTTTACTCGCTGTTGTGTTTCAGAGAATGGTTTAAAATATTGCTACCCTGCACAAAAAAATTAAAAAAGTTATCAAAATCTATTTAAAGTCCCAGTTGACACCATTGAGCAGTAATAAGTAAGTAAATGTGTCAGTGTGCTGTTGAGGCACCACCATGGCGACACTGGTGTGCATTGGGGGATTTGCTGTTAATGGGGATCACTGGTGCCCATTGAAAATGAATGGGATTTCTTCCAGTGTTATCCAACCTGGGGCACCACTGTATGGCAGGGCAATGAGTGAAAGGGGCATAACCAGGAGGGAGGTGAGTATGTCCATCTTTGTGAGCTACTGTACCATTGCAAACAATTTACAAAAGGCACAGATTAGCCACCCCATGGGTTTGTCTATATGGTTCACCCCATCAAATACCAACAACTTCTCCATTAGGTCTAGTGAGGACAATTGCACTGATCCTGTCCTCATGAAGCTTGTAGCTGGGTCTCAAGGGCATCTGTGATCCATATGCTTCTGCCAAGAGTGCCCGATGGATATTTGGGCTCTGGTCACATACCCTACAGGCTACAGGTGAGGGTCCCCATGCACCTTCAAATTTCCTTTAGATCTCCTTTTGTTTTACCAAAACCATGTAATATGAGGGGCTTTCTAAACCATCAAGTCCACCTGTGTTCAATCACAGCGGACCCTATACTACATGTTGTTGGTAGATCTAAAGGATATCTGACAGAGAGATCTAAAGGTGTATGGCCAGCTTAAGTAATAGATGCAGACATAGTCATTTGTCATATCTATGCTGTGCCCACCTTGGAACCTGGAGAATTGCTACCACAGAGTTCTATTTTCACATAATACATGAAATGTCAGGTACGAGCGCGATAAGAGCGACCAGCTGATTGTTCTGCATTGTATGTGAAGATCTGTAGATCAGCCGGCCATGGTAGATTACTACAATCACTCTGTCTAGCTGCTCCATTGAGATAAGAAATCAGCCACATGGGGGGTGCATGGTTTTCATAGACTTGCGTGCATTTTAGTGTGAAAAGGAAAAATAAGACGGGAGCACAGTCTGTGCATGTTACATGAGTTGCAGTCATAGATACTTACAGGCGGCTAGACTACAGGAACGGCCGACCTGAGTGGTACAAACAACCAACTGGTGTATTTGTAGTAATAGGGACAGTTGCCTGAGTTAAAAAAATGTATAGCATATTATATATATTGGTGAAAATAGCTTTTAGGCACCACTGTCATAATGGTGATGTGTAGCTGGTGAAGCTTCATAAACTTCTCAATATCCTGCTGAGCTGAAAAATGTATGGTGTGCGTCACCGGAGATGGATTCTATGCTGAAAGGACAGCGGGTCATGTCTTATGTTCACAACTCTAAAATAAGTGGACTATGCATCCGCTCAAGATTTCCTTTACACCTTAAGCTTGCAATAATTAATGTTAAAAATACAGGAAAAACATAAAAGAGGCAAAAACTTGCATGTTCTTGGTAACTCAGGGGAGTGGCCTGGGTGTGGACACGCCCCTGAGAGGTGTGGATGTTGCTTTATGTTTTATGCTATAATAGTTTATTCTTGCTTAAGAATGCTGCTATAAGAATACTTGGTAATTGATGTTGACCCCAATTACTGATGTTGATTGTTGATCCCAAGAACTGATGCTGATTGTTGACCCTAAAAACTGATGTTGATCGTTGACCCCATTACCCAACAACTGATGTTGATTGTTGACCCCAATAACTGATGTTGATTGTTGACCCCAATAACTGATGTTGATTGTTGACCCCAATAACTGATGTTGATTGTTGACCCCAATAACTGATGTTGATTGTTGACCCCAATAACTGATGTTGATTGTTGACCCCAATAACTGATGTTGATTGTTCACCCCAATAACTGATGTTGATTGTTGACCCCAATACCCAATAACCAATGTTCAATATTGACCCCAATACCCAATAACTGATGTTGATTGTTGACCCCATTACCCAATAACTGATGTTGATTGTTGACCCTAATAACTGATGTTGATTGTTGACCCCAATAACTGATGTTGATTGTTGACCCCATTACCCAATTGCTGATGTTGATTGTTGGCCCCATTACCCAATAACTAATATTCAATATTGACCCCAATACCCAATAACTGATGTTGATTGTTGACCCTAATAACTGATGTTGATTGTTGACCCCATTACCCAATAACTGATGTTGATTGTTCACCCCAATAACTGATGTTGATTGTTCACCCCAATAACTGATGTTGATTGTTGACCCCAATACCCAATAACCAATGTTCAATATTGACCCCAATACCCAATAACTGATGTTGATTGTTGACCCCAATAACTGATGTTGATTGTTGACCCTAATAACTGATGTTGATTGTTGACCCCAATAACTGATGTTGATTGTTGACCCAATTGCTGATGTTGATTGTTGAGCCCAATACCCAATAACTAATATTCAATATTGACCCCAATACCCAATAACTTGGGTAACAGGGATACCAGGGCCAAGTCTCCACATGGTGAGACTGCTCAAGGACGCTATCCAACCTGCCGATACATGAAAACAGGACATTCTGGGGAAGGAACCATGCATTGTGTTCACAATATTTGCATGCACAAGTGGCAATTTTCGCATTAATTACTTCTATGAGTGTTGTGGTGATTACACTGCAGTTGCTATAGATGTCACTGTAATTACTTCTACCACAACCATGTAATAGGAGGACCTTTCTAAACCTTCCAATCACTATATATTCTATCAGGAAGGACCCAGCACAACATAGCAGTGATATATACCTTCCAATCACTGTGCATTCTATCAGGGAGGACCCAGCATACCGATATATACCTTCCAATCACTATGTATTCTATCCAGGAGGACCCAGCACTTACAATGCCAGTGATATTTTTACTCTCCAATCACTATGTATTCTATCAGAAAAGACTCCTGGCACTACATAGCAGTGATATACCTTTCCAATCACTGTGTATTGCTCTCAGGGAGACCTGGCACTACATAGCATTGATATATACCTTCCATCGACCATGTATTCTATCAGGGAGGGACCCGGCACTAACATATGCAGTGTATATACCTTCCAATCATCTATTATTTCTATCAGGGAGGTAGCCCACGACACTACATGCAGTGATATAATTAACCTTCCAATCACCTATGTCTCTATCAGTGGAGGGCCCGGCACTACATAGCACGTGATATATATCCCTTCCAATCACTATGTATTCTATCATGGAGGAACCCACACTACCCCATCCATGATCATATACCTTCCAATCACGTGTATTTCTATCAGGGAGGGACCCAGCCCTACATAGCAGTGATATTTTACCTTCCAATCACTATGTATTTCTATCATGAGGACCCAGCACTACATTTGCAAGTGATAAATACCCTGTCCCATCATTATGTTTTCTATCATGGAAGGACCCCAGCACTACATAGCAGTTGATATAACTTTCTCAATTTACTGGTGCATTTCTATCATCCATGGAGGTCCCCACCACTACATAGCAGTTGATATATACCTTCCATCGGCTATGTGGTTCTGATCAGAGGAACCCCTACCAATACATCAGCATGTGGTTAGATTACCTTTCCAATCACTATGTATTCTATTCAGGGAGGATCCCCGCAATACATGCAGCTGCTATATCCCTTCCAATCCTATGTAATTCTATCAGGGAGGACCCCGGCACCTACCATAGCAGTCTATCCCCTGTTCCAATCACTTCTATTATCTATCCAGGGAGGACCCAGCACTACATAGCAGTAATATAATCCCTTTCCAATCACTACTGTATTCTATCATGTAGGCCCCCCCGCCCCCCCCAGCACTCATGTCATTTTATATATACCTTCTCAATCACTATGTGTATTCTATCAGAAGACCGTGAACTACATAGCGTTGATAATACCTTCCTATCACTATGTATTTCTATCAGGGAGGAACCCGCCACTACATCAGCAGTGATATATTACCTTCCAATCACTATGTATCTCTATCAGGGAGGACCCGGCACTACATAGCAGTGATCTATCTACCTTTCCAATCACTAAATGTATTCCATCAGGAGGACCTCTGGCACTACATGCAGTGATATATCCCTTCCAATCACTATGTATTCTATGTAATTCTATCAGGGAGGACCCGACACTACATAGCAGTTGATATATACTCTTCCAATCACTATGTATTTCTATCATGGGAGCCCCGCACTACCATAGCAGTGATATTCTACCTTCCAATCACTATGTATTTCTATCAGGGAGGACCCAGCATCTACATACCAGTGATATATGACCTTTCCACTCCACTGTGTATTCTATCGGGAGGACCCAGCAACTAATAGCATGTGATAATCTACCTTCCAATCACTATGTATTCCCTATCAAGGTAGGACCCCACACTACATTTGCTGATAAATACCTTCCAATCATTTTTTGATGTTTTCTATCGAGGAAGGACCCACACTACATAGCATGATGATAAACTTTCGCTAATTTACTGTGTCATTTTATCAGGGAAGGACCCAGCACTCACATAAGCATGATATCTACTTCCAATCTCTTGTGTTCTATCAGGGAAGGACCCCAGCAATACATAGCAGTGGGTATATCCCTTCCAATCACTATGTTCATTCTATCGGGAGGACCCGCAATACATAGCATGCTATATCCACCTTCCACTCACTTCAATGTATTCTATCAGGGAGGCAACCCGGCACTACATAGCAAGTTATATACACCTTCCAATCTCTATGTATTCTATCAGGGATGACCCAGCACTACATAGCCAGTATATACTACCTTACCAATCACTACTGTATTCTCTCAGGGAGGGCCCAGCACTTACCTAGCAGTGATATAGGTACCTTCCATCACTATGTATTCTAATCAGTGAAGACCGGGAACTACAATAGCAGTGATTATACCTTCCCTACTCACTATGTATTCTATCAGGGAGGACCCGGCACTACATAGCAGTGATTATTATGCCTTCCAATCTCTATGTATTGCTATCAGGGCAGGACCCGGCACTACATACAGTGATATATACCTTCCCATACAACTATGTATTCCATCAGGAGGACCTGGCAAACTTACATAGCAGTTGATACTATACTTTTTTTCTTCCAATCACTCTGTTGATTCTCTATTCAGTGAGGACCCGACACTACATAGCAGTGATATTTATACCTTCCACATCACTATGTATTCTCGATTCAGGGAGACCCTGCACTGACATAGCCAGTGGATCTACCTTCCAATCAACCTTGTATTCTATCAGGGAGTGCACAAGATATATAAACATTTTCAGATCAAAGTAAAGCCGAACCATAATGAGTTTCCCTCTTATGGTTGTATCTATGGCATACTCTCTTTTTGATGTTTATATGAAATTGGCTGGTCTTTTAGCATCCTGGTATTTGAGTTAATGAATATCAATCCAATTATGTATAATCACTATATAATTTGGCTTATAATCTTGAAGGAAAGGTAGTATTTTTTTATTTTTTTTTTAAATTTTAAATTCGTAAATTGGAAATTACAGTAATTAATAGGCTGGATACATCTCCACACGCTGCCGGTGTTTGTTCAATCTGGAGGAACTTTAATTAGCAGCTTTTAGGTGCTGGTCAGACCACTATACATTCGTGGTATTTTGTATTTTTATACATTACAAAAAGAAATCCATTCTACATGAGTCCTATGTGAAGAAAAAGTTTTATTAAATTGTACTTTGGTATTAATCACACTCAGTGTATTTACTGTTCTGCTAGCCTACACACGCCATAGCTGGCGATTTTTAATCTTACCGATCGGGCCGTGCGCGCTCGCAAGACCGTCGTGCAGGTTACAAACGGCCGCTACTCGCATGTGTCCCAATGGGGTGACCGATCCCTGTCGCCCACAGCTCGCCGGCCAGAGAACGACATTCCGATAATCTCTGTCCTCCGAGCCGATTAAAGCCGATGCCCATAACTGCAAGAAGACGGGCTTCAATTGCGCTTATGGCCGACACACAAGGGTGCCCGGCGATTGAAAGGGGCCCCATAAGCACCTGATGCGAACGTGATGACTTCAAACGTTAGCCTCCAGAACATATCTGACTAGTCTGCCTGCACCAATCGGCCGGTGTATGGCAGGCTTAAGAGTCAACGTAGGTGGTAATCAAGTGGTTGATGACCTTCTAGAGCTCTTACATATATTTTTCCATGTATGCTGGCTGGGGGGGCATTGATGACATTGTTAAGTCCTGCATTACACACACTGGGCAACCATTTTGTACCAGATCCCAGCGATCTGTGACTCTACCACTCGCCCGTTTTGGCCAGGAAATTGGACTAACTTAAAGGAGGTAGGGGCGTTCTCTCCTCCTAAGTTCCCACCATCTTGTGCATAGGATGTTGGGGTGGGAAATTACTAGGTGAAGCATGCCCTCTCCCCTAACATTAGGCAGGAACAAAAATAGCTTTTAGATCTTTGTTTTGTCAGTTTGTTTCTGTGATGTACTGAAATATATTTATCACACTTCATGCTTTCAGAGGCCTTTCCTTGGAACAATTACATGAGATTTAAGCACAGAGTCAGTATTTGAGTGTTGGCCCTTCTTTTTCACAGGACCTCTGCATTCCACTGGTCCTGCTCTCAATCAAAGCTCTTGGGCCAAATCCTGACTGATCACCCATCCTTTCATAATCACTTCTTTGAGTTTGTCAAATGATTGGTTTGTCCCCCCGCCTTTGAGGAATGACCACAAGTTTCTCATGGGATTAACAAAATTTTTTACGTTTGGTCCCCGACCACTTTAGTTATCACTTTGCCTATGGCGAGGCGCTCCCATCGTTCTGGATATGCATTGTTCTTACACCACCTGTTGTTGGATTGTTGGAAAGTTGATGTTGGAGGGGCTTTGGTTCCATTCTTTATTCATGGTTGCTGTGTTTTTGGGCAAATTGTGATGAGCCCACTCCCTTGGATGATAAGCACACACCCATGAAATTTTCTTTGTCTCAGTATGCTACTGTTGGGCATGACACAGGACGGAATGAGCGCTCACCTTTATTCTTCCGGACCAGCCATTTTCCAGATACCCCAAACATGGGAAAGGGGCTTCATGGGAGAATATGATTTGCCAGTCCCTCAGCCGTCCATTCACCAGACTTTCTGCAGAAGATCAATCTGTCCCGGATGGTTTCTTGGGATAAAAGTGACTTCTTTGCTGCCTTCCGACGACCCGGCCATCTTCCACTAGTCTTCCCTCACTGTGCGTGCATATGCGGTTACACCTGCCTGCCGCCCTTCCGGGAGCAACCTCTGCACGGGTGGCCTCCCATCCCGCAGCTCATCCTCTGCACTGGTGGCGCTCTCCCTCCCGCAGCTCATCCTCTGCACTGTTTGGCGCTCCCATCCCGCAGCTCATCCTCTGCACTGTGGTCGCTCCCACCCGCCCATCCCTCAGCTCAATCCTCTGCACTGGTGGACTCCCATGCCCGCATCTGAATCCCTCTTTAAGAGACACTGGCCGCTTGCTGGATCTTTCTTGGACTCCCTGAAGCCTTCTTAACAAGAATTGAACCTCTTCCCTCCGTAAGGTTGTTTTGGGGGTTTTGTTAATTTTTCACGCAAAAAGGATTATGCAATTCATCTGAACCCTCTTCATCAATTGCTGTTATAAAAAGTAACAGCACTTTTCGAATTTCAATATTTGTGTCATTCTCAAAACAAAACTTTTTGGCCAGGCCTTGTGTATGGTATTAATATAATATATATATATATATATATTAAACCTTGTACTGTAATTTGCCACCCATACTACTAGCGCACACTATATAAACCCTGTGGGGTTACACATGGATTTTCTGAACCAAACTATGACGCCAACTGGCATAACCTGTTTATATGTTTTAAATTGCACTCCATTCACATTATTAAATAGATAAGATTGGAAAAATCATAAGATGCCAGTATCGTAAGAATACTATTGGGAATATGCTGTGAGTTGTATTTTACTAATGTACCATATGGATATTTAACTGGGATTACTCAGTTACCACAGACAATGTTTATTCCCGCAGATTGCATAATATTTAGAATTTGATCAGGGGAGGAGGGGTTTAATATGTTCGTACAGCATTTGTTCCACACAGTGTTTAAAAGAAGCAGCAGGAGCTTACTTTCATGGCCCGTATATATAGCATCTGAATATCTACCTATTATCAAGGTGCCCTGCTTGAAAGTAATGTTGAACCCTCAAGTGTGTAGATGTTTCTGTTGTTTAACCATGATTTTCGTCATCTATCAGCACCAGTGTTTATTCATGAAATGTCAGATATAGGTGTCATCAATTGCATGTACTTGTTTAGTAGTTTTGTTTAAGTAAGCCCAAACACTACATAAACAACATGCCTTCGTGTATGTGCCAAAGTAAAGTGAACCCCCAGCGCATTGGTTTAGGGTCGAGGACCAGGTAACAGACCGGCAGGTGACACACATTTGGGTGCTTAAAATTCAAATCACTTAAGCCAGACCAATGAAATGAATCACAATCCTGGAAAATGTTTTTGGCCGCACTAATTGAAAGAGAGAGGAAACCAACTGAACCACTGGTGTCCCATACAAATAACAACATGCCAAGAGCAAAGGAGATATCCTAGGACATGAAGAAGAGCTAGTGACAGCCCATCCTCTTGAAAGGCTATAGACCATACTCCAAACGATTCCAGCTCCATCCATCCCTGTCAACAGATAATTTACAAAGGAGGGCCTTCAAAACATACACACAACTTTGCCTAAAGGGAACGCCCATCAAAAATACTCACCCAGAAGCACCAGAAAAATAATAACCCAGTTAAGGCCACCCACACATCACCTTTTCCCCCCCCCCCCCTTTTTAAAAAAGAGATTTCAGGCCTCTCTGGCAGCATGCTGGGACAATGTGCATGCCGTGACAATCAGAGGACAATTGAATAGCATTACATTCATGGGAGGGTTGCTAGAAGGAAGCCTCTGCTCCCCTCTGCTCTCAGAAAAAGCACAAAACTGCCCCCTTTTCATTCCACTTGCCAACAAGACACTTGGACAAACCAGAGGCCTTCTGGAGTCCATTCTTCTGGACCTACGAGTCTAAAATTATGTTTATTTGGTCAAATCAAACCGACAGGTTTTGAGAAAAATCAACACGGCATATGAAGAAAAGACCTCCTCCCAACCGTGAAGTATGGCGGTGGAAATGTAAAGTCGGGGGCTGCTTTCTGCTGCTGGGCCTGGACGACTCCAATTGTCCAAGGAATCATGAATCTTCGGGGTTATCAACAGATTCTCGACCAGAATCTCCTGCCATCAGTCAGGGAGTTGAAAGCTGGACTGATTGATTATGCACCCAGACAATGACCCAAGCATTCCAGCAAGCGTAACAAGAATTGTTCAGAGAAAGAGATTCGCACTCTGATTGGCCAGTTCAAAGTCCCGGACCTTACCAATTGAAATTTTTTGGAGAGACCTGAAAAAGTTGTGTACATGCCATATGTCCCTCCATTCTCTCAACTGGCGAGTTTTCTTGCTAAGGAGGAGTGTGAAAAATCCCCATAGCAGATGTGAGAGACTGGTTATGGTTACAGGAGACGTTTAGTTAGGAATGGCGCAAAGGGAGGATCCACAAGCTACTATACGGGGTCACATACTTATGCACATGTAGATTTTCAGTTGTTGGGACATAACCCTCCCTTTTTTACTTAAATAATGAAAGTCTATCTCTTTTTGTGTGTGTGTCTACTAGTTGGAAGTGTGCTTTACAAATTGGGATTTAGATTATGTCTAATAAGGTTCTTTAAATGTTTTTGCAACCAACCGTGACCATGTCTGGAGGGTTCACATACTTTCAAGCAGCACTGTATGATTAAGTTCAAGAAGAAATTAAATGCATACAATATATAGATAACAAAGTTAATGACTTCAAATCAGATTCACATCATCACCTCCCACTTTATATCAATGTGAAAATGGGATATGTACAACAGAGTGTAACGATCAAGGGCCAGATTTGGAGTGCAGTAGCTGAATCAGCAAACACAGGTGCATGAAGGATGAGAGCACAAACAGTGGTAGCAAGCAGAAGAGTGGTCAGGAACAAGCCGAGGTCATTACCGGATGAGTCAGCTAATCAATGGAGCAAGCAGAAGAGTAGTCAGGTAATACAAAGCCAAGGGTTGATACAAGGATGATGATATTGAGAGCATAAGAGGAATCGGGAGCAAGATATTGGTGGAGCACAATAACCTGGCAATGAGAAAGTGGCAGGGCATGGCTTTTATAGGAAGTTCATAGGAGGGGCCAAGGGTTCAGGGTTCAACACAATTTGGGTACCACATTCTATTCCAAGGGATTCAGCAGAATGTATTATCAGACTTTCAAATGGCTCAGCAGCCAGAGCTGCAGCCAGACACCGAAGCATCCCTGGGGTTGAATCCTGACTGCAGCCATCACCATATTTTGGTTAAGTTCTGGTTTTTGGCCACTACTGTACAGTACATTGAGCTGGCATTCACAAAAGTTGACACTGCTATGTATTGCTCTGTGGTATCACAGATTCTTAGAAAACTTCAACCAGTTTATTTGCTGTTTATTGCAAAGCCCCTGAACATGGTATAGTGACCAAAATTTATGGAGATGTAGAAAAGAGGAACATTATCACAAGCACATCTTCTAGCACATGTAGTTATTGCATAAATAAGCTCAAAGTTACTGCATTGTGTGGTCTATGCTCCACTGTATAGAACGCACCACATACAGCAGAGTATCTTATCCCGGGGTAAAAATACTGGGAACTACCGCTCTGCCATATAGAGCATTGTGCTCCAACCGGCAGAGCGGGAGTTAATGGAGACGGGGAAGCTCTCAGAGGCTCCCCCACCTCATGGTCCTGCTTATCAGATCTGTATGTGACCTGGCAGCTTAAACCCACTCACATACAGAAGCAGGAAAGATCGGGCGGGTGGATTTTGCCCTGTGCAGACTCTGTATGTGAGCTGGCTAAAGCTGCCCGCTCACATACACTGTCTCTTCAGGCGGACGATTCTTCCATGGACAGATCATCCATCTACAGATCTCTGTATGTGAGCCGGCATATTCAGTCCTCTCACAACACAGCTTTCCCACTGTCTAAAGCAGGGTACAGATGGCTCGACATTTGAGCCCTCCGATGTTCCCTGCAGCAGCGTGATGACGTTAGATATTGGCGGAGCTGGGGAGACACGGCCATAGATCTGGCCCATGTCTGTACCCTGCTTAAATTGCGAAGGCGCAATCACCCGTGGCCATATTTGGCCTTGGGTGGTTGCGTATTTACAATATAAGACGCACAGA
>CM070033.1:6283847-6295779 GCA_036250615.1 Ptychadena robeensis | reverse complement strand
ATGACGTCCATCACGTTTGGCCTCCTGATGCCTTATGGGTGCTGCACTAGTCTTCCGTCACCCTTTGTGTCTTGGTCGGCCACTTAGCTTCAATGAAGACGCCGGGTCTTTCATTGAAGCTAATGTGCCAATCGGACTGTCCCTATCGGCCGAGATATTATCGGACATGTCCGTTCTCTGGCCGGCCGAGCTGTGGGGCACAGGGATCTGTTGCCCCATGTGGGCACATGTCGATAAAGACGGCCGATTTTTCCAACTGACCGACGCGCGAGCGCGCACGCGCACGTTTGCATTCCGGAGCTCATCTGAGCTGGTCTGTCTGCACCCGTCGGGGTGTGTATGCCAGGCATAAGTCAAACTTTAATTTTATAAATATATTGTTTAGATTTTGAGTATACATCGGCTTTACATATCTTTTAATTATCTTTAGATTTTTAGATACTGAACCATTTCATTATATGTAAAAACTTAAGTAGCCATTACTCACCATTATTCCATTTAATGATATAGACAGCTGGACACTTTATCAATACAGCTTATCACCTCCCCAGATAGGTTCTTAATGAGCTTCCAGTCCTACAAAGCTCCCAGCAGGAGGGAGGCCGGCGAGATTAGATTGCTATGTGCGGAGATAGGAGTGTTATCAGGAGAACATTACACAGTGAAGTGCTCAGGTAAATACAGCAAGTATGAAATGTCAATACTTTCACACAATGTCAATGATAAAGGGCGCACATTCACCGTGGTGCATGAGAATCCAGGTATGCTATTGCTAAATCCTTTCTACATCATGCAGGTTCAGGGTTATGGAGGTTAATACAGAACAGAGAACAGTAAAGGTGTCCATACACCTATAGATGGGCACTCGAGTTGAGCGTGCAGCGTGGCGACATCACAATGCGCTTGTCGATTGGACGGGAATCAAGGCGCACCACTGTAGGTGCCCGATTCCCATTCAATCCAAAGAATGCAATCGAGTAGGATTTACAGACATGTCTGATACCTGCTTGATCGACATGCCGGGGGTGGCCACAGAATCAATGACCGCGAGTGCGCACGACGTGACGGGTCATCGATTGTGCGCCCATCTGTACCTGTATGGGCACCTAAAGTCTTTGTCTACTTTATGTTTAATGGGCTATAAAACATTGTAACACATTGCTGTGAAGCTTTGTCAATGCAATAGAGCTCATTGATGCCACGTTTAACGCACCCTTAACAGGGGCAAATCGACCCGCTTCAAGAGTTGGGGCATCATGGACACGTAACTCTGATGCCTCCAAGGGTGCCTCTAAAAAAAATGTCTAGACTGAGCCTAAAGGTCAATTCAAGGGTCAATACACGTTCGCAAATCGAATGATAAAATCGATACGTGTATGGGGACCTTAGCATTTGCTGAAATTGGAACTCCACCATTCTCTTTACATTAAGTTAAAGTAGAAATTTACACTGTCGTTTACCGAGCTTCTGTCTGCCCGCATCAGTGGACGTCAGAACAGAGCACCTGCTGGGCGGGTAAAGTGTATGTGATCCATCGGGACCCCACCAAGCACTGCGCTTAACGTAGGGGTCCCAACGGATCACAAAACGCTGTGTAGTCATACCCTTACCTGACAGTAAAAACCACCAGTGTAAATAAGCCCTCAAGGACATAACGACTTGGGCCATGTCTACACTCAAGGACCCCCATTCTCAAGACAGGGTCATCTGCAACTGAATGATCCAGAAGAGTACTGGGCGAGAGTGTTGTGGTCGGGGAGACCAAAATTGTGAGGTCATCAAATCAACACGCTGTGTTTGAAGTAGGAGGAATGCTGCCTCAAGAGCACCATCCCCACCATCAGAAAATGGAGGACCATCAGTACATAAAATAAAAAGTCACTACCTGTCCCGCTACCTGCATCAAAGGTCACTCTATATATGACAAAGCTAACTGACTTTAGCTTAGCCATACACGTGTCGGATTCCATGGCCAATTGATCAGTAACCCAATTGATTCCGGCGATCTCAGCGGGAATGGAGCTGCAATCAATCAGCCAATTAGAGGATCCGATTGCTGATACCACCTTGTCCGAGTGATCGCTTCCAATGATTGGGGGTATCAGAATTGGATCCGACAGAGAACCAACATGTTGGTTCTCATCCGATTGATTCAGGGCCAATCGGAGCAGTTCCTCACAACTGTACCGGATCAATTCTGAGCCGACAATTGGACGTGACTCAATTGGACAAGGTGGTGTGCAGCGATCGGATACTCTTAATGGCTGATTGATCGCAGCTCCCATTCCCGCTGAGATCGCCGGAATCAATTGGGTGAGTGATCAATGCCATGGAATCCGACACGTGTATGGCTTAGGTTTGGATGTCTCTACCCAAGGAACCTATCAAACATCATGTGTGAAACCATCCCGATCTAGGCTCTCCAACAATATAGGATAATATAAAATAATTTCTTTCCCAAAAACATCCGAATTGAAACATTGTCGCTCCTGCAAACCAATCTTTTCTAAAGATCACTTAGTAACGCCTTTCACCGGTTAATGAATGGTTGACAGAGATTAAAAGGTCACCCCACCCAACATTCCGAGGGGTAACCCCAAGGCATGCCTATCTCATGGAAGTGGTATACCAAAATAACCACGATTTGTTTTAACTGTAAAAAAAAAAACCCACTAACAGTGCACTTTTTTTTTAAAAAATTTTCATTTTTTTCGGGTCATAAATATACGGTAATTCTTCATTTACTGACAGTGTTTATATGTTTATATTCAGGGGTTGCACAAACTTATAGTGAGCTTCTTCAGATGAGGTTCCAGGGAGATGGTGTTTGGTAACTCAAACCCAATATGAATGTGGTCTTCCTCACTGTCTCCCCTCACTGTCCTCTGTTGTAGCTTCATGCATTAGTAGGACCTCCCTGTTCCTGATTGATCCTCCGATTAGCTGTCTCCATCCCACAGGTCACCAGCTGGCTTTGGGTCACAGTAACTCACAGTACACACTGTTTGAACCCCCCAATTTCTTTACCCTCAGTAGTACAAACCCTGACAATTTCTGGGTTTGTAGTAACTAACCCCTGAGCCTAACTGCAGTGCAAATGTCAACCTTTTAATAGTCAATTCAAGCGGGCCACACAGTGCTTTTCTCTTGTCAGTTTACCCTTACATCGTTCTAACTCTAACATTTCATCCCCCAGATTTCCAACACCCTAAAGGGCCACCATACACGTCTAGATTTATCCATTTAATCGACTCAAAACAATATCTAATTTTTTTGGGGCAGGGATAATAGTGCTTGATTGTAATGTTATGCCAACTGAGTAGCAGATTTTGATTTGAGAAATTTTTTTTTGGATCGAATGAAAAGCAGAATGACCAAGGTTCACTTTCAAGACAATCGGATTAAAATTTTCCAGCATGTACGATCATTTCATGAATATTTTCCCAATTAATTTCAATCGTTTTTAGGGGGGGGGCCGATCTAGCCATTTTGTGGGCTGCCATCGATTTTCAATCAATAACCCCCCAAAAACAGTGATCTCCAATCAGGGCGCCTCGGCTGCCCGATAGCTGTGCCTCGTGGGAACTACCATCATAGTTTGTTCGTACGCAAAGGCACACCATACATTTACTTGAAAGCTAAGAATAGATTGTCTTGGTCCTATATGTAGATTATGTGCAAGCCCTTTCTATAATATATATATATATATAATATATATATATATATATATATATTATATATATATATACCACAGTATATATACCCAGTTGGCATCCAAAATAAGGCACCCCTAACACTTTATGCTGGAAATATAATAAAGTCACCCATGAAAATAAGGAACACTGAAGATACAGGTATGTAATCTGACAGGGGGGATAAGAGGCAGGTGGCAATCACAATGACACAGGAGGATCAGAAGGGGTACTTATATGGGTAATCCCCCCCCCACCCCCCTCTGGAGTCTCCTGTGCCATTTTGATTCCCCCCTCTGATACATGTGTCATTTTAAGTGATCCCCCCACCCATGATACCCCAGTGCCGTACTCGTCTTCATGGAAAAATAGACATTCCCCCGAAAATAAGACTGGGCATCTTTGGGAGCAAACAGTAAAATAAGGTGGCGTTTACACGTTCAAGATTTGTTTCGTTCAACTTCGATTCGATTTTTTTTTTTTCGATTTTTTTATCGGATTCACCTCGTCATTTATAGAAGGTAATAGATTTTTTTTTTTTTGTACAAACCGAACACAAAATCGAATTTGAAAAATAATATTGGAAAACGAATGAAAAATCTTTTCAGATTTTTTTTTTAGGAAGTAGCGATGATAGGAAAAAAAATATCGAGTGAAATTCAAAGGACGTTCTGTTATTTACACGAAAAAAAACTGACAGATAAAAAGTTTACCAAACATGGTCCGATAATTTGTGGCCGATTTTGTCAGATATCTGAAAAAAAAAAATCCATGGAGCAAAATGGCCGTTCAGATTTTTGTAAACAACCAAAAAAACGTTCATGTCCATCTGTCGGCCGAAAAAAATTCTGACGTGTAAAACACACCTTTAGACACTGTTTATTTTCGGGAAACACGGTCATTTATACAGTATATATATATTTTTTGTGTTGTAGCACATCTAGCGAAGTTGAGACACCTCATGGAATAAGGAAAAAGCAGATTCTTCTACACGCACGCTCTTTCTCAGGCAGCCAGTTTGTCTCCAGAAAACCATTGTGCTTTCTGTCTGAACTGCTGCCGTGCTTCCTTTTCTCCCCTCCATACATTGTACCCAGCACCGAGGTATACTTGGGCCCCGCAAGAGCTCTACAACAGGGACCTAGACAAATTTGCTGTCTTAAGGTCAATGTGAATCCTTCCAAGACGCAGGAGCTACAATGTGATTTCCCATTCCTAAAAAACTCCAAATACGCCTGCGCGAGTTATCAGCTGCTCCAACCCACAGGGGGGACATCGAGATAGAGGAGAGGGGGGGGGGGAGGGGGTAGTTTAAGAGAGGCAATTCATGGGGAAATATCACAGGTCCAAATGCTCACAGAATTAGATCGAATAATGAAACTGACAATGCAGACAGTGAGCGCAGAGACAGGTGGGTGGTAAGCAGGATGTGGACCAGAGACAGAATACTGGAGTTTGCTCCGTGATCAGCTGGCAACATAAAAGTTATCATAACTTTCTTCTAAATGGTGTGCATGAAATTGTGGGGACCTTCGTGGGCTCTAAATAGTCTAGGTGGAGCCGATCGGCGCTCGATCAAGACCCGTTCGAGAAGCTGACGTTCACACCGTGCGTGCTTGTGCCAAATCGATAGGGCCCAAGCCCACCCCTGTCGCACAGCCAGATAACGGACCATGTCCCTGAATCCCTCTATCCACATTTTAAGGGCTATGTTTCCCCTATACGTTGGGACCCCTCCACTTAGAGTATTGCTTGGCGGGGATCCCGACGAAGCACATAGACTTTTACCTCCTCGCTACTGTGTGTAGAATCCGCCGATGCGAGGTTAACGCATTGACTCGTTCAGCCCGATCTGCGGAATGGCTCGGCCCAGTGAAGACAACAGACAATCCACCCGAGCGCAGGTAAGTCTATGTGATGTCAGGATCCGGCCAAGCAATGTGCTTAGCAAGGGGTCCCGGCACGCTTATAGTGGAAACATATCCTAAGAAGTCAATGTGGCCCACGAGTCCCTAAAAATTTGCCCACCAGGTCTAGGCTTGACCTAACATTTAGTGTGAAATTGTGACTCCGGCACTACATCTTTTACATTTTAGTTCAATGTGTAGAACTACTAGTAAAGGTGCCCATACAAGTATACTATGGGTGTACGATCGAGACCCGTGCCGGCGATCGCGCCAGCCACCCCCTGTCGAAACAGGTAACGGAATGTCCGTAAATCCTGGTTGAATCTAAGATGGCGGGACCCTGGTCCAAAGCGATTGGACAGGAATGGCACCTAAAAAGTAGTGTGAAAGCAAGGGCAAGGTAAAGCAGAAGGGAGAAGAGCCGTGTTCGGTGAGTCTGTGGCGATGTCACCATTTTACTGCATTTGAATGGGTCAACCATCACGCGCCCTCATATGCACATTGGGCAATTAAGAGTAAGTATTTTCTGCCATGTGCCTGGGCGCACAATCACTACAATCACTACAATAACTGCCCTGGGCACACACTCACTCAAGCAACAAATTTATCCTATAAACTTTTTTGGGTAAAGGAAAAACAAGGCAAGGAATCATAAACAGAGCCATCCACTTAATGCAGTGGTTCCAAATTGAGGGAAGGTATCAGGGGGGGGGGGGGGGGGGGGGCTGCTGGCCCTCATTCTTAAATGTGTTTTGGAATAGGCAGGGGGGACTCGATAATGTTCCTAAATAGAAAAACGGGGGCCCTGCAAAGGAAAGTTTGGGGAACCAGTGCAATAACGTATGGTACAGATGGATAAAAGGAGGAAGAGGAAGACATGATCGGGGACAATCCGATGGTGTCAGGGCAGGCAGATGTGGTTTTAAGCAATTATGTAAGAAATCAGGCCGGGTCACTGTTGGCAAACAAAGGCACTTGAAAGAAGGGGGAACAGATAAACCAAACACGACACCATGCACACTGCTATACAGAAGCTATTAATGGCCAATGGGTACATGACAGGTCCTCCTTAAGATCACATTGTTTGCCACTGGCTTCATCCGGATTGGTAAAAACAATTGACTAGTAATCTCCTGAGCCGGACGCAGGAAGTTTTCTCAAACTATGGAACATGTCCGGATTGGATCCACCCAAGGCACCAGCAACAGCCTCTGGACTGTAATGGCTGTGCACATCCAGATGGACAGCTGGGGAATGCCGTTGCCCAGAATTGATCCCTAACACATTTAGTACATTTGCTTTTTGCATAATTTAGAACTCTGCATGGTAACTGGAATTGATACTCTATCCTGTCCATAAAGGACCTTTGGTTGTATTTTATTGGAAAAATGACAAGAAAATACCAAAGGGTCTTCTAAAGGGGACTTAGGATATAAAAACAAAAATCACAATAATAAGGACACTAAACAAAACATTCACTTAAGGTAAACACAATAACAGAGCAGAAACCAGACAAATCACGGATGAGACCTTCTTCCTTTAAAAATAGACGAGGAGAGACTAAACAAGCGACACTCAGATGAGAAAGAGAAATGAGACTGAAGAGCGAGAAAGGTTAGGGAGAACAAAGCCAGGAAGGAGATGACCAGAGACACAATAAATATCCAAGATTTGGTCACTCCTCCACAGGACAAGGGGAATAAAATTACCGATGACGTGACAAACAAATAACCAGAGGAAAAGGAGCGACTGCATGAAGGAAGGACGATTAAAACCAGATCTGCAGACGAATGACTGCCCACAAGCTAAAGAATTCACAAGTCCCTATGTATTGCTATCAGGGACGGACCCGGCACTACATAGCAGTGATATATACCTTCCAATCACTTTAATTTTGTATTCTATCAGGGAGGAGGGACCGGCCACTACATACCAGTGTGTATATACCTTCCAATCACTATGTCTTCTATTCAGGGAGGACCCAGCCAACTACATCCCATGATATGTCCCCCCTCCCAATCACTATGTATCTATCAGGGGGACCCGGTTACTACATTAAGCAGTGTTTGATGCATACCCTTCCAATCACTATGTATTCTATCAGGGAGGACCCAGCACTACATAGCAGAATGATATATGACCTTTCCAATCACGATGTAATCTATCAGGAAGACCCAGCACTACATAGCAGTGATATGTACTACCATCATAGGGCATTGCGTATAAGGGCGGAACCGGTAAGAAATAGCAGTTGGTTGAAGGCATACATTCCAATCAATATGTATTTCTATCAGGGAGGACCCAGCACACATAGCAGGATATTACCTTCCAATTACTATGTTATTCATCAGGGAGGACCCAGAACCACTACATCGCAGAGATATATACCTACCAATTCCATATGTATTTATCAGGGAGGACCCCGGCACTAACCATCGCAGTTTTGCTTGGATTGATATATACCATTCAATCACTATGTATTCTATCAGGGAGGACCTGGACACTACATAGCTTGTGATAAAGATACCTTCCAATCACTATGTATTCTATCAGGGAGGACCCGGCACTACATAGCTGTGATATATTCCTTCCAATACTATGTATCTCAGGGAGGAACCAGCACTAAAGAGCAGTGATATATACCTTCCAATAACTATGTATTCTATCAGGGAGGACGCAGCACTAAATAGCAAGTGAATATATACCTTTCCAAGGGCAATCGTATTATATCAGGGAGGACCCAGCATACAACCGTATGATTAAATGTACCTCCCATCACTAATGTATTCTATCAGGGAGGACCCGTGTATACATTAGCAGTTGATATATACCTGCCAATCACATGTATTCTATCAGGAGGAACCCGGCACTACATAGCAGTCAGTTGAGATATACCAACCTTCCAATCCATGTATTCTTCAGGGAGGACATGGCACCACATAGCGTGATTACACACCTTCCAATCACTATGTATTTCTATCAGGGAGGACCCGTCATTACATAGGAAGTGAATTTACTTTCCAATCACATGTATTTATAAACGGGAGGACCCGGCACTACTACAGTTTGTCGATGATATATACCTTCAATCACTATGTATTCTATCAGGGAGGACCCAGCATACCATAGCAGTGATATATACTTTCCAATATCACTCTGTCATTCTATCAGGGAGGATCTGGCACTACATAGTGTGAAATATATACCTCCCAAGGACTTTTTTTGGTTAATTTGAAAATGGTATAGGTTTTGATATTGTTCGTTGTCAACATCTCTTTCACCAATGGTCAAACACTATACTTAGTGATGAGTCCTTTACCAGTGGCTTCCCGAGGCTTTTGCAGCCAGTTGCCGCACAATTAACCACATGTAGATCCCATAACATAAATAGACTGACTATGAATTACAGCCGGGGTGAAGTGGCAAGATGCTAGCAGGCCAGAGTGGGTAACGGGGGGACAGATGTCCGTCTCAAGTGATCCAATTCTCTAAGAAAAGAAAACATCCTGTCCTAGGAAGAGATGGGAAATGCTGAGCGAGCTGCTCTGGGCTATTTGAGATTCGCTCCCACAGTGCTCTGGGCACCTGTTAAGTCTTCCAATTCTATATCAGGCTGTGTCACTGCCCGGTGGACTGAGGCCAAACATGGCCCCTTTATTCATATAAACATAGAGAGCATTGTATGTTCCCATGGCCTCAGTGACGCAGACCGAGGTGATGGAAGGTACGAAATATTACATTTAAAAGTCATCATCCTGGCATTGCTGGGGGCAAACAAGGGACACCTTCTGTTGTGAAAATTACAGGCAGGGTTATTTCTAGGACACCTCCATACTTGGCTTTCACATCTACAAAAAACTGACAATCAACATTAACTCCCTCTGAGCGTTTGCCACGTGGCGCGGTTTTTTTTTAAACGTGCCACGGGCCATCGCGGCGGAGCAGTGTGATTTGAACAAGCTCAGCTCGGGATGTAAAACAAAAGCCCGGCGTAGCTTGGGACGAAAGCCGGACTTATGCTGAAGGGGGAGAAGAGAAAGGCGACGCCCCTCCAGTTTGACGGAGGTCTTATGGCGCGCCTACCCCCGCCCCCCCTTCGCCGTCCCCGGTGGCGCGATCGGGGGCAGAACCCAGAAGCATCGGCATACATGCCGATGGCTCCGGACCGCTCGAAGACGGCGAGACCTCGGGCGTTTTCCTCCGGCTAACTGGGGCTGAGTTTCATGATGCATGAAAAACTCAACCCGAGTTTAATTAGGGGAGAACGCTTCAGGAAGGTTAAATCTTAGTCTTTTTTTGCCAGCTACGAGCGAAGAAGGGAGCTGCTGCCATTTCCTGAGCAACTCTGCAACTGGGCGCACTCCCATCCCGCAGCTGAATGCCTCTTAGGAGACGATCCTGGTGCTTGCGGGACTTTATTGGATGAACGAAGCCATTCTTAACAAGAATTGAACCCTTTTCCCTAAAGTTCTTGATGATCGCTATAAAGTGTTGATTTTGGTGCAATCTTAGTCGCCTCAATATCCTTGCCTGTGAAGCCATTTTTATGCAACGAATGATGGCTCACGGTTTCTTTGCAGGTCACCCAATGTTGGTTAGCAATGTTGGAACAACAATGATTTTACGCTTCACCCTCCTTGTAAAATTCAAGTCGTCATTTTCTAACCAATCAGTCTGACATAATGATTTAGCCTTGTGATCTCAACATTTCCCTGAGCGTTAACAAGAATTAGGCTTTGTTTCCATTGGTCCGGGAACTCTCCGCTTAAGGTACACGCTTGCGGGGGGCGTCACAACGTATACAGACAGATTACGCTGCTCGGCGGAGGGGGTTTTCATTGCACTGAGCCGATCGCCGGTGTCAGGCTGAAAGTAGTCGAGTACGTTCGCCTTATTACCACGGTGGCTGTGTAAAACAGACAATCCGCCGGCAGCGCCAAAGTCGTGGGATACGTCGGGACCTGCTAAGGTATACATTAGGGTAGGTGGTCCCGACGTATAATGGGAAACAAGCCCTTAAGGCCCCATACCACGTGTAGGTAGGATTCCTGGCCAACTTGATCACTCACCCAATTGATTCCGGACGATCCAGCGGAATGGGAGCGGATCAATCTGCCAACTTAAAGAGTATCGACACCGCCTCTGCACACAACCTTGTCATTGATCACGTCCATTGATCGGGGGATCAGAATTGGATCCGACAGAGCAACCAACATGTTGTTCCACAGATTGATTCAGGGCCAATCGGCAGTTCTCTGTCGGATCCATTCTGAGCCCCCGATCAATTTGGACGTGATCAATTGGACAAGGGGTGGTGTTGCAGCGATCGGATTTTTATATTAATTGGCGATATCGCAGCTCCCCATTCCCGACTGTGAGATCGCCGGAATAAAATTGGAGAGTGATCACTTGGCCATGGAATCCTACATCGTGTATGGCTCGCTTTAATGAAATGATCTCAGCAGGTTCTTTAACCTACCTAGCGCACTGCTGAGGTCCACTTTCTGCTACCAAGAAAATGCACCATTAGACTTTCAATCCCCGGTATACTTCTTTGTCTTTATGTTGTAGGCCTAGTAACTTCCCAAAATTTAGTAAATGTTTTATAAATAAACACAAAAATCAGGGGCCACAAAAGCTCTGCTGTATGTACTAAAAACATCGCCCAAAATAAAAGTCTCTGGTGCCCAGTGTGCCCATTGCAGTAACCTCTCTAAACCTGGTTGTGAATGGATGTGATAAAATCACACCAGGGAAGAGAGGGTTACTGCCAAATGGACAGATATGGGGCACCAGAGACTTTTGTATTCTGGGATATTTTGGACATAGAAGGGCATATTGAAAGCAGTTTTCTACAAAGAAAACTCATTTCAGTACTTTCAAATTTTTCAGCCGCCTCACCGACCCGGTGAAAGGCCGTCACTAAGAGGGGGGGTGGAGAAGAGAGACGGAGAGGAGGAGACTGGACAGCCACTTGTCACATCGGAGGACACCGGGCAGCGCAAACTGTAAAGCTAGCACACATGGTTCAATTTTGGTTCAATAATGCTCGATTAGATCGAGGAATTCAATTGTCCTAATCGAAAATCGATTTCCGTAATCGCGATCAACATCGCCCCACATTGAGTAGTTGCGATGGTGGTGAGATTTGCGATTCCAAAAAGATACTAAAATCGTCGATTTTGGTTATTGAAAAGTTTGAATTCCAGATTGAGTGATCTATTTGTTTGTATGGAACTCATTTTCTTAAATATCTCATCTAATCGATCACAGGAGAAACACCTACATTTTACAACTATTTTTTCATTTTCGATTATAAAAACGATTTTGGCA
>CM070033.1:6222639-6239868 GCA_036250615.1 Ptychadena robeensis | reverse complement strand
GTGTAGTCCATGTGTGCCCCCATCCCTGTATGTACAGTGTGTGTAGTCCATGTGTGCCCCATCCCTGTGTGTACAGTGTATGTAGTCCATGTCTGCCCCCATCCCTGTATGTACAGTGTGTGTGTAGTCCATGTGTGGTCCCATCCCTGTGTGTGTAGTCCATGTGTGCCCCATCCCTGTGTGTAGTCCATGTGTGCCACTATTCCTGTGTGTACAGTTCATGTACTTTGCCTTTCCCCAGATCAATCCTGGTACCCCTCTCCCCAGGTCTGCCTTATCTGCAGCCCCCCTACCAGCTGCACTCAGCATGCCTCTGAACTACAAATCTCAGAATTTTCCAGGCAGCGGGTGCTCACTGTGACTTTACTGGAGCGCACTGCTGAGCAGCCAGAACTCGTAGTTCTCTACTCCTAGAGTGGGAGGATGGAGGTGCGGTTAGTGTAACAGGTAGGGGGGCTGCAGAGAAGGCAGATCTAATCTAGCAGGCCAAAAATATTTGCTCAGTGGGCTAAATCTAGACGCACAAAACAAGAGGACATTTTAAAATGTCACTATTTTTAAATTATTGAAATTCACAAATATTTTGGAACAGATGGCAAATATACAAAAGTGTATGGCCGGCCTGTCAATGCTTCAGAAAGTACGCATTTCACAATGGCTGCTTGCTCCCAATACCTGCATTGTCTCAGGGCTGGAGCAGTTGACCTCTGAAGGTGAACCCCCCCCCCGCTCACATGCGTCTTGTTATTACAGCCCTAAAATACACATTAATGTTGGCCTGCCCACAAGCAAACCTCCACGAACATTAATATTTTCGGGAAGAGGTCGACTAGCACAGAGCGGGCATTCATAACCCGTGAATTATCGCCCGAGACGGCAGACACTTGTCCCATTCCTCAGCCACTGTTTGTATGACACAGTCACAATGGAAAGCTACACCCTATACGTTTAGTGTGCGCCGGCCCTCAATGCAGGTCATTAGGATTCCATATGTGCACAAAGGCACCATTGTGCGCCCAGGAGAATGGGAATGTTTATGAGCCTTTTCAATTGATCCTGCATAGGAATGGTAACAAACCTTCCATTATTTCTGCGCTGACCGCTCCTGAAGCTCGGTCCTCTTGATTGATTGGGTGGGTGGTCTGCCCCGGGGACAGCAGGTACTACAATTGCTTGACTCATTTAATATCCATTAGCCTGTTGAACATTGATAGAATGTCCGGAGCGCTCGCTATTTCTGCAGGAGAATTCTTTTCTTTTTTTCGGTTCACTTGTTACTTGATATCATTTCGATGAGCCGCTAATTTCATGGGGATGTTGAGGGTGTTCTTTATTATTGTTTCAGCTGTAGGTAAGATTCATCAACTTAATTATAATTAGATTTTTTTTATTATAGGCACATGGTAATATTTAAAGTGGATGTAAACTCTACAAATAACTAAATAAATATGTATACACAACTTGCCCACATCCAGTCTTCATCCAGAGACAGCGGCATATCGCCGTGGGAGCAACCAGGGCTGCAGGTAGGTAATGTGGATCGGGTCCCCGCCAAGGAATGCGCTGGGGGTGCCGACGGACCCAAAAGTGCCGTGGAAACATAGCGTAAGGGAGTATGGGATCATGATTGTTAACCAGATGGTCTTTAAAACATTTTAATAACATGTTTAATCATATCTTAAGCTGGCCATACATCTGGCTACAGACGGTTGACGGACTGCACTACGTTGACCTTCTGGCTAGCAAATTGGTGTGTGTACAAGCTTACATAAAGTTATATGAGACAAGGGCCCTATTCTATTAGGCCTACAATTTAAGGCCCAGTTGCCCAAACTGCGGCCCGGGGGCCACACGTGGCCCTTTGGGCGTTCCTTGGCTGCCCCCCTTGGTTTTCCACTTGCCGCCCCAGAAACCTAATTGTTAATGCATAGGTCATAGGAACTCACCTGTCCTCGCCCAGGATCTTCTTTGGGAGGGAGGAGGAGAGGGACTCTATCTGGCTGAGCACATGAAAGCCAATCAGCAACCCAGACAGCGCCTGAGCAAGTCCCTCACCTCTCCTCCGCTTCCTGCTCTAAGTATATTCCGTTCTAAGAAGATGAGTGCCTATGCTCCCATTACTCCACCAACGAACGGGATTATTGTATGTGGCACATAACCTCAGAATAGGGGCATATACCTTTGATGAAAATATATATATGACACAATTGGCACATTACTGTGCCTTACCACCCTACAGTGTTCTTTAATATTTGAAGTATCATTAAAACAAGTTTTGTTATTTAAGAACTGAAAAACAATGACTTCTAGCTATACCTGCTGCAATTTTTTTCATTATAAAATGCTTATACAAGTCAGTATAGATTGAAAATGTTATGTGCGGCCCTTTAGTGATGCTGAGGGCCGCACTTGTGGCCCTTCATATCAACTCAGTTGCCCACCACTGGTCCTTTTTGCCTGGAATGTTTCATCGTGCACAGTTTAAGAAGCAGAGGGCACAGACAGTACAGACCTGCAAACAAAGTTGAGTTTATATAATGTGTTTTTTTTTTGAAAAATAATTTTTATTGAAAAAATTGTTGAAACAGTACAAAGTCATACAAAGGTTCCAATACAATCCAGACATCGTATGCAGTGTTCTCCCCAGAGCAGATTGGCCGGGCGGCCCGCCCGGGAGATTTTGTCCCCGCCCGGCACAACAAGCCTCCGCGGCGCGCAGCCTGACAGCCTGCGCATCCCATCTTAAGAGGCGCAACACCACTAAAGCTCCGCCCGGCACACTACACAGACGCGGGCCGGAGTCTTCATGGCCTCGGCAAGCTCCTTAAGAATGGGGAGCGCCCCCCCTTCAGAGGACTTTGTGCTGCCGCTGGCCGAACCTCAAGAGCAGCCCACCGTGCAGGTTTTGTTTCAGACGGGTGCGCGATACGTCATGACGCGATGACGTCATAGCGGCCCGCTAAAAACAATTCTGGGTTGGACACTGGTATGTATACATGAGGTCTTAGCAGCCAAACATGAAGCTGGTTGAACAAGTCCCCCGATATGGGTACAGCAGACGTCACTGCCTAGTCCAGTCCATCACACCCGCCCCCAGTATTACGAGGTTACAGTGCTGCATGTTCACGCGCACGGTGACCCATAAACATACGAAAACCTAACCATAACCGTTACCAGTAACTGAGCCCCGTTTACCCCTTATCATCCTCGTAAGAGAGACAACCCCCCCCCCCCCTCCCCCCCCCCCGCCACTGATGCATTCACTGGGATGTATATAATGTGTTGTATATAATTTTATTATATATGATATGAATAAACAGTTTGTATACTGCAATGCAATAAGTAGTCCAGCCACAAAGCCTCCTCTCCGTAGTATGGTGGTTTGCCAGTCTCGCTCTCTCAGCTGTTTTTCATTCACTTGGAACCATTTAAATAGTTTCTTCTTGATATTTCTCAAACAATCACTCTCAGTCCCTGGGGGAGGAGGACGAGGGACAAACTAGGACTCGGATTTGTTGTCACTCGGCCGGCTTTGTGACTTGACGGAGCTGTGGCATGGAGAATGCCAGTGGGCTGACCTGCTTCTCGCCAGCTATATTCTCCGCGCTGCTATAAAACCTCATTTTATTAGAAGAAATTCCTACAATGAAATGACTTCTTCACCTCTGAAAAGGCCAAAGGGGCTTATACAAGGTCTCCTCGCCGAGTCCCAGAGCTGACTTGTGCTGCAATCATTTGTGGGAAAGGTTTTTTTCTTTCTCTTGTTGCTCAAGCGGTGGAAATCTTATCACAAGAAAAACAAAATGTAGAGGTTGTGAAAGTTGTTTGAGATCGGACACAGAAAACTAGAGCTGAAAGTACACAAGTCGAGTTCTTTCCTAAAAAAAATTCCATAAAGCGTCCATACACCTTACAAACTAACCATACAATTTCTGTACAATCAACTTTCCTTCTACCAAAATCATGTAATATGAGGACCTTTCTAAACGTTCCAATCACTATTTATTCTATCAGGGAGGACCCAGCACTACATAGCAGCGATATATACCTTCCAACAACTATGTATTCTATCAGGGAGGACCCGGAACTACATAGCAGTGGTATATACCTTCCAATAACTATGCATTCTATCAGGGAGGACCCAGCACTACATAGCAGTGATATATACCTTCCAATCACTATGTATTCTATCAGGGAGGACCCGGCACTACATAGCAGTGATGTATACCTTCCAATCACTATGTATTCTATCAGGGAGGACCCAGCACCATCAGGGGTGTCGCTTCTGTATTCCTGTATTTTTCCCTTTTTCTTGCACATACCTCTGTATGTGAGCGGGCTGCGTCAGTCCACCCACATACAGAGCAGTGAAAGCTTCCCTGCAGTGGCTAAGCTCAGTGACGGGGACTGAGACGGCCGCGGGTGGTCACCAATTTGACACACTAATTTTTTCCTTCCCGGTTTTGGAGTTCTTGGTTTTTATGGTGCAGATTGGTTGGTAAGCTGACCCTGCAAACTTACCATGAGTTAAGACCGTGGATACTCTACAGCGAGTCTGTGGAGTTCTCTGTATTGGCAGACCTGACGATCTCTTCCGGGTCATTGATGACACCAAAGCGGCGGGTGGCGCCATTGACCTCCATGTTATGATGGTGGCACCAGCTTTTTTCAGCATCAAGCATGTGTTGGGGAGGGAGATCTGAGAATTGTGGTGGATTACATTTAACATTCCAGAGGTTAAAGAACATCCATACTCTCTGAAGAAGTATGGGACCTGTGTTCTGGAGGTGGCCCCACACACATTCTCCATTTTAATTCCAAGTTACCCTCTATAGATTTACGTACATTCTTCTGCTAACCTGTTGCTAGTCTTTGACTTGAGAACTTTTTCAGTCCTGGGTATGCATGGTGTGTGATTCTCACACAATAGGACAGATCACTGTTCCATTGGGTTAACAATCTTTTTGACATATGTGGTACTATAGGGGGTACTCCATGGATGGTGGAAGCAAGAAATGTTCCCAAACTCCTCAGCAATGTATGTCTCCCTATAGATACACTTGTCGCTCCATTTCACCGGAGTAATGTGTTCTCATCCTCCGGATGAAGGATGGATTACAGATGATTAAGTACTCTAAAATGCCTGTACCTTTCAGCCTAATGAGAAGCAGGCAGCACACTATTTGTCAGCCAGCGATGACAGATGAGCTCTTTTTCTTCCTGGTGTCTCATTTTCCCTGTGCCTGAACACAAGAGAAAACAACCTCCATCGTTTATGGTAAATGGCTTCAGGTCAGAGGTCAGCTCGCATTAATAGCTAGGTGTTTTATGTTTTGATGCAGCATAGTTTCCACGCAAAAGTGTTCTGGGGGGTTATGGGGTCCCGGAGCCCATAGGAACCTCATTTCAATGAGATAGAAGTTCAACTTCAACTCAAACTAGACATGGATGGAAAATATGAATTTCGGGCATTAATACAAAGAATATTTTTTTTTCATTTTTCCAATTCTCACTTCCAGGGGTAATGAATAAAGGCTGCCATACACAGCCCGAGTAGGTCAGACAGACCTACTCCGATATGCACCGGAGTGCAAACGTGATGACGTCATCATGTCTGCACCCCGGTGCATCATGGGGCCCCTTCAGTCGGCCAGCACACAAGCTTCAATGAAGACGCCGGTGTTCATTGAAGCTTATGGCATCGGCTTCCGTCGGCCAGAGAATATCGGACATGTCCGTTCTCTGGCCGGCCGAGCTGTGGGGTGACAGGGATCTGTCACCCCATGTGGGCACATGCCGATAAGCGGCGGATTTTTAACCTGACTGACGGCGCGAGCGCGCACGCCCATCAGTCAGGTTAAAAATCGGCCGCTTATCGGCATGTGTATGGCAACCTTAAGGCAATAAGTTATCTCTCCTCTGCTAAATGTGACCTATTGCCTGAAGCCCCCTTCTTTCATAGCACAACCAATAAAATCTGTATGTAGCATGCAGGATCAGCAGTCCTGCATTGTGGGGGCTTGACTATATTCTGTAGTGCAGGATAATAGGAGTGTTGGCAGATAAGACTGCCCATACACTGGTCGATGCCCGCTCGATTGATGAATGCTGGAGCGGACATCGTGGTGTCACCATCGTGCGCTCGAGCATTTGTCGATTGAGCATTAAATCGATGCACAACTGATTCCAGTTCGATACTTGGGGTACCCTGGCAATCGAACTGGGATTAACCAACATGTTGGTTCCATGTTTGATGAAACTTTCTTTGATCGATCCCTCTCGAAGAAAGGGCGGCCGCGTTCGATTCCCGAATAATCCATCACCGTGAACGCGATCGATTGTTTGGGAATAGAACTATAAATCGGTCCATGTATGGGCAACCTAAGGCTTAAGCCCCCATACACGTTCCGATTATTCTCCCGACCGATTTTTCGTCCGATTGTGTCACCCGATTTTCACCTAAAATGTTATGGTCGGTCGGTTGGCTGGCATGAAAAATCGGAATTCAAATAATCACCGATCCATCAGCCTGACACAATTTATTACCAGCAGATAGACCAAAATTTACGGACAGGTCCGAAGCGGTCCCGACCAATTTTTTGGCCGATTTTGAGAAATCGGAATCGGTCGGGTACATAATTCCGCATCTGATTAATCTCCCGACCACGTTGGTCGGTCGGGCAAAATTCGTACGAAAAATCGTAACGTGTATGGGGGGCTTTAGAGAGTGAGAAATAAATTGTCTCAACTTACTCAACATCCTGAAGACACATCAAGCATTTGATTTCTTTTTAAAGTTGACCTATCACCTCCTTTAACCTTTGTGTTATCTGTACCAGAAGTACCAATATTGGGCATAAAAACACCCCCAAAAACTTGCCTATTGAAATCATCTGAATGCGTCAATGTGCCATCTCTCCAGTGATGTCCTCCAGGTGCAAGGGGACCTGGGAAGACAGAGGTCACATCGACATCTACCTTCCTAAGCCTCTTCGCACCCTGAGCCCGCTGTGGTGTCAATGAACAGGCAGAGAAGAAATAAAGATCCCTTCATGTGGCCCCTCCAGTCTGTGATGGCCACGGAAAGTTCAAAGCAGAGAGTAGATGTAGATCAAAGAGAGTAGATGAAGTCTGCAATGGCCATATTGGAGAATGGGGGTGCCGAGGGTGAGGAAAAGTAGAAGGTAAGTATGTTATTTTTAGATTTGGGGAACAGTCCACACCAAACCAGGACATCTTTATCTAGTACAGAACTGTTTTAAACTCTCCATGGGAAAAAAAAGGTTTGAAAGTTTGGTGAATCTAGTCTGTGAAGGTTGTCATTCATCCAGGTTTTAGTATCATAAGATGATGTAAGGTCATATAGAGCTATAAGATGAAATTTACTCAATATCTTGAGTAATAAGTCTAAGCAACTGGACTTGCTGTAGTTTCCTTGAAGATGTTTCATCCAACTGGCTGACTCAGTCCATTCCGAATTGTAAATGCAGGTTGTATGACTAGTGAAACAACTTTAGGGCTTGTCCCCAAATTGGTGGCTGGCCACGGGGCAACACTAGTGCACGAGGGGTCACAGCCGCCCCCGGATCGCGTCCATAGAGAATGAATGGATGTGGTTAAAAATCGCGTCAACATGTCTTTGGCCGCAGACACTAGCCTGCGGCGAGCCGCCGGTGAGGGGACAAGCCCTTGGGAAAAATCCAACAAGTCCAGTTGCTTTGACTTATTACTACTGTCATGTCCACCTATAGGGGGGCTTTGTTTGACTTGCAGGGTCTCCCTGTAGCCACCCGTATGCGCTTTCTTCCATCCCAAATATGTGTTGTGATTTTCCTCCAATGAAATAACTTTTCAGAACTGTGCAAACAACCATGGTTTATTTCTCTGCGATCTATTGCTCCCGGATTTCCTAATTTCCCTGATTTTCTCTCCTCACTTTTTGACCCTTTTACTGATTCCAACACTGGATTAGATTAGGTTGAGTCGGTTTCACAGCCAAGAACGAATTGCAATGTTCCTATTTAAGGAGCAATAAAATCTCCGCTCACGCTCATTACTCAGCCCGCAATGCTAATCATATCGCCTATCTGACTGCCTTCGGATTAGCTTTAATTTTTTCACAGCAAAAGAAAGTTGTGTTCTTGTTGTGTAATTGTAGATTGTAGTCACTCAGGATTCTGTCAGAAAGATTAGTAACAGCTGTTCCTGTGGCCGCAGATAGAGTCCATTCACTTACATTGCTCCAATGACATTTCTATTAGTCGTCTGAACACGCCCTACTAGCCAGGGAACATATTCCCATTCCTGAGATTCCAGGAAAATGTAATATTGTGATGGGGGCACAATAAGATGGCAATTTATTTGTTTGTATGTCCCCCCCCCCCCCCTCCCTTGTGTCTTCATGGCTTACTCCTACACTCCAAAGACACACTGGTAGATACTCCAAGGACAATTGCTAATTAACCTAAGTCCTAGGAGCCCAACCTGCGGCCCTTTGGCCATTCTTCAGCGGCCCTCCTCAGTCCTCTCAGTACTGATCATGCATAGGGCATAGGAACTCATATTGCATCACATAACCGATTATTTAAACTGTGCATCACCATACTACAGTGTTCCCTTATGCTAGAAATATCATTTAAAATAAGCTTTGTTATTTAAAAATGAAAAATGTCTTCTAGCTCCGCCTCCTGCCATCATTTCCACATAAAAACAAGCGTATACGAGTCCGTATAGATTAGAAATGTTATGTGATTTAGTGATGCTGAGGGCCGCACATGTGGCCCTCCATATTAACTCAGTTGCCCACCACTGATCTAAGTAATATGACTATGGTGGGGATGTTCCATTGCTAGAGGCACAGGTTAGTGCAGAGGAGGGGCCCGGGGGCCGGATTCGGCCCATTTAGCTTTCTTTTCCAGCACTTTGCCACCATGTTAAGATGCTGGTCCTCTCCATTTGTTCTCTGTAATGTGTGCACATAATGCTCTAGAGGTGTCCATATATTGCCTGAGGGATAATGCAGTTGGCGTGATCATGACACTGTGGGCGCATCCTCATAGTGACAACAGGCAGTCTTTAGGAATAATTTCTGCTCATTGCAATGAATGAGCATTTTTATTTAGTGCAAAAAGATAACAACGTCCCTGTCACTTGTCATCATTAGTGATACCGGCAATGCAAGGAATTGGCACCCCTCTATGGCGGGTTGGCCATTACAGGCTTTTGTTCCAGCCCCAAATTTAGGAAGCCAATGTGGCCCATGATTAAAACAGTTTTCCCAGCCTTGGATTAGTGTCATAACTATTTACTGTAATGCATCTTCAATATTATTATTATCATTTATTTATATAGCGCCAACATATTACGCAGCGCTGTACAATACATTAGAGCTGAGACAACACACAATAACACACAGGTACAGGTAATGACACAGGAGGAATAGAGGACCCTGCCCGGATGGGCTTACAATCAATATCTCACACAGACATAGTTGCGATAGTGAAAATATGACTTTTCATAAAAAGGAATAATAGGTTTTTCTAATATGTACATGTGTGAGTTTTAAACTGACACCTTTATGGAGAGTTTATCTAGTTGCTTTACAATGGAGGATACAAAAGGTTGTTGGGGCATGGCCATCAACGTTGCTGCATGTAACACACACACAGAGACACACACACACACAGACATAAACACACACACAGACATAAACACACACACAGACAGAGACACACACACACACACACAGAGACACACACACAAACACAGAGACACACACACACACACACACACACAGAGACACACACACACAGAGACACACACACACACAGAGACACACACACACACAGAGACACACACACACACAGAGACACACACAGAGACACACACACAGAGACACACACACACACAGAGAAACACACACAGAGACACACACACACGCACAGACACACACACACACCAGATCCTAGTTCATGCAGAGCATCTCAACTTCAGACGTTACTTGGACCTCTATCACCTTGCCCACCTCCCACAATACACACGTACAGCACATGGATCATGTACAATACAAGGGGTATATAAACACCTTTTGGAGTGTTGCCCACCTCCCACAATACACTTGGGACACGTACAATTCAAAGGGTATATAAACACCTTATTTATTTAGGTTCACTTTGAGAAATGTAAGTAAAATGTGATAAATCTATAGAGAATGCAGAAAAGAACGTGAATAGCTATAGGCCGTGCCAAGTGCTGCTCCACGACTGGCCAGTGTGGTTGAAGGTATCCAGACTAAGTCACGAAAGCCAGAGAGTGTGGCCAGAACATCCATTAATTCCAATGAAAGCTCGGAGAATGTTTCCAGTTCCTCCAGCCATCATGAACACTCATCAAGACTTGGGACGTGGGAAATCTCTCCTCCCTGGAAACACTATGAGGTGATGGAGTTAGAAGTTGATGCGGATCGCCTATTGGTATTCCGGGAAGCTGTTGGAATGAACCTTGTGACTCGATCCTCGTGTTTGTAAACCGGTTGGAAACCGGGGAAGACGGCCTCTAGCTTGGCTTGTAAATGTCATGTTGATGAAAGACAGAACTGCCATTGGAAAGGTGGTATGAGAACGCACTGTATAGCAAGAATCCTCCGCGAAATGCATATTTCACATGTTTTGGGGCCTTGGCTTTTATCACTCATCGTCCCAGAATGCGGAAATATAGATTTGCTATCTGCCAGCGATGGAGCTCCATCCAGACAAAGGGGTCACCATACATATTTCAATCTGACCAATAAGCTTTCTACAAATAATTTATATTTACTTATGTAATATGAGACCCTACCTAAACTATTCAAGAAGTCACTTGTATTGCCTTGGCAGATCATAACTTGTGGGAGGAGGCGTACACTCATTTTCCCTTCCTTTCCTGGCTGACTGAGTCTGACTCTTGGTATTGCCTGTTGGGGACGCTCATTTCTTTCCCCCCTCTTCCAGGATTTATCATTCTTTATGCCGAGAGAGGGTTTTATATGACCTGAAGGGGAAAGCCAAACTCGTTAGTTGCCCCTACCCTTTCCAGGCCTGCCATACCCTAGACCAGTGTTTTTCAACCTTTTTTGGGCAAAGGCACACTTGTTTCATGCAAAAAATCGGAGGGCACCGACGATACGCATAATCGCGGCGCACTTCCGGTCCCCGCCGGAAGTACATCATCAGCAGGTGCCCCGCTGGAACGCAGATGCGTACCAGCAGAGCAAAAACACCGCCCCTGGTCTGTGGGGACGCGTGTTGCTAAGCAACCGCATCCTCACAGAGCCGGTCCGTGTAGATAGGAGGGCTGAGGGTGGGGTCAAAACACTGAACAGTGGTTGAAAAACACTGCCCTACCCCATAGAGTCTGGTTATGGATTTGGGGTTCCTCACATAATTTTCTTTTTTTTAATCCATTAGAAGTATAATAATATAAGTTGCATGTGCAAAGTGGTTCTGCGTTAAGGGGGGATTCTCCGGAAGAGCATTGAGGTGTTGCTTGTTGGGGACATGGCAGGGGCACCCAGACATCAATTCTCTTGATGAATGTCTGTGTGGACCTAGTCTAAAACAGTCTTTTTGTTATTACCTGGCAAGACTGGTGATTTTATTTTCCTGCCCCTTACATGAACCTACCATGATTACAGGGGCAGATCTCCTCTGTCACTTTTCTATTCTACAAGGCAGGGGATTCTTTTTCAGTTTTGGGGGTTTGGGTTAGGGACCTTTGGGTGAGGGGTTAGGCTGAGAGGTCCAGGTTTTGTAGGGAGGGATTCTGTGGGTAAGGAGGTTCAGGTGAGGGGTTCTAGGGATCAGGTTTATGATGAGGGGTTTTGGGTGATCAGGGGTTGGGGTGAGTTGTTCTGGGGGAGGGGTTCAGGGGTTGGGGGGAGGGGTTCTGTGGGTTAGGAAGAGGGCTTTTTCAGGTTTAAATTTATGATCCACCCACACTATATGCAGGGTAGCACATCTCAATGGGGTAGGACAGATCGTTAGAGTACTGGCACATCTCAGTAAAGGTAAAGGGTTGGAGAGAGAGAGGGGAAGGATATGCATGCTTATTATTTAACATTAAAGTCAACTTTAATTTTGGTGTTTGACAAAAGTATTCACCCGTGATGAAACTTGCTTGTGTCAGTTGTGCCATAATATATTAAGAAAAATATGGGTGTGTACTCGGAAATAAAAATAATTGCCATATTGTTCAGATAATAAGACTCACCCGACCATAAGACTCACCCGACCAAGAAAAACTATTGAAAGCATTTACTTTAAGTACACTGTCAACTAGATGCTGGCGGTGCATACGAGGGAAAGCGACGCCCCCTCCATTAACATGGAGGTCTTTGCTGCAGCCCCCTTTAGCGTCACCGATGACGCTAAAGACACGGGGCCGGAAAAACTCTGTGAGCCGGAGATTGTGCACGATCCCGGCACAGGCGCAGTTTGATTCAAGATCAAACTGCACTACTGGCTTGGGCGTAACGCCCAGGATGTTAAATCATTGGGGGTGGGGGGGGTGCACAGTCTCCCTTTAATACAACTTTCAGCCACAAAGATGTCTCTAGTGAATACATGCGGTTCCACTGTAACAATTTACACCGCTTCTTTCTTGAAGCGGACCTAACCACCAGAAATCTATGTGTCATTAATGGCACTAGAAGGCCAATAAAGGGAGGAATGCAGTGACAAAACCCCAAAACTTACCTGTAATGAGCATTTAGGATATAATCCGGCAATTTCTTCTCACTCCTGGTTCATGGTCTCAACCGAAATCGGCAGTAGAACGTCACAGAAGGAAGCTTGGGATTTTTCAGTGAGCTGCTTTAAAATTTCCATAGAAGAGCACTGAACGCCCCCCATGGCCACCCGCGATTTGCACCACCATGTGTTTCATGTGGTTTGGCTCCTCCACGAACCGGAAGTGAGGCGCTGTGTGGTAATCTTGTTAAATTGCTCATTACAGGATCGTTTTTGAGTTTTTTTACTGCATTCCTCCCTATTATGGGCACTTCTATGGCCATTCATGAAAACATAGATTTCTGGTGGTAGGTCCGCTTAAGCCCCCAACACCTTACAATCTTTTCCATACAATTTCTGTACAATCAAATGATGTCTAACTATAGGTCTACCTACTTACCAAAACCAGTAATATATGACTTATAAAATCCTTCCAATCACTATGTATTCTATCGGGAGGACCCGGCACTACCCACTTGTTTGGGTAGCTCTAATGGAGATTGTCATGGATCGATCGTAAGGTGTATGGGGGGGCTTTACACACATCAGGAAGGTGTGGAAGTCCAAAGGGGGACAGGATGTGCTGTAGATCTCTCCCCTCTATGGCTGACAACATTTGGAACCTGTCACAACCAAGCCTGCGGTGTCCTGTAGCAGGGACACCTCAACAATATGTCCTTTACCCCCACACCTTCAGACCATAATAGGTCTTGTGGTCCAATCGTATGGTAGATTTCCGTTTATTGGACAAACATTATTAATCTTGCGGATCTCCCCTAACACTCGACTCATATACGTAGGCCTGCATTTCTCTTCCCATAAAAATCATCTGTCAAGCAGTCAGACAGACCACCTTGCTGCGGCTTTTTTGAAGCAAAAAACCAAGAAATGAAACACTTTGTTATCATTGCCTTGAAGTTCGAAAATAAAATCTTCAAAATCCTCACTTAAGACTTTGAGCTTTTTTTCCTTCTCTCCCCCATGTGCGCCATCACATCCCGCGTGGCCCCGCCGCCGAAAACGAAGCCTGGGCCACGAGTGGTTTAATGCAATCATCTGAGGGTTTCTACTTCAATGCAGCCGGCAAGGACCTAATCCGCTTTTCCCTCCTTGCTTGTTTGGGTTGGCTGTCCGACGTGGGATTCTTTGAAGCGAGGCATTGATTGACGTCTTTGTTTGCGTTTCTGTGATAACCCTCTTACTGGACAGCTTAATCTCTTTGGAAGGTTTCAACGGATGTTTTAAACCAATTTTAGCTGGATTTCTGTCCGTAAATTATTATTTTTGTGGACAAACAGGATGTGTATCAACAAACGTAATCATCTCAGGATTATTTAACTAGAGAGCAAGCGTAAGAAGTAACATGAATGGGATGTGAAGGGTAATTTGTGGTTGTAATACTACCAACTAAGCTACCCGTTTCCCCTATGATAAGCCTTTCCCATCAATTGGCCACCCCTTAGTTGTTGCCCAAATGTAAAAAAAGACCCCACAAATGACAACCCCACCGATACCTGCCCCGCCCGAATCTCCTTCGGATGGTAAATGGGTAACTGGGGTGTGACTTGGTAGGGCTGGCTGGCATGCAGGAAGGACAAGCAAGCTGCGGATCCCGGCCACAACGGAGTCTGTGTACCCCCCGGCCGTACCGGGAGACCCCAAAAAAGTGGGTTCATTGAGTGGGGACAAATGTATTTCGCACAGAGTGACCAAAGGGGACAATTGATTTCGTCCAGAGTGATCAAAGAAGGGGACAAGATGGGCACAGAGTGATCAAAGGGAACAATGATTGGCATAGTGGGATCAGAAGTGGACAATGATTGGCATAGTGTGGATCAGAAGTGTACAATGGATTGCATAGTGTGATCAGAAGTGGACAATGATTGGCATAGTGTGATCAGAAGTGGACAAATGATTGAGCATAGTGTGATCAGAAGGGGACAATAATTGGCACAGAGTGATCAAAGGGGACAATGATTGGTACAGAGTTATCAGAAGGGGGCAATGAATGGTACATGGGACAGAGTCTGAAAATAAGACCTGGGGCGTTTTTTGGAGTTTAAAAAAATATAAGATAGTGCCTTATCATTGGGGAAACAGGGTATAATAAAAAAAATATCTAAAGAAATCCCAAACGGGCATGGTCATGCTTGATGTCTAAACATAAACTAAGTGTCCCTTCAATAGATCATGTGACCAAGACTCTACAGAGCTACAGTTACTTATGAAAGTATTTTAAAGCAGTTTAAAAACATACGACTACTTACACGTAGTCTTCATCCAGACAAACCGATCTCTAAAGATAAAATTTACATACTTATCATTCTCTCTTCCACATATTACACAGTGCTGTACAATAGATTAGAGTGGAGATACAACACAATATAATACACACAGGTACAGGTGATGAAACAGGAGGAGAGGACCCAGCCCGATCGGGCTTACAGTCTAATAGGTTGGGGAACAGAGTATACAATAGGTGGGGGATATGCCTGGCAGGGTGGTGATGTTAGGGGTGAGAAGATGGGTAGGTGAGACTAAAGAGGGGGGTTTTCAGGGCTTTTTTTTTAAAGTGCCAAAGGTAGGAGCAAGTCTAATGGGGGGAGGGAGAGAGTTCCAGAGAGTAGGAGCAGCCCTAGAGAAGTCTTGAAGCCGCATGTGTGATGATGTTATGAGTTGGGGATGTCATTAGTAGGTCACTGGAGGAGTGGTGGGGGCGTTTATATGTAATATGGAGGAACGAGACTCTTCTGCTTTCGCTATCGCCATTTATCCAGTTCTGAATCTGGTGACATTTGAGGGGCAGACCATCACCGGATTCAGGTCTGGCTGGCTGACGGGCAAAAGGATATTTGGGAAGGTAGACGCCACTGCTGACTTCTACCTCCCCAAGTCCCCTTGTACATGGAGCCCACTGGAGGGGTGGAGCATTGGAAGATTTTGGCAGTTTTCACTTCTGGTGCCAATAATATGAAGTAGATACGGAGGTGGTAGGTCCTCCTTTTTTTTTTCTTTTTTTTTTGAATTATAAGCTTTATTGAAAATTTTTCACAACATATATAATAAACAACATAACATAACAAAAGGCTAGACAGTCACAGCGTAGCATGGACATAGGGGAGGGGAGGGGGGGGAAATCCCCTCTACATTTCGGTTAGCGCGACGAGCTCCGCCCGTTCCGAAGCGTCAGGCACGTTGTGCCGTGGGAATCAATCTGCGTATATGGGCGGTATAACAGGCTGCTCGGCCGCTCTGATATCGCGTTTCATACAGGGCCTGATGGTTGGTATCATTCGACTGCACCCAGGAGACAGGCAGTCTAATGGGCGGGTGAGGGGCATGTTAGGAGACAGAGGGGAGGGGGGGGGGTCTCGGCAGGTCCTCTTTAATGTGCCTCTAACTATTTTTAACTCCCCGGTGGTTTGCCCGAACCCAGTTTGGGCAGAGTTTGTTTACAAAACAAACTTGGCCAGAGGTGGGATCCGGCATACTCGCCTAGGCTATCGCGCCATGTTAATTGAGGGACGTCGATTTCCCAGCCCATACAGAGTACTATTGCACCGACGGGCATAGCGCCAGGGAGGTTTATTGAAAGTCTTTCATTTTACAGTTTCGCCAGTAAAAACAAGGGGGCCATCTAACTCTCGTCATACCAGCATGATTACTGTTTGGATGCTGAGCGATGGTTGTTTTGCTCCTCTGCACAATCCCTTACGTTTTGGATTTGTTGGCCCTTTCATGTAGACAACGTGTTGGCCTTCTTTCTAAGTTCTCAGCTTTTCATCAGCTGTAAATCAGTTGTCCTCCTCTGGCCGCTGTTCCCGGTGACATCATTACGAGTCAGGAAGTGATGTGTTTGGCCGGTCTCTAGGTGCACATGCTGCGGCACATCACGCCACATGCGGACGCTTAGGTCATCCTTTGTCACACAAGTTTGCGTGTGTAAACATTTCATGGCTTATCTATTGTTCTGTGCTATAAATCCTACAGGAGATTGTTGATGGATCAGCCGAATATTGAACTGTATACGCTCCATAAGGCAGGAACCTTTGGGATGCCAGTTAATGTATATAAAGGGTATATTAAAAAGATAAAGAAGGTTTAGAAGTGTTAAAACACAACAGCTCCTGCCACAATAATCAGCTTCTGCCAGGCATGGTCGCTTGCAGTTGACCTGTCCTATGATATTGGCCTGGTCCACACTGTGTTTTTAACATGAACATTATAACAATAACATGGGCTATGACAGGGGTGGACAAACCGACTGATTTATGGGCAACAATGGGGTTTAAGGCCCCCACACACGTAGTGAGCAGGGGCTGACAGATAAGCTGTGGAGAGCAACATGATCACATCATCACACTGCAGTCCATCGCTCACAGTATTGGTGGGCACCCATTGTGAAGCCATTCCCCATTCAAACTGATGGCATCGGCCAGAGATTTACGGACATTTCCTTTCTCTG
>CM070033.1:6200903-6217041 GCA_036250615.1 Ptychadena robeensis | reverse complement strand
GGAGGATTGTGGCATGTTTGAAGGATGATGGGAAGATACCAGAGGAGAGGGAGAGGTTGATTAGTTCAATCAGTGCAGGGGCGAGGGTGGTGGAATGGGTCCATATTATTCCATATTAATCTGCCAGGATTCTGGGGGCTAACTCTGGGTGCAATATGACGAGGTTATAATGGTTTTCTATGAGAAAATACTTTCCATTCAGTTTAATGGTGAGCTGAGATTAGGGATTTACCTGTCTATCTCTGTGGTGAGTTTCAGGGGTCACCTAGGCAGCTCGTCATCAGAGCCAGGAAGAGAGGAGGGGCTGCGAGGGGGTTTTGTTAAATTATTTCTTACCTGTTTTTGTATGCATTCCTCCCTATCATGGGCACTTCTAGTGTCATTCATGAAATGATCGATTTCTAGTGGTAGGTTTGCTTTAAGACCAACTTGAGTTACAACCAAAATTTTAGTTTTTACTTACAAAGTCTTGACTTACAACCATAATAATGGCAGAGGCCAAAACTTATATCCGCTTGAACGGTTATAAAAGTGACCCAGGATGTTGAAGAAACATTTGTAAGCTGCACTCTGAGCCCAGACACACGTTTGAGGACAGAGCATCAAAATGGCCCCAAAATATCAAGAAAAGACATGAGGAAGAAAGGGAAGGTAAAAAAACATCACAATGGAAAAGAAGAAGGAAATTGTGAAGAGGTAGGAAAGTCGTGATCATGTGACCGATCTAATGTCATAATGGACCATCTGAACAATCTACAAACGCCTACAGACTCTTTCAAGGAGAGAAAGAAAGGACACCCCAGATTCCTGGTTCTTATGGAAGGGGACTCACCTTCCCAAGAACACACACCTTCCATCTCATGCTCTCTTCCTGAAAGATAAACATGTCACCGCGAATGGTGATTACACATTTTTGTTTCTGGAAGGCTTGGCTGTTTCTAACTTTTTGGTGATTGCTTTTTATTATGAAAATGTGAGGTACAGGGGACTTCTGGAGGTACATAATGCACTATAGGGATTTTCATACTTTCTTATGGGAAAAGTCTTGACTTACAACCAACTTGACTTACCAACCTTTGCGAACAAATGAAGTTTGTTATTCAAGGATCCACTGTATACAAGTTTTGTACCAACATGCCACCATCCAGAAGTGGATGTGATCAAACTTATGTCTGGTGCAACAATGGGAGATGGTGGAACACCATTCCTGACTCCAAGCGGTGCCAATCACTTAAATAATTTGAGTGTCAGAGCTGCACCAGGCCATGTTAGGTGGATTGTCAGATGCATATAAAGGAGGAACAATCGCAGTCCACTCATTAGTATCAGGAACATTGTTAATTAGGGAGAATTTTTATAAGCAGTGTGAAGCCAATAAATGCTCTCCGCAGTCGGTGGACTCACCTCGGCCTCCGCAGCTTTAATTAGAGGAAGCTGGTTCTTATTTATGGTTAATAAGTAGGCCTACAGTACGGGGTATTTTTATATGATCCTGGTGTTATTAAAACACAGAGTTTATTAGGAAAGCACAATGCTGAGTATTGTGTTCGGTCAGAGTCTCTCCAGAGACGTCAGTCGCCATGTTCTCTTCCTGTTTGTCGTAAAGGGCTCGTTCCCGAGACATCTGTAGGGGGTGGACACAAATGAAGGACACCAGTCACAAACATTACCATCTAAAATGGTCGTGTGACAATTCCCCAGGTGGATACTCAAAATATTCTAAGAATTCTAATATTTTACATAATTATCTGTGCTTGTAACGGTCATTGGGTTAGGGGGAAAAGAACTGAGCCCCCATAGGCTGCGTGGTTTTGTGCTTATCAGGGGATTTGGCAACGCCATGGTACATGAGAAGAACATTGACACAATGCTTGATGGTATTATTATAATCTGATATAGTTTGTTATCAGAGCCGACATTATGGCTTAGCCCAGACGGGCAAACTGTGGCCCTAGACCAGGGGTGGGCAAACTTTTAGACTTTTGGGCCACATTGGGTTTTTAACCTCCCTAGCGGTTGAGACGAGCCCAGCTCGTCCGCTGTTCAGGCTCGCCTCAACTGCAGGGGAAGCCAGCGGCGGGGAGACCCTATGCCTCCCCGGAAAGCTGCAGCGATGAAGACAATCGCTGCAGCATTTCCGGGTTGGAAATGGAGGAGCGCCGGCTTTCCCTCTCACGCAGCTGTTGTCAGTAATGACAGCAGCTGCGTGTAGAGCTCCGGCGAGATGCCGGAAACGACAGGTACTGTACTGTGTGCACTGCCTCGATCGCCCGTATCGCGCTGTTGTAAACGGCGCGATACGGGCGGTGCACTAGGAAGGTTAAAATGTGACATATGGCCGGACCAAGAGCCTGCAAGGGCCGCCCGGCATAGGGGTCCTAAAGCCTGCCACACACACGCCGATGTGTGTAGCAGACTAGTCCCGATATCTTTCTGGGATCACGTTAGCATCCCATTGCATTGTGGGACCCCTTCAATCGGCCGGGCACCCTTTGTGTGCCGGCCATAAGCGGCGATGGAGACGCCGTCTTCATTGCAGCTTATGGCACGCTTGCCTCGGCTTGCATCGGCCAGAGAAGATCAGACATGTCCGTTCTCTGGCCGGCCGAGCAGTGGGGCGACAGGGATCTGTCGCCCCATGTGGGCACATGCCGATTAGCGGCCGATTTTTAACCTGACTGACGGCGTGAGCGAGCACGCCCGTCGTTTAGATTAAAAATCGGCCGCTTATCGGCATGTGTATGGCTACCATAAGTCCTCGTAGCTAGGATAGGATATTAAAAAAAAAGAAAATATGTTAATATGATAAAAAAATCATAAATAGAAGCTTTTATAGAGAAGATTAAACATTCTATTGCAGCAAACTATGGCCTCTAGGAAACAATCCAAATACTCATCCTCTAGGTGTTATCTTCACTCTTTGCAGGGAATGAGTGGAGTCAGAGCGTCTTGCCACCAAGGTGACAAAGGGCCACATTAAAAGACTAAAGGCCGGTTTTGCCCCCCGGGCCTTAAGCTGGCCATACACCTTTAGATCGCTCTGTCAGATATCCTTTAGATCTACCAACAACTATGTAGAATAGGGTCCTCTGTGATTGAACACAGGTAGACCTGATTGTTTAGAAAGTCCCTTACATTACATGATTGTGGTAAAACAAAAGGAGATCTAAAGGAAATCTGACAGAGAAATCTAAAGGTGTATGGGGACCCTTAGATCGTTTGGGAATTGAACAAAGAATCTACCAGTACCTTAAGACCTCTTTGTGGTCTACAAGTCAATTCATATGCCAACCTCTGTCTTAAGCCTGCCATACACCCACCGAGTGGGTGCCGACAGACGAGTTCCGATTAGCTCTGGAATGCAGCGTGATGACGTCATCACGCTGCATTCATGAGCTGACTGCATCGACGGGCACCCTTTGTGTGCCGGCCATTACCTTCAATGAAGACACTGGTCTTCATTGAAGTTAATGGCATCGGCCAGAGAACATCGGACATGTCCGTTCTCTGGCCGGCCGAGCTGTGGGGCGACAGGGATCTGTCGCCCCATGTGGGCACACACAGATTGGCGGCCGATTTTGCTGAGGGCTGCAAGTGAACACGCACGCCCGTTGGTCAGCAGCAAATCTGCCGCTAATCGGTGTGTGTATGGCAGGCATTAGCCCGACCCACTTCCATTCCATTTTCCGTGAACCTTCCTTAGATGGTAGTAAGGCCACATTTATGTTGAGAGTAGTATTGGTGATTCGGCTTAAAAAAACAAAAATGCCTTAAACTAGATTATAGAGGAACTCAATATGGAATTCTGTGTGATATTCTGCCATATAATAATATTTAAAATTCAAAATGGCGCCTAGGTTCATTGCTAAAGCTGTGCATACATGGCTCAATTTCTTTGCGCGTTCACAGAGCTCGATTGTGCTGGAATCTATAAAGAATTTGAGCCATCCAGCCTTCCTTCGAGTGGGATCAAATAGGGTTCCAACATGTTGGAAAACCCTGTTAGATGGTCCCAGTTCAAAGTATGGGACTGGCAGCCGCAGAAGTGCTGTGGCTCGATATCGGGCCAGCGCGTCCGCAGGGTGAGAACACCCAGCGGTCAGGCTTCCTCGATCTAGAGGTAAGTCAAGCTGTGTGTCCCCGGCCTAAAGGTAAGAGTAGCAAGTTCCAAACCACCATCCTCCCTATGTTACCTTCACCACGTCTATTTAAGTATCTCCAGTAACTTGTAGCACACAGGCCAAGCAGTTCAATGACTCCTCTTCAGTGCACTAAATCACTCGAGGGCATCTCGTTACTAATTAATTTAATGTTCAGGAAAATCTGAGACAGTTTTGCGGTTTGTAGTAACAAGTTTCTCGAATAAATAAAAAAAATTTGTACAGGAAAGCCATGAATCACCCTCTTGTCTGCAGTCAGAAACCTGTATGTAGATTGAAGTCATTATTAAACGTGCCCTGGTCGGTATATTAAAGTGCAACTTTACAAAACATGCTGTACTGGTAAGAATAAAGCAGAATGTTCTGTGATAGGAACCTTACTTCAGAAATGTCCGCAGAACTAGAGGTCACCGGTCCCGCTCTTCTGAGTTTAATTACTGTGAGTGGCATTCAGGGCTACAGTTAAGGCCAAATCGATTAGCCCTCCCCAAGGAGGTTCACCTCATGATGTGTTCCCCGTGTGGTTGCCATAATTTCTCATTTTGCCATCCCTCTAAATGAGCTAAATGAGAGCATTCAACAGCTTGAAGGTTGTTGGTGTTGGGAACTCTTACACTGTGTACCTCCCTTATTGGTGACAATCAGGACCCATACCCCATATACTGCATATCCAGCATCCACTGCACCAGGCACAGGAAACATAGGTGTAACAAGGGACATTTTGGTTTCTCATTACAAAAGATAATAAATAGTTGCGCACAACCTTCAGCAGTGATTACACAGCTCCAGTGATGTCAGTGGCCAGAAGGACCTTCAGTGTGTGTATGGGGCCTGAGCAAAGATTGCAGAGTAAAATGGAATCAGTATGAGGGGTGGGAGTTTAAGTTGTGTGTAGGTGTGCAGCTCTCAAAATGGAGGAGTGTGGCCCCCTGTAACAGACAAATAAGAACAAGGACAGAGGCGCACAACCTAGTACAACAAATGGTTAAATCATTTTCAAAAGAGCGTCCGCTCGAAATGTGTCCCATTGAGCCTCCCAGCATCTGTAAGCAGGAAGTGATCTCATCCCCAACCAGGAAGTGAGATCCTCCTTGAAAACACACGACCCTGAGAGATCCACCCTTGTAAACCTCTCTTAATGTGAGTATCTTGTCTGTTTTGTTTTATTTTGTTTCAATTTATTTTATCTTATCCTATTCCACATGATTTAACCATTTGTTGTACTAGGTTGTGCACCTCTGTCCTTGTTTTTATTTGGATTCTCATTACAGCTATCAACTGAAAAACCACGTCCAGATTAACTGGACAAGGAATGGCCAGCCCCAAGGGATTTCGGTGGTAAGGAGGAAGGGGACAACCGGGGTGTCTTTAAAAATCCACTTTATTACAAATAATTAATTAAAAGGCATGTAATGACATATGAACAAACACACACGTGCTCAGAAGACCATTAGCAAATGGACTTCGGGAAATAATACATGTTGGATATCAAAGTGTCCTGTGTTACCACAAATCAGTCACATAAATGGAGTGTAACTCTCCTTTTCCTCAGTGTCTATGTCGGTCCTCGACGCGTTTCAGCCGTGATCCCGGCCTCATCAGGAGGATCTGACACCATTTTTAGTTAGTAGAAATTACACAAACTGTATCTAGGGTAAAAGAAGGGGGTATGAGTGATAATGTTCGTATTCATATGAATACATCCTCATGGCTAGACTGTAAGCCCGACCGGGCAGGGTCCTCTACTCCTCCTGTGTCAGTACTGTACATGTGTGTTATACGTGTGATGTATCCCACTCTAATGATTACAGCGCTGCGTAATATTCTTCGTATAAAGAAATGATAATAAGATAATGGAGTGGGGTAATCCCAAATCCTCCCCACTGTCTAAAGAGGGGAATAGGGACGTATACGGGCAGATCTTTTGTATATCCCTAGTACCGCTTCATTAACACTACCCCCGGTGTTTTAAGCATTAAACATACTTAACACCAATGCCATAACACGAAAACTTTTTTTTTCGTTTTCAGTTGTGTTACAGATTTATGTTTTTAAGTAGTAATGCTTAAAACGGGGGGGTCTGTTGTTAATGAGCGGTGAGGGGGATATACAATTTGATTTACCCCTATACGTCCCAGTCCCCTCTTTAAGAGGGGGTGGGGAGGATTTGGGATTACCATCTGAGGATGTATTATAGAGACGAACATTATCACTCATGACCTCCTTTTTTACCCGAAGATACAGTTTTGTAATTTCTCTTAAAATTGGTGTCAGATCCTCCTGATGAGGCCGGGGTCACGGCTGAAACGCGTCGAGGACCGACATAGACACTGAGGAAAAGGACAGTTATACTCCATTTATGTGATTTGTGGTAACACAGGACACTTTAATGTCCAACATGTATTATTTCCCAAAGTCCATTTCTTAATGGTCTTCTGAGCACGTGTGTGTTTGTTCATAAGTCATTACAATAATAATAATAACATAATTGAATATTTGTAATAAAGTGGATTTTTAAAGACACCCAGGTTGTTTCCTTCCTCCTTACCACCGAAATCCCTTGGGGCTGACACACCTTTCCTTGTCCAGTTAATCTGGACGTGGTGTTTCAGTTGTTCTTTCGAATCTTAATGGATGGTGGTTTAGCTCATTTTTCATAGTTTTATTCATACCCCCTTCATCCTACATTTATGACTCATTACAGCTAAGTTTATTTATACTCATTTTGCCCTTACAGGCATTTGTGATGCCAAACACTTTAAGTGACAGGTCCACTTGAAGTGCTTACTTCCTTTATTTTAATTTTTTTAGACAGGAAGTTAAGTTCTCTCTCCAGTGGTTCCTCGAATGACAATAAAACCATTCTTAAGCCTACCATACATGCACTGATTGGCGGCCGATTTTGCCGCTGACCGACGGGCGAGTGCACTCGCGGCCATCGGTCGGCGGCAAAATCGGCCGCCGATCGTGGGTGCCCACATTGGGCGACAGATTCCTGTCGCCCCACAGCTCGGCTGGTCAGAGAACGGACATGTCCACTAATCTCTGGCCGATGCCATTACTTCCAATGCAGACCGGCGTCTTCATTGAAGGTAACGGCCGGCACACAAAGGGTGCCCGCCGATGCTGTCAGCTCGGGATAGCCAGATCTTAGCAGCTCTGTCGGCCCCCATTGCGTGTGTGGGGGCCTTTATCCTACCTGATTTTTAGAATGACTTTACATGTAAATGTTCTGGAGGAGAGGGGCTGTGGGACCTCTCCGCACTGAGCACATCCATTTTTGTTGGCCATCCGCACAAGAACATTTTTTCCTCTGACTTAGTTGATGGAAAAACTATGAAGAAGAAATTGAACCCATCTGTGCTGGATTTAAAGTGGAATTATTATCTAGGGGCCGGAGCATGTTCTGCACGAGTCCTATTCTTAGCTGTATTTAGTCCAGCGGTATGTGTTCCAAATATCTTACATTGTAAATACAGCGGTATATGACTGATTCCGCGTCCGCCGGGGATACTTCCTTTGGCACTCGGTATTTTCTCATGTAGAGAGACTTGCCCTTCATTAAATATCCACTTCGTCAACAGCCCCGATGGACCGTCCACCAAACGCTGATCTCTTGTATCTAACAATCCATCTGAATATAAACTGCAAATGTTACTTCAGTTCAGTTTCAGATTTCATTATTGTAAAAAAGTTTTAACCCCTAACTGATCATGTTTCGATTTATAAGAACTTTGCAAACAATTGGAAATGACTTAAAATTAAAAAAGCTAAAAATGATTTGCTCAGTGATATGGCAGCAGTGCCTTTAGTCTCACACTGCATGTATAGCCAAGGGAGCACATAACTTTTTTAGTGAGCTCCTCAGATGAGTACAAGGAGATGGTGTTTGGTACTCACCCCATATGTATGTGGTCTTCCTCACTGTCTCCCTCACTGTCCTCTGCATCAGCCTCCTTCGTGGTAGATTCTGCTGCAGATGGACCTCCCTGTTCCTGATTGAGCCTCCGATTAGCTGCCTCCATCCACAGGTCACCAGCTGGCTTTGGGTCACATGTAACTCTCACAGTGCAACACGTTTGAACCCCCAGATCTCATTCCTCAGTAGAACAACCCTAAAATTTTCTGACTTAGTAACTAACCCCTGAGACTACCTGCAGTCCAAATGTTAACCTTTCATAGTCATTGAAAGGTTTCAGTTTCACATTCCAGCTGTCACATAGTGCTTTCCTCTTGTCAGATTTTACCCTTACATATGCATGCAGTCTTGGCCTCTGATTGGAGGGAGGGAGGGAACAGGAGAACATATCAAGTGACCTGGATTTAGAACAATTAAAAATCTTTATATTTCTGCTTTTTATAGTTTTGTGATTTTATAGAATGCTTTATTTTTTTTTTGTATTCCCGATCTTTACGCCTAGAGCCAGGTAGAAGGATTTACATTCAGCCTGAATGCTAATGACATGTCCAGATACACAGATGTCTATCGGGAGCAGTTACACATCTGTGTATGAAATAAGTAAATCAAAATGCGTGACAGAGGGCAAATGAACAATGTCAAAATTAAGTAAAAGCGACTGTCAGAAAATGTTACACAAATCCTCTGGGTTTTAATGGAAAATAATTTGCAGGCTGCAGAAAATATGGCCGGATGTTGATTGGCAAGTAAGTGTCATGTAAAGTCAGCCGTTTAGTAATTGTGTGTGAAAGAGCCATACTACAGACACCACACCGCCCTGTGTCATGTACAGAATGTAGAGCCGAGACCTGTAGACTGACCATTATCCGGATACTGCGGCCCTGAACCATCCCTATCATAACACCCGCCAGTTACATCCTAATATCTCCTGTGCCCAGTCCCCATATGCAGCTTTATATCCATTTCTATTTTCTGGTCTTTTTATTATTATTTCAAAGTGTATGTATGTATGTATGATCACTGTTCCATACATTTTATGTTACATTTCAATCCAATCTGAATTTGATCCTAAAAAAAAGAATACATTTTTAAGTTGAGCAGATGGAAAAGTGAACCATGTATGCCCACCTGTGCTCTGCTCCCTTTCTGTGTATCTGTCCATACCCCATTAGGGCTGTGTCTCCACAGCGTTTTGTGATCCGTTGGGACCCCTGCGTTCAGCGCAGTGCTTGGCAGGGGTGCAAGGAATCCCATACACTTTACCTGCCCGGCAGATGTCTGAACAGAGCATCTGCAAGGCAGGGAAAGTGTATGTCCTACGTGCCCAACCTGCGGTCCTTTGGACGTTGTTCGAAGGCCCCCCTTGGTCCTCCACATGTGGCCCCCAAAACCAAACTGTTAATGCATAGGGCATAGCGACTCACCTGTGTAGTGGTCACATGCTGACCCAGCTTTCCTAATCAACCTTGGCTCCTACATCAGTAAAACTAGAAATACCAATGGGGTGGGGGGAAAGGCCAAAAGGTAATGGCCCATCCGCCCACCTAGTTTTCCTTGTGAGGGACAAGGCGAGGGGACTTTGACGGGGCTCCCCTATATTTACTAGAATACCTCTGATAGAGGGTTTAGAAGGTTTAAAAGTAGACAATAATGACATAGGGTCAAGAGGGTAGCATAACGGTGACATGAATACCTTACATGCTTGATAAATGTAGTAGAGTAAACAGTACCCCAATCAATGGGGCTCAAACACAGGTGATCAAAATTAATATGCATTCAAAGTTTGTAAATAATAACGTCCTTGATGTAAAAGAAGGTCCATCTTTATTTTCAAAGTCATCCATGTCTTGAAGAAAAAGGACCCACACGTGGGAAATCCCCAGTCAGACAGCGGCCATATCCAGAAGGGTCATATCTAAGGAGTAAAATATGGTTTGGGCACCTCAACGTACGTTTCGATTATGTTCCTCTGGAGGTGTCTTAAGATGTAGGCCACAAAAAGAGGAGGGAGGAGGTATGAGTTCTTCCGAACCGCTGCCGGGGGTCACGGGAGGAACAGGGGGCGATCCACTGTAGGGGTGGTCAGTAATAGGTGAGGTTCTCATGGATCAGTGTCCTGAGATTATAGTAGTCGCTGTAGTCGCGGCTGTAAATGAGAAGGTCTGCCTCTGTGTTCCCGTGCCACCGAAGATGGACCTTCTTTTACACCAAGGACGTTATTATTTACGAACTTTGAATGCATAATAATTTTGATCACCTGTGTTTGAGCCCCATTGATTGGGGTACTGTTTACTCTACTACATTTATCAAGCATGTAAGGTATTCATGTCACCGTTATGCTACCCTCTTGACCCTATGTCATTATTGTCTACTTTTAAACCTTCTAAACCCTCTATCAGAGGTATTCTAGTAAATATAGGGGAGCCCCGTCAAAGTCCCCTCGCCTTGTCCCTCACAAGGAAAACTAGGTGGGAGGATGGGCCGTTACCTTTTGGCCTTTCCCCCCACCCCATTGGTATTTCTAGATATTTTTGGGATGGGGGCTTTTCCCCTTAGGATATAGGTGACACGACCACGTTTTTCTACATCAGTAAAACTGTCAATGTTGATCAGGGAAACCAGGTCTACATATGAGCGCTGCACCCAGGGGCAGGAGGGGGGATGGATGCTGTCGGGTTTTGACTGTCTGACGGGATCTAGTCCACCGCGTGCTAAGATATGACGATGAGGGGAGGGTCTGGATCGATGTTATGTGCGGCCCTTTAGTGATGCCGAGGGCCACACTTGTGGCCCTCCATATCAACTCAGTTGCCCACCACTGGTGTATGTGATCCGTTGGGACCCCCGCCAAGTACTGCTCTTAATGTAGGGGGTCCCAACGGATCACAAGACGCTGTGGAGACATACCCTTACACTCTATGCTCTCCTCACTTGTTACATGTCATTTGTATGTTGCTCAGAATAGAGGAAATCGCATCACAGGAAATCCCAGTGTTTCTGGGTAAAAAACTGACCCAACAAAAGTGCACGTCTTCACCTACACTTGAGGATTTGCCTCATAATAATGCATTTAGTGGTTACCACAGACCTTTCTTTCTATGAATCTGCATTGCAATGAATATATTAGTAACAGACCCTGACTCTCTTTCTCTCTCTTTATGGGGGTTTCTTTCTCTTGAGTAACACTGAATCTCATTGTCTACGTTATTCTATCTCTTAATCACTCTAAGTAAAATAAGAGTCATTATCGGTTTAGTATCGCACAAGGTTTGGTATGAATAGTCGGCAGAATAATGACCTTCTGCCTCATTTGTTTCCTATGTAAGGAAGTGGAACACAATATATAAATGACTTGGCACCTTGAAAGCCAAAGGCCAAGCTCCCCTCTTCCCAGAGGATTTATACGGCGCTGGTAACCCCAGTCACTGCGTGCATGCTATTTGTCACTTCTCAGGGAGACATTTACACGCTCTGTGAACTGTGTAAACAGCGGGCCGAGGCTTTTTTTTCTTTTTCTGACTTTTTATAGTTTGCAATTAAAATAGTTGTTAGTCCTTTTCCTGGGTTACTATGGTGTGTTATGTATTACTTTGATTTGTGGCTTTTAAATAATCACGTCAGTGGACGGGTGAAGTCGCTGGAATGCGCTAATCAGTTCTGGGCGGACTCATCTTTTAACCCCTATTTATTGGGGGTCAATATACTGTATATACTCAAGTATAAGCCGAGGTACCCAATTTTAGAAAGAAATCTGAAAAAAAAAATGAAATGACTTGAATGAAAATGCAACAGCTACAGCTCAGAAACACAGAGCAAATGTGCATTTGTTAGATGTTATTATTTTATTCAGCAGATTTCTTAGTTAATGAGCCCCTGAACATGGTATTATCACCAAATTTGCTGGAGATGTAGAGAAGGGATGTGGGAACATTGTGAAGAAAAAAGTATTGCTCTAGCTTATGAAGTGTTTGCACAAAATAAGTTCAAATTAAGTCCACTTTAAAAACTTTGATTTGACTTTGAACCTAATTTATGCAAAAACTACATACAAGCAGTGGTTCCTAAACTGGGGGGATGTGCGAAAATTTTCCAGGGAGCCATGGGCCCTCATTCTGAGCCTTTGTTTGAATGGGAGGGAGGGCTCGAAAATGTTCCTAAATAGAAAAGGGGGTCCCTGCAAGGATAGTTTGGGAACAACTGTTCCACAACCCTTCTCTACATCTCCAGCAATTTTGGTGATACCATGTTCAGGGGCTTTGCAATTTACAATAAAGTCCACCTAAAAAATGCCAAGTTTTTCATTTCATGACCCAAGTACAACCCGTGTTTCATTTTTGGAGCACATTGCAGGTGAAAAATTTGGCTTATATTTGACTATATGCGGTAAAAAATGGCATATAGTGTGAAATGGCCCTAAAGGTAGGCATATTCGTGCTGATTACCGCCCGGATGACCCACGGATCGCCCGGCAGTTGTTCGGCCACAAATCGGGTGCTTACCTGGTCAGATCAACTCCTGTGTGACGCATGTGACGCAGGAAAAATACATGTTGCTGTGTGTTTACATCACATTGGCCGTGCATTGTGTTTTGCTGTAATGCACAACACAAGAGAAGTGTGAATGGTACAGCAGGTTTCCTATAGAAGCCTGTGTACCTTGTAATAACGCAATCCACAATGCAGGCCATACACAGGCTGATTTAGAGTTTGATTCCCAAACTATCCATCATTCGGCAAATGATCATTCAGAAATCGATCGCTGCCACCTGGATCAATCTATCCCGCTCCTAGAAAATGTTGATCGAACAGTGATCTGACATGTCAGTAAATCCCTGTTCGATTGCCATTACTTTGGATGGGGTCCGAAGGTCCCATTTCAAAGCATCAGCCAGTGATCGATTGCCAAAGGTTATGCGTATCTATTGGTTGGGTCACCACGTTGCGGTTGATGTATGGCCAGCTTAACCCATCCATCCTACGTAAGGAGTCCTGGTACACGCTCTCATCATCTCTCGTCTGGACTACTGCAACATCATCCTCTCTGGTCTTCCTCTTACTAAACTATCACCTCTCCAGTCCATCATGAATGCTGCTGCCAGACTCATCTACTCCTCTAACCGCTCCTCATCTGCTGCTCTTCTCTGCAAATCTCTACACTGCCTTCACATTGTCCAGAGAATTAAATTTAATGTCATGTGCCTTGCTTTTATATCACTCCACACCTCCTGTCCTCCTTACATCTCCAACCTGTTCCTCTGTTTTGGGTGGTTCTCTCCGGGGGTATGGTTTGGTTTTCTTTCTATTGGCAGTATCGGTTAATCTCGTTAGTAGTTGAATTCTATTCTCTCGTAGTTGTATTATTATTTCTCTTTTTGATAGGTCTCATTTTAATTCTCTAGGAGGTGGGGGAGGGATGGGAGGGATGGTTTCTCTATGGTCGGTCTTTGGGAGGTGGTGGGGGTGTAAGGATAGGAGGTAGAGGATATGGGAGGATGGAAGGATGGGTTCTCTGAGGGGGTTTCTCCTCGGCTAGGGAGGGATGGCGGGCTCGGGGAGGAAGGAGAGGGGAGGTCGGGAAGGGCTACGGAGGAGTGTGGGAGCTAGTGGGCTAGTTAGGATTGCTTAGGTGCACAGGCTATGAGACTTCTCCTAGTAGGGGGGGGGGGAGGGGGCTAGGGGGGAGGGGTAGGGGCTAGGGGAGGGGAGGGGCTAGGAGGAGGAAAACGGGGAGTAGTGAGGTGGGGAGACTTCTCTCAGGATGACTGATAGAGGGGGGTGGGGGTATGCGGGGGGGCGTCTATCAAATTGTGTTGTCTTTTTTTTGTTTTCTATTTCTCTGCGGGTCTTTAAAAACTGAAGGGGGATGGGTAGGTCTAATTAATTAATTAGTCATGTGTAGCTCTATTGGGTTATATGGAAAAATAAAGGGTGCTAGGAGGGTTTCATGTGTGAGTTGGTAGGAACTGTGGGGGGGGTGTGTGGGGGGGGGAGTGCTGCGGTCTATGATCAGGTAAAACTTCAGTGAAAAACTCGTGGTTTCGAGGGTTGCGGCTAGGGCGGCTAGGGCTCGTTGCTTGTTCGGTGTGCATGTGGGGAGAAAGGGTTGGGGAAGGAAGAAAGGGCTGGGCGGGCTATGAGGCTAGTATAGTTTCATCTAGGCATGGTAGGAATTGTCCTTATGTGGTAAACGTGGCCGTAAAACGGATAATTTGCTCCTTGTGGGTGCGTGGGTCTGATTGCGGAAGGGTCTGCTCTCTCGGCGTTTCTCGCTTGGGCATCTTTTCCTGCTTCGCTCTTTCTGATTCTTCTTATCTTCGGCGTCTCTTTCGTTTTCATTCGTCGTTTTCTTCCTCTTCTTCTTTTTTTTTTCGTTCTCTTTCTGCTCTTTTTTATCTTTTCGTTCTTTTTATCTCTCTTTTTAGGGGAGGGGCTAGGGAGGAGGTAGGAAGGGGGGGGAGAGGCTCTAGAGGGAGTAGGGGGGCTAGAGTACAGGACAGGTGGGGGGGGGGAGGGGGGGGAAGTAGTCTCTAGGGAGGGTCTCTAGGTATCTCTAGATTCTATATTTTCTCTAGGATGAGGGGGAGGGGGGGGGTAGGAGATGGGGGGGAGGGAGGCGGGGGAGACTTCATCTAGGGGAGGAGGAGGGAGTGGAGGGGAGGATGTTAGGATAAGAGTATGTAGTTTTCTCTAGGTATGGATGGGGGTGAATTGTGAGTGGTTTCTATTGGATTATTTGGTAGGTTACTAGTTCCACGTATTATTATGTATTTATGTTTGTCTATTTTGTTTCTACTATTCTTCTCTTCTTCTATCTCTTTTTCTTTCTCTCTTCTTTTTTTTTTCTTCTTTTCTCTCTTTTTCCCTCTTTTACCCCCTATCTTTTATTTCTTTTCTTTTCTTTCTCGTTCTCTCTTTCTTTTAGGTTGATCTCGTTTCTTCTTCTCTTTTGTTCTTCCTTTTACGTCGCTCTTTTCTGTGTTTTCTCTTCTTTTTTTGCTTCTCTCCTTTTTTTTTTCTTCGCGTTTCTTTCTCTCATCTTTTTTCTTTTCTTCTCTATCTCTTGGGGGGGGGGTAAGGTTCTCTAGGAAGGAGGTTCTCTAGACTAGGGGGACTCCTAGGGGTTCTCTAGGTGAAGGCTCTAGCTAGAGTAGGGGGGAAGGACGGGGAGATGCGGAGGTTCTACTATTGGGGATAGGGGTTCTCTAGGTAGGGTAGCTAGGGGTTTCATTAGGCTAGGGAAGGGGGTAGAAGGGGAGCTCATAGGAGTCCATCTAAGGGGTAGGAGAGGGGGAAGGGGAGGTAGGAGGGTCCAGAGGGGGCTGGGGGGGGGAGTAGGGCCGGGTTCTCTAGGGAGCGGAGAGGAGACTAGGGAGCACTAGGAGGGGGTCTAGGGGTGGTTGTGTGTTGGAGGCGTTATAGTGAGGGTGGGGGCAGAGTGTGGTGTATAGTGGTCTATTGGTCTAGGGGTGATGACGTATTTCCCTATGCGGTTATCTCTAGGGATGTATGACGGGGAGGAGGACCTAGGGGTTCTCTAGGTAGTGGGAGGGTCTCTAGGGTTCTCTAGGGAGGGGAAGGGGAGGACTGGTAGGGGTAGGGACCCAGGACAAGGAGGGGTACTTCTTCTAGGAGGTAGGAGGGAGGGGAGGGGCGAAGGGTAGAGGCTAGGGGCTTTCTCTTTCTATTCTGCTTCACCTTTCCTCTTCTTTTTTTTTCTTCCTCCTTTCTTGGAGGGGGGGAGGATTCTCTAGGGGACCGCTCCTACTACTCTCCGGAACTCCCTCCCACGCCCCATCAGACTTGCTCCTACTAACCTTTGCCACCTAAAAAAAAGTCTGAAACCCACCTCTCAGCTCTCCTACCCCATCTTCTCATTCCCCCTGACAATCAACCACCATGCCATTCCTCCCCCCCCCCACCTATTGTATCAATCTGGTTCCCCAACCTATTAGATGTAAGAGCGCGACCGAGCAGGGTCCTAATACCTCCTCCTGTGTCTTTACCTGTACCTGTGTGGTTATACTGTGTTTGTATCTCCACTCTAATTTATTTACAAGCGG